>JAOXJM010000019.1:23943811-23970018 GCA_026413425.1 Tringa solitaria
AGGTCCCTTCCAACCACCACAATTCTGTGATTCTGTGATTCTGTGATTCTGTGATTCTGTATCAAACAGCTGTCTCTGAAAAAGATCATCTTGATGATTTTTATATCAGTGCCATTACCTAGTTTGTTGCTCCACCTTAAAGGGCAAGGTGCGTTTGGGGGCAGGATGAATAGTTCTTGAAATGTGCATTGAAGGGGACACACACCAGCTGCCAAGAAGCCATCACAGATACCTTCTTCCTTGGGAGTGAAACTCCCATGGCAGCTGGCTGTTGTGGCAGCCTGTGTGTGGTTTTTGCCTTCCGCGTGGGCCATTGCTGTTAGCTGAGCAGCTCACCCACTGCCCTCTGCCCCTTCCTGCGAAATGGTGGCAGAACCTCCTTCTTGACCAAAATAGACTGTGTCTTCCTGCTGCGCTCAGTAGTCTCCCAATTGGAAGGGTTTGATTCCAGCAGAAATGCACAAAGGAAGCTGCAGGAAACCACATCACTCTCCCTTGAGCTTTGTATGCAAAATCCAGCCATAATTGCACTCTTCGTGCTTGTAGAACTTTATAATTCATATGTTTGCAGAGGACAAATGGCATCTTGCTTGGCCAGCTGATAAGGACTCAGAAATACAACTGGCCAAAGAGGAATATAATATTTGTACTACTTTCTATGTTTGTGTCCCTTGGTCTCACAGCAGTCTTTGCTGTTCTTTTTTCTGTGGCTAAAACATCTCTACATGTGCCAAATGACAGTGCTTAGTTTACCAACGAAATTGTCAAGCAAAGGCATCTTGAGCATCAAGGAGAGCAAAGTTGAGTTCTGCTATTTGCATCTGCTGGATGGAACTTGGATCTATTATTTCTGTTCACTTTCAACACTGTATTGAGATTGATTTAATATTCTTTTTGAAGCCAATGCTGCTTCATATGCAAACCTTATAGGATATGTCAATTTTGACAGTAAGAGAAAGATGCTGCTGCTGAGGCATCTCAGTGGAGTGGATGTGCACACATCAGTTCCGAGCACAGATTGGTTTTGCCAGCAGCGCGCTTTGGAAGCTCTCCCTCTGGTTTTAGGGTCTATGCCTGTGTAGGCATAGCTCCAAGCTGCGCTGGCTGAGGGTGGGGGAAAAGAAGAGGGAGTGAGAGGCAAAGCTGGGGAAACAAAGTTTTCATTACTCAGCAAGCCACATACCCCACTTACAACCTGGGTCAAAACATTGGGGTTTCAACTCTCAGTACAGCGGAAGCTGAAATGCAAGGAGGGGTACGCTAAACCTTGATGAGATGAAGAATACTGCTTCTTTCCAGGCCAGTATATGACAAGAAAAGGCTTTCAGTGGCTTCAGGAACCATTTCTCCTTAAAGAGGGTATATAAAAGGAATTTCAAGGGATGAAGGCAAGCAACTGAAAGGTGAAGAGGATGTAAAAAGTTTATTAAAGGAGATATATGTGAGGGGATTGTGTGGCAAGAAGTGTCACCTCACTACCAGAGAGATATCTAAACTAAACCATGCCCCAGGCAATCTCTAGATGAGACAGATATAAACAGCTTAATTGTAGGACTGTACACAAGTTTCTGTTGATTATCATTTTAATTAGCAGCAACAGAAGAAAATCTTCTCAGCCATACAGTAAAACTTAGAGGAGATCCTGCAGAGGTAGCTTTGAGCACATAACTGAAAGCATTTTGAAACGAGCTACTGTCAGTGCCTTGGATCTAAGTCCTTTTTTGCACATCTAAATTTAGTTAGTAACTGCTCCTCTAACTGCTTCTACTGCCTGACAAACTTCAGAGGAGGGCTTCCCTTTTCCAATCTAGGAAAGGAGAAGGACAGACATTTGGGACCAGATAGGTGCTGTGGGTGTAGAATGGATTTAGCGCCAAAATGAATATGCATCCTAACAGGGACTCTTAGTGATATACACACAATGGCCTCTGATTTAAGGCCTGCGGTTGTGACTGTCATTCTAATACCGATGGAAACAAACTCTGGAAATGCATGGAAAGTTTCTTGATTTCTAGGGAAACACGACTTCTGAACAGTTTCCAGGTGCCCTTTACTCTCTGCTTGAAGTGGATCTGTCTTCTGGGTGACTGAATGTGAGGCAGGATGCACCTTCAGCATTCAATGGTGAGCTCAGTCAAGTGGATGCACCCAGGTGTTCAACATCGTTCCAGCTACCAGGATTCAACCACACGGTCACAACAGTGATTGATTCTGAGAGGCGTGATCATGACTTCTCATGGGCATGGAGAGGACAGTGCACCCAGGAGGTGGTTCTTTGGACTTTTATGAATTTGACAAATAGCTGGAAAGAAGGAAGCTCCCTGTCCACAGGTCAGGCCAGCAATCCCCTGCCACACCTGCCATTCCTGCCATGTGAATGTGGGGTTTTTTTGCCTGCCTGGGCTGGTGTAAAAGCACGTCCCTGATCTTGCTGTTCAACCCCTGTTAAAAATGACAGTGCTGAAAAGCAGGTTCCTCTCTACATATGTAAGGGACGGTGGAGCTGCAACACCTTCCTGGAGGAGCTGCTAGAGGCCCAGGGGAGGCATGGCTTGGGCACGTGAGCTGGCAGGCCTTACACTGCCCCTGCCTACATCCACGCTGCTATGCTGTGTGCCCCTGTGGTGACACTGTGCCAGCTCCACCACGTGGGCTCAGATGGATCCACCATAGTCACTGGCCAGGTGGATCTGGTGGAGATCTCATGCCTAAGTCAAGTTGTTATGCACACAGGCCTTTGACTTGTTTACAGTGAAAAACCTGTGACCACACATGATGTTTAGTAGCCAAGCGATTCAGAAACAGTTACAATAAGGTAACTGGAACATGAAGTGAGACAGAAATATAAGTACTGGAGAATGAAAACTGTGTGCATATTAAATAGATAGAAATAATTATTTTTTTTTTGCCATTGTTGAGGAGTGAGAAATAACATGACTAGTACAGGCTTGGTAGAAATATATTAACATTGGCTAACAGATGTTTGTTTGTTTTGAAAATGTTACATTGTCCCACTGCAAACATCTGCTGGTTGCATATCTCCCTGAAGGCCTGTGTCTCTAATAGCAGCTCAGCCTCTTTGGAAAGTGCTGGAAGACCCACTGGAGAAAACGCAGCTCACTCCTACAGAAAAAGTGGTGGCCTATGATCTTAGTGTTGAGGGAATGTGCTCGCAGAGGGACTGTGTAAAGGTCAGAAACAAGCTCTCCCACTGAGCCGTGGCAGCCGCTTTAGTCACTAGGACTGGCTCCCTCTGCAACCACACTTTTTCCCATAAAGTGACCACAGCTGAAGAAAAAAACGAGGATAGTCAAAGCAGTCAGTAAGAAAAAAAAAAAAAAGTGTCTTACTTTGAAGTTGCAAGAAGGCTAAGAAAAATGGAAAAATGCCATGGCTGACTCCCTAAGAGGTGGGTAATGGTGGTGTTTGGGTGAGGGGTTGAGGGTTGCCCAAGGCACCCCTGGCAGAAGCACTTACCCGCAACATGTGGGCAAGGAGCTGCGACCTATAGCCCAACAGCAGCCTGGGAAAGGTCCTGTACAACCGTATCGCCCATGGCTGGCAGAGCTGATAACCCTAACCCAGCTCCCCTGCTTGAGAGCTGTAATGGCAGAAATTGTGGCTGAGAGCCAGGAGGCTTCAGATGGGAGAATGGAAGCTAAAACAGCCTGGGAGGAGGAGAATATGGAGCTGGGAGAGGAGGAAGAGGCAATACACATTCATTTTGTCATTTTGTTCACTCATGTCATCTGTTCTCCATTCTAGATTTACTTATAGACCACCAAGGTTATGTTAGACTGCTTTACACACAGGCTTCTCTGCTGCATGGCTTACTGATGCCCAAAGAAGCAACTAGAAGGTCATTGATGTGCATATGGATTTTTAAATAGGCTTATGGTTAAAGATTGAACTAGGGTTGTGACTTGTAAAAAGAACAACAGAAGGGAAAGGATTCATTCTCAGTGGTGGGGTAGCCCCTCGGAGAAAGCAGCAGTCAGGAGTCCGTTCTCATGACTGACAAGGTGCAGTCATGTCTTTCTAAAAATATGGCAACAAAGTGGGAAATATTAAAAGGTTTGGAAAAAAACCAACCCCAAATCAATAGGTTGTTAAATAAAGGGGGGAAAAATCCAGGGAAAGCCGGTTCAAATTGAGATCCTGTAAGGAGAAGTCATGTGAGGGTTTCCCAGGAGTGGCTTTTGGGTAAATCCCAGGCTGGGGATACAGCCAAGCTAGACCACTGCTGACAAAGACCTGCAATGTTATATCTTTTCAGGATAAGGCATAAAATGGGCAGATGGCTGTGGCTTGCTTCCTTGTGGTCTGGCTGGGATCCATGAAAGGTTAGTCTAGTAAAAACAGCTGCAGGGAAAGCTGGTTTCTGGGTCCCTTGGGCAAATGGATTCACTGAGACCCATGGAGAAGGAGCAGACCCTAATGGATGAGGAAGGAATGGGATAACTGTGCAAGCTTTTCAGCCCAGCCCTAAATTATTGGTGATTATTGGGAAAAAAAGATATTCATATCAATCTGTTTTGTCTGATCTGCCTCATATTATATTTTAGAAACATCAGAATACTATCTGGGCTCCAACTTTCCATTTTAAAATGTTTTAATAGTTTGTCTGTAAAACAAAACATGCATTCTCCTCCTCACTGAGAATGAAAGGGCATAGCTAGCTCCTGGAGAAGAAATGTCCCTCGTCTCTCTGAGGGAGCCTTGGCTTGTGGTGTCACACCCCAGATGCCAATGAGTCAGTTTTATCTGGCATCCATGCATTTGGCACAATATTCCCACAGAGGTAGATGAGAAGAAGGTCTTGTATTTGGAATGCCTTATGGAGAGGTTTGGTCTACAGATGGGGAGTGGATGGCTAGTCTGATAACACTCGCTGTGCAGTTTTGCTGTCAGGATCCAAAGTCACTTGCAGCTGGAGTGACAGTGCTGGTTTGCGAGGCTGAGCTAATTAATGGGCAAAAATGGTGTCAGTTTCCAAAACACATACCATATTCAGGAAATACACGTTGTAACACCTCCTCTACAAAAAGAGCTTCAAGCAGAGCTTCATGTTTCATGCTTGACTGCTTCCTAGGGAGGCTGAAGGCTTTTGTTGCCCGCAGTACTGCTATACCTCTTAGCAATGGTTACAAGGAAAGACTTATTTTTTCAGCCTATGAGTGCTCACCTCCTTTTATTTCCCATGATGAAATGGAGTCTTAGAGGATCAGGAGGCAGATATGGTTCCCAGAAGTAATGTCTGGCCTGATGTGTATTTTTCAGGACATAAAGCGATCACTTGGCTGAAGCAGAGGTTACTGCAGAACTGTTAGCTTAAAGCAGTTCAACCCAACCACAATATATGTGATCCTGCCAAAGTGTGGGGAGAGCTTGGAATAAACCTGAAACTTTTGCCCTTAGAAAGGATTGCTGCAGATTTCATAGGGCTGAGCAACACAGCTTTGGAAGGCACAGATAATCACACTGGCAGATGCTACTTGACATTATCATTGTCTGGTGCTGTCTCCAGGTAGGGAAGTGGCAGGGTGGCTGTTCTCTGGCCTGCTTTGGGAGGTCCTCAGAGAACAGGCAGTTACTTCTCCATTCCCTTCTCTACAGCTTTTGGGGAAAATGTGGGGACATGCCCTTTGGAACCTACAACACAGTTCTCAGGCAATGGAAAAATGAAGTTCAGGGCTTAAACCACAACTTCCACAGAGCTGGAGCAAATGATTAATTCTGACAGTGTCCACAACACAGGTCTCTCTGTTGTGCTGGTGTGTGGAAGGACCTGGGCTTGTTAACAGCTGTATAGGAGTGAACATACTGGGAAAGGGTGGGTGGGTGGGTGGGGTGTGTGTGTATGTGTGTGTGGGTGTGTGTGAGTGTGTGTGTGTGTGCCTACAGAAGCCTGTTGCCTAAGTGGAGCTTTTTGCATACCACCACCATCTGTAAGGTGGACTGAAAAGATACTTCTACCTTGGTTTGTAGGCAGCTGGAGTGTGTTACCTTGCTGGAACATGCTGACCTCTGTCAAATGCATTTTGGTTTTTTTTATGGCAGAGTTCCTTAGGGACACTTTCATGAATGTACTGATGGGCTTTGTTTAGAGGAAAAAGAAACAGTTCTTGGAGGGTCTGTAAAAAACAATGTATATACAGAGTCTGTATATACATGTGTATGTATATATGCATAGTTCCTCAATTTAGCATATGGAGTTAAGATGGAAAAAACTAATTTTGAATCTACCAACCTTGAAAAGCTTTTCAAAGGCATATTAATGCAGAGCCAAAACATGAGAATCTGACCTAGGTTGGTTTATACATATGAGCAGAAATATTTATTCAGCTAGTAAGTATTTGATTAACCTTTGTTTATTGTTTCAAGATGAGAGACAGTTGAAATACAGGAACTCGTGGATTATATTTTTGCTTTTTGGCTAATGTTCACTTCCTCCACAGAAAAAAATATGGTGTAGTTGGGAAAAGAATGTATTTCTTTCTCATCTCAAAAATCTGTATTTCAAAGCCCAGAGCTGAACTCAGGAGAAATGTACCTTTTTTTTTGTTGTTTAAAACTAAAGCAGAAGACAGTAACGAGCAATGCAAGAGCGTGCATCACATAACTCCCCTGGTGTAGCAAACATGGAGACATAGGCAAAAGCATGTGAGAAGCTTCTGCTTTCCGAGTTGGAAAGAGACATGGATTTCTTATTTGTAATCTAAAACTAAGTAGTGTCAAACACTGAGCCTTTTTAGGCACTTTCTGTTTTTAAGGCTTTACTTTACAAGGTGTTTCACGCTTTAAACTTGCTTATTTCAAAGGGAGGACACAACCCCCTTTTTATGCTGTGCATTGCTGCTAACAAGGCCCATCTGCCACAGCCACCGGCCTTCCTGACATGGGTCAACAGAGCAGCGCTGCTCCTCCACACAGGGTCCTGGCATGTGCCAGTTTGAAAGCTGCCATGAAATCAGCCGTTCTTTTTCCCTCTCTGTAATTCAGATTAGGAATTCTTTTGTCCTGAATAATCTGATAGGAGCATGATGTAGAGGGCTGCCTGCTGCTTGCTGCCTAAACGGCAGGGGCTGAGAAGTGGGTGGTCAGGAGAAGGGTTGACCTGGCTTAGCGCTACTCAGAGTCACAGCTCTCATAAGCGAATTAAAAAAGTGATAATTGCTATGTGACCTCAAAGGACTGGAACATGCTCTGTGACAAAGTAGAACAAGACCTTTCATTTGGGTGTGAACATAGAGGGGTGTAACCAACAAAACAAACCTCAGCAATTTAATTAATTTTTAGGGGTTTGTTTGGGGTTTTTTTGGTTTTGTTTTGGGGTTTTTTTGGTTTTTTTGGTAGTTTTTGTTGTTTTTTTTTAAATAAAATAATTATGCTCAGTAAGGATAGACTGAACTACATGGTTTGCACACCTTAATAATTTGCCATTTGAGAATCACTTTTGAATCAGGATTGTCAAGGAAAGAGCACTCTGACACAGTCCCATATGCCCTGGTCAGAAACATGTTTTGTGGGTGTAAATTGTTTGGCACTTGCAACAGGAAGAGTCTCTCTCTCAGGCACTTTTAGAGGTACAGGCTTTACTTAGATCTAGCATCACACTAAGATGTGGAAATTACCTAAGGCCTTCTTTTCTGCTTTTTCTGTATGCATTTGTAAAATAGCATCTGTTAGAAGGTGCTATATACAAAAATGTGAACACAACTATGAATAACAGGAGGGTATCATTAATAGCAGCTGTGATGACTTCTCAGGAGGAATCTCCAAAGCCAAATGCCTGTCTTTGATAAACTCCAAATCAACTGGTAATCACAAAGGTGATCCCAGGCAGTGTTTTGCAAAGTTGCCCACACTGGGGTTTCCACTGCTAGTGTTCATCCCCACCCAGGAGAGCAGGTCTGAAGAACCCCTCCTAGCATGATTCAGGTTGAGTAGAAAGCCATATGGCTTGGTTGGTTTGTTGGTTGGGGAGTGGGTAGGGAGGAGCAGGTTTGATGGATGGAAAGCATCCAAACAAGAAAGTAGAAGTTTGGGAACCAGGTGGAACTTGAGTTCAAACCCAGTGCTACGCACCACTCGGTGGGAGACCTCTGGCAGGTCACTTGACCTCCCTGTGCTCTAATAAACCAAACTGTAAGTTTGTTTACAAGCTGAAAACCAGATGCTGCATCTGGGAAGAGCTGGCTCAGGCTTGTGCATCCCTCTCTAAGCAGTGCTGATCGGCCCACCAGTCACTGCAGATGAAATTAAAGTGATCTTTGGAAATAAGTTTGACCTGGAATTTTTTCCTTATTATTCTCATTGGCTTTGAAGGAGGGGCTGAATTACTGTCTTAACATAGACCAAAACTCCAAGGAGCAACAAATTGTTCATCTTCCAGAGAATATTTTTAACACCTTGGCTATAAGTCAGAGGATGAGATTGCAGTAGTGATACCCAGATGTGTACAGAGAGATTCCTGCAGAGCCTTCTCCCCTTCCCCTCAACGGTAATTGCTAGGCCAGATTTACCACTAGTAAAACCCTGCAAGCAACAGCAACAGGTCAGATCATGCTTTTGGAAATAATTTGTCCTGTCAGTTTTTCAACTTTCGATCTCATTTTGTTACTTGGTAAGAAAAGTCAGCTGCCTGCTTATGACGCTTGACTTCCTTTCCTCCTTCCCACTGTATGTGTCTTCTCAGCTTCCAGCCCACCAGGGTCAAATCTCCTTTGGGATGCTGGTGGGCTGCAGACGGTGCTGTAAGACACTGCTGAAACCCCACATTAGTTATGGGCTGGGCATGGAAGACCTGACAAGGAATAGGAATAAGCGCAGTCCTGAGAGGGACGGTCTCCAAATCTGCTCATGCACCATGTGACGTGGTGTGCAAGCCGTGGTGTGAAAGAAGATGCTGACACAGGGGTACTTCTGCACTGGTGAATCTGTGACTGTTCTTTTAGTCGACATATTTTGGGCAAGTGTCAGGGGAAGCCTGAGACTATTTAATCTGTATGTACAAATCACATGAATGTGTTTTTTTCAGACCATATGTTGGTACTATATAGCACTGAGCAAACCTCATGAGTGTTTTTTCTGTTTCACTTTCTGACTCTTGGGACTAATAAAGTAGAAAATATGGTATTAATCTCAATACAGAAATAACTTATCACTCATGCTCTTTCTTCAAACATTAAAGCTACGAAATTAACTAGTTAACTGTATTATTAGCTAATTTTCATACTTAGGTGATGTTAAGTTTTTTCTCCCTTCTAGTTGTCAAAAGAATTAGATGATCTTGAAAAGGCAAACTGTGTGAAAAGTTTCACTTTGTTCTAAATTTTACTCATATTTTTGGTCAAAATGGAAAAAAAAGGAATTTTCAAACATTTGGAAAGTTGGTAGAGAAGGATCTCTGTGTATGGTGGTGAAGAGAATGATACACCTGAAGTTAGTGGAGTTACAGTTGCATAAAGTTTGTGAACGAATGGAATCAATCCCTATATATTCGGAATTCTTACAGCTCAGTGATTTATGGAAATTAAGTACAAACCAAGTAAAGAAATAAATGTTTTCGGCAGACAAACTTTACGGGAAGATTACGAGCTAAGCAAACAGCGCTATAAAGCAGACTAAACTGGAATCACTGAAAGTCCTTTGTAAAACAGCATGATTTTTGTTATTCTAATCCATTAAAATTTGATCATGGGACTACATTTCTACAAAGCAAAGAAATTGCTACCCCTAATCAATTGGGGATGTGCTTATCAAAAAACCCCTAGAAAACCAAGCCAACAAAACTTGTAGAAATAGAGCCTGCAGTAAAAAAATAAAATAAAAAAAATAATCAAAAACAAGGAGCTATTTCATTGTCATAATTATTATTACACCAATTTAAAACAAATTAGTAGGTGGCTTTGAAATTGCATACCTTTTATGTACATGAAACCCAGTATTGTGCAGGGTGCTAATTTTTTGTGCTGGGAAATGAGTGTATTTTATCAGGTGGCTGCCATTGACTTTACTTGACGAAATCTTGCCAGCTGGAGCCCAGCTGTTCCAAAACTATAGACAACAGTGATTCCCTGAAAAATGGGGGCTGCGTTTAAAAGAAGGGCTTTTTCTTTTGGAATGGTGGCTAACTTATTCATATTTCATCTGTTTTACACCTTGATCTAGGAGCTCACTTAAGCGTATTCTGAAATCCCACCTTGTCTTAGGAAAATACTTAAACACTTGTAGCATCTTTTCTCAGGGTTACACAGGCACTGCATTCAGTTCATTGGATGAACCACTGATTTCTCCAGTAGAGGGTGGGTATGGCAGTCAGTGCAAGGAGAAATGCTGAAGCATTACTTCCTTTCACGTGACTTAAACATGTGCTTAAATTTAAACTCGTGCTTAACTAACCTTTCTGCGTAGGGATGCTTTCCTGACTCTAGACCTTAATTACGAGCATATTTTTGGCAGCTGTTTAAGTTTCTGATGTGACTGAGTGTCTTTGCTTTGCAGGAGTAACTTCTTCAAAGTACAGCAAAATGGGACAAAGATATTTGTAAACACCAACTCCTCCTGTAGTGGAGGAGTGCCTTTGCAAAGGCACATATTTTGGTAGGAAGAACATGTCCTGCTTGCAGGGCTTCAAAAATCTAATTCACCTCAAGGACTGTGAGTAAGATTGGCTCATTATGAAGCAGTGCACTTAATGGTGCAAACATGAAGTGATCAAGCCAATTTATATGGGACCATTTCATTTAATGGATGAGAGTTTAAGCCAACTAAAACCTGTCCTGAATTAATTTATCATTGGAGGTAATCACATGCAAATTTTGCAGCTGTAGATCCCAATAGTTAAAGTGTTTAAGAGCTACTGACTCCCTGAAACAGATGGAAAACACTGCTTTTATTAAGATGATTTAAGAGAACCCTTCATGATTTGGGCTAAAAACAAACAAAAGATGAACTGAACCAGTGAAGCCAACAGCCCACTCCACAATAAACTGTGCATATCAAATATGGTATAGTCAGTGTTTATACAGGTTTCCTAGTACTGCAACCATTTTGTCCTGCAAAGCTGAAGTCAATTATTAATAAATTATTACTAAAATGACAGTGCAGTGTATCGTACAATGTTTGCATCAGATGGAAAAGCAGTGAAGCTGTAGGTATATTTCTAATTATCTCAGAGGGGTTGAGACCCTCTGTAATCTCTAGTTCACAATGACTTTAAGATGGTATTAATTAGAGGGCTCCACAGGAAAGGAATCTCTGTATTTCCTGGTGGTTATGCTGAGCAATAGCGACTCATTTCCCTTTCCAGGAAAATCTGTGAGCTTGGTTGAAGAAAAAGACTTATGCATAGCAGGTGTTCTTTTTAAAATAATGTGGATCACAGAAGTCACTGTGAGCTTGGACGCACTCACTCTGTTTTTCTTCTTCTCCCTGCCCCAGGTGGAAAAAATTTCAGTGACGACTCAGAAAACTAAGACCTCTTTCCTCTTGGCAGTCTCCATCATCTGAACGTGGAGGGCTGTGTCTGACCTGCTCTCTTGAAGCTCCCTTTGTAATCAGTGCACAGACATAGCACATCTTGCTCTGAAAAACTAGCCTCAAGTAGATCAGCTGCCCAAAAAGTGCAGAAATCCAGGGGTATCCACTGCAAAGAAATAGTGCGAGGCCAAAAGCCGAAGAGTTTATTGGGCTGGCAATGAGTTACTGCACGTGCAGGGAACACCCTTGCATTGTTAACAATAATCCATTTAACAGTTACTGTTAACCCACCGTTTGAATGAGAAAAGAAAATAAAAAAGGAGAAATGACACAGGCACAGGTCAGGCATTGAGCTTACTGAATGATGATCTGAGGAAAATGGATGCATGGTTTTGTCTCCTTGATTTCAGCTCTGTCCTTTGTCACAGCAATACCCTTGCCATAATATTCATTTCTGTGCCTTTCATCCCTTTTCTCTGAAGCTGGAAACGCTGGGCAAACACTCTGACCCTGTTCCCCAATAGTCCTGAATAACTCCTGGTGCAGTGAAGGTCCTCTGTCATCTCAGATGATGGTCTGGGTTGCTGTTGTCATTGTTTTCTGTCCCTTCAGCAGAGGAGGAAAGCATTTCTGGTTTTGTGTCTATCAGCTCCCCATTTTTTGTCAGGTCCTCACTGGGTGAGTTTAGTCGCTGACCTGCCTCTGCTTTGGAGAGTGGTTCCCACAATGCCAGCCACGAGCACCAGTGCGACTGTGGCAGCTGGGACAGGAGCCTGTAGGAAGGCCCCTGCCTGTGCTACCAGAGGTGCACAGTTAGAAGTGGGTCACAGTTAGAAGAGCTTGGAGTGCCCCAGAGTGGGAAAGTGGTTTTGTCTTTTCCTTCAGATCTCCGGAGAATATGGATAGCCCTCCCCAGGTGGAACTATATGAATTGCCTAGCTGATCACTGTGGAGCATCCTGGTTGCACATCCACGTGGTCTCCTCCTTGATGACTGGTGTGAACAAGGTGTCCCTTCTCCACCTGTGGTCAGCCAAAAGTTCTTGGACTTCATCTATCCCTCCTTATTGCTTCAGTGGCAGGTTAGCTAAGGCACAGATGGTTTTCAGTGGAACTAGTTATGTTTCAGCTCTTATCAGGCTACTTTGGGTTTTTGCATGGAATGAGATCTAACAAAGCAAAATTTTTAACTATTACTATTTCTGAGGGAGTAGCTCTTTTAATGGCAATGAATGCTGATTGTTATCATCCTGGTGATAGCAGCTCCAGGATCCAGCACCACTGTTCACTCTTGTCTGAGGTGTCAGCAGAAACACCTGTAATGGTGGGTGGCTTCATATTCTATTGTCATGGCAGTCCTGCACAGTAGAGTTGCTGGTACTGTGATTATGCTGTGAGAGCACAGCATAAGCTGCATACCCCTTCCAGACGAACAATCGGACCAGGACCTAACATGTGCATACAGTGATTAAGCAGCTAATGGGGAAGTTTGGTCTTCTAGTTGAGCCCTGGACTGGAGGGTTGGGTTGGTGTCTGCACCACATGTAAGTCTGATGACCTCAGCAAAGCCACTTACTACCTCCATCTCTGTTTTCCCACTGAGAGTATTATTTTTATTTTACCTCAATGGGGTGTTGAGCATATTCTTTAAGGAGAAGGCATTAGGGCAATGCAAACATTGTTGGAGGATCCTTATGAATATGGATCTCATCACAGCTGTTTGGACTTCATTGCTTCTCTGTGGTGGGCTGACTCCAAAATAAAGTGTAGTTATTGTCCTTATTAAGCATTGTACCCTATCTGCTTTTTGTCTGGCACTGAATAAAAAGGCTTAGCAAGATGTAAACAACACCAGGATTTTTTTTTTTTCAGAGACACATTCAAACAAAACAATGATGCACTAAAATTTTGAAAAGAGTATGTTTATACTCCAGCTTAGGTGATAGCAAGGGGAATGGCTCGCTTAAACAAAACGGCCTTAAAAAAATCTTAAATTCCAAGAACCATTGCAGATGGTAGTTCTGCAGAAGATCTTGGTACTTCTTCCAGATCTTGGTGCTTCTGACAGAACTCCAATGACCAGAGGTTTGAGACACATCTGCCAAGCCTTTCCCCTACAATGAGTTTCTCCAGGAAAGTTGGAAGCCTTTAAACTGAAAATTTAATTTGAGAACATTTAGACTTTTAAGTAGAGGAAATTCAAAGTGACTGGGCAGACACAACAGGAGGGTAAAAAAAAATACAAAATGGAAAGATTTGTATGCAGTTCCCTTCCCCGCCCATGTTGGCCTCTGCCAGCCAGTCCCTGTTCCCAGCCGGCTCAGTGGCTTTGCTGGTAGCAGGAATTTTGACTCAGTCCCTGTGTCCCCTGAGGTCCAGCTGGTGTTCCCTGTCCCCTGATGTTCCCCATCCCTCCGTGAGGCCCAGCGGTCATACCTTCCCTCTTCCATCTCTGCCCCCTCACCTATCCATCTGTGAAGAGCTGCAGCCAGCACGCTACGAGGAGGGAGCAAAGGAAGTGTGTGCTACACGCAGTGGCTTGGGAGCCAGCATGCTCTAGCTGCTACCATACCCAAATATTTCCCATTGTTCTTCAGCTCTGTGCACGCGCAGTCCTTTCCCAAAAGTTCAGGACAGTCCTCTAGGACTTCCTTTAACAAAGAGGTTTGGTTTGTTTGTTGGTTTTGCGTTTGTTTTTCTTTTTTTTTTTTTTTTAAATTCCTGCATGCTGTGATTTCAATAGTGATAGAGTATAAACATGTCTTGGCAGATCTTCAACTAATCTAACTAGCCAGAGCTCTACTGACATTGGCGGACATGGACAAGTCACCACATCTGAAGACAAATACTAGAGTCTCCATCCTGCTGACACTGAAGACAATGGCAAACCTCCCGCTGACTTCACAAGAATCAGGATCTGACATTTAGTGAATATCTGGAGAGGTTTGCATGTGTGGACTCTGGAGAACTTAAAATAACATACATTTCATTCTTTCCTATGTGTGTCCAAATGTGAGGTCACTTGTTCAATTACACCCCTATTCTTATTCTATTGGGTAATGAGGGGAAAACAAAAGAGCGTTTGCATTTACTTATAGCACTGGATTTTTCCCCAAAGCTAACACAATGGCACTAGGACGTTTTGCGCTCAAGAAAATGTACCAAGCCAACAGGAAAAAAAAAAAGCCCAAACTGAATAGTTGTAAAATGTTATTGAAAGGGTTTATAATAGGTTCCAAGGGGTTTTATTGAATGGCTTTAGAAAAGCTTAATTCTTTAAAATAATTTTTGAGGTGAACATGTATTTAATTATATTTCAATAGAGTTTAAAGGCCTTCTGTTATTAGCGTTGTTCCGTGAAAAGCTCCTGTATTTTTACAAATGTACCCCATAATTCTAATCTTTTCCTGCAATTCGATATTGAGAGAGAAACTGTTTTTAATGCTGATTACTATCTCTATGAATCTCAGGCAGGTAAAAGAAGAAGTTATTAGAAGAATTTTATTTTGATGACCTATCAGCTTCTAAAAAGCTTTAAATGACAGTGAGTGCAAAATGGTGCAATTATGCTGAATAAAAGTCTAACGGCTAATGGCTGTCCTTCCAGGCTCTCTGGATGGTGCATAGCAAGTCTGATTGAAGCAGGATGTGATCAGAAATTTGTGTGAAGATGAGGTGGCCAAAGCATTCTGGAAAAATGTAAGGACGGGGGATGCAGTGGAGGAGGGAAGGGGGAGCCATGGTGAGCTGTGAAGGAGCCAAGCTAAATACCTCCATTTTTCCCATCTTACACAGTAACTGACACTACTGCCAGCCTACCACCACTTTTAGTGGAAACAAAGTGGTTTGCAGGGGGGTTACGTACCTATACTCTCACTGTATGAATATAAAAGGATTACTTTTCATTTATTACATGGGATCCCTTCAGGCCAGGACACAGCTGGGTTGTCTCAGCTATGCGCCATAAGAAGGTTGATGTAGCAAACCCTTTGGCTAAATCTATGAATGCACAGCATACCTGTCTGGCTTTTGTAAGGAGGATTAGTATGTCTACTTGAGAAACATTACCTCTTGTTTAGTCTCAGGCTGCAGTGTAGAGTCATTCCAGCATACGCTTGACTCTACTTCTGATATTCACTTCTAAAGGAAAGTGGCTGTTGCAAAATCCTACTGCAGGAGGTTCCCTTGTGCAAAAAAGGATAGTTCCTTACAGGAATTGTCAAAAGATTGTATCCCAGCCTCAAGTATGTTGCTGCCTTGGCTTGGTTTCTCTGCCCAGTTTAGCAGAGACTCTGACCCCAGAGATTTTCCACTGCAATTGCCAAAGCAATTTGAGAGTGGAATATTTTGCAAATGTTTTGTGACAATTTGAACTTTTTGTAAGAACGGCAACTAGTACTTTTTCTTTGGATTAATGACTTCTGTGCTTGTTGTAACTTTATTGCTAATTTAACTAGTTCATTTGGAGTACTTTGTACTTATAGAATGTGTATATGATTTATTATTGTCCCTGCCCAGAGGCAATTGTAATGTGTATCAGATAAGGTACAACACAATGAGGACACAGTGAACAATGCAAACTTAAAGTTATACAGCATAAAATTGTGGCTGTTGCTTCAGTCATAAGGTTTTTGTCAGTTTATACAGTTTGTCATGTTAGCCAAGACATGGAAATGGAGTTGACAAGACAGGTCAGAAAAGCACTCTGAGACATGGAACAAAAAGCACTTTTTAACATAGCTTTAATCTTTAAGCTATTGTTCGTTTGTGGCTAGTTTGCTGCAAGTTGTAACATACCTAGGTCTCTCATCCACCTCATTTTATCCAGTTTCAACTGTGTATTAAGGCTGGTTCCTGGAATGAGAAAATAATTTGCCTTTATTCCTTTGTCTGCACTGGTGTATTTTATTTTCACTCAGGTTTTTTGGCCAAACTAACTCAACCACACGCAAGAGTGAGATGCTGTAGCCAGGTCTTGGGGAAAACCAAAGAGAAATCTGAGGCTTACAGCTTTCTCTCAGACTGTTCTTTTTTCCAGGCTGTTAAAGTCTTTCCATTGTGTCTTGCAGATATATTTTCTGATCCTCTGATATCAGGAAATATGTCTGAACCGCCTCACTGGTAGGGCAGTTTTGGGCAGGGCAGTTACCACAGTAGTACTGTGGTACTGGCTTTGACTATAATGTTTGCCTGGAAGTGTCATATTAAGAAATTAACTCATTTCTGTCCCTCTCCCCAGTACAAAACCTAGGTGTCAACCATGTGAAACCAGAGTCCTGCCTGCCTTTAAAAAGTCATATTTTTCTATTTCCCCCCCTCAGATCCTCTTAGCATTTCAAAAGTTCTTTTGATTCACTGGTGAATACAATGGCCTTTTATTTGCCTACACCTTGATTATAATGGAGTTTGCTGGAGTGGTTAAAGGATGCCTCCCCAGGGCATTTGTCATTCCTGTGCTCCAGACAATGTTTGCACAAGTTCCCTTTCATCCTCTTTCCCATTATCTGTGATTTCTGCAACACTGAGATCTCTTGCACAAGACCATCAATGGTACAAAAGCACCATGTATCATTTTGAAAGGCATTCCCTGTCATGTCCTAATTGCATACTTATATTTGGGAAAGGCTCTTGGCATTTTTCCTGGAAGCCAATGTTGTCCTGCAGGGCTGGTACCGTCCCTGGCATCCGTCTGACATCAGAGTCCATGGCCTTCCGTTGCTGACTCTTTGCCACGTACACACACACCTACTCTGTGTGTGAACACATTTAATAGCACCACTGAAACTTTTTAAAGAGCATACTCATTTGACGCAGTTTAATGCAGGATTCATCACATCAAAACACTTACTGGAGTCTGGCTACAGGACAGGTCTCAGAGCCTGAGGATCTGCCTGGGACATCCTTTGATTCCCAGCACTTTACAGTCTGGAGATTTCCCTTATGGAGCTGATGCAACATGAGTTGATGTGCTCCCATTGTTCTCCTGTTGCATGTCACCTTTTTTTTCCAATTAAATGCAATAGAAGTGGGCACTGCTCTCCCTTCAGGTCCCAAGGAGGCTGTTGGGATGCTAAGCTGCATCCCCCCCCACCCCCGCTAGGAGGAGGACTCTGCCCTGGAGGGCTGCGAGCAGCATCCACACAGCAGGACTGCAGCTCCTGCTGGACAGGCAGAGCTTGGCAGTGCAACATGGCTTTGGTAGAAGCCAAGTTTCCTGCTGTTCAAAAGGGCCAATTATTTCTGATTAAATTTGAAGTGAGAAGGCTGAAGGCTCCAGAAACAAAGTCAGCTCCCAGAGCTGAATTGCTGTATTACTAAATCTTGGGGTATTGTGAAGGGGGACTCTATAGAGCTGGAACTATTTTGAGCTGCTCCTCTGCTCATTGATCAAACAAACTCATGGGCATAGCAGTTTAAGGAAGAGGAGAAGGTAGTCTTTTAACAGCTGGTAGTCTTTTAACTGCATTTATGCAATGTATGAAGAGAGTTTTACCAACAGAAATATCCCAAGACTATTAAAAGTTTTCTTCAGCTTTTTGGCAGCTCCGATAACCTGGATCTATCTGTGTCCTCTCCCATGAACCCGCTTTTCTTATCATTGTAAAGAAATGAGTATTTTCAGTCTGTTTTAGATTTCTGATTTCAGATAGTATGTGCATGTATGTAAACACTTGTCATTTCAGTGTGAATCTCTAGTGCTGGTTTGCTGTGCTTTAAGTATTTTGTATTTCAGTCAAAGGCTGTTCCCAGGTCAGGGGTGCTCAGTGGTCAAGGAGACCACCAGTACCAAGCGCTGTGAGTAGGATGCTTCAGATGCTTGGTGCTATCTATCGTGAAATCTCACACTTAATATACTGTAATGTTTGCATGCAAAGTAAAGCTGTTTGGTTTAAAAAGAGAAGAAAAAGACCTTCACAACCTCATTATGTTCTGACCTGGCCCCTGCATGCCCCGTTGTGCTCTGCAGGCCCAGCCTGGACCTGCCAGTGCTCTGGTGTTTCCCACGGCATGGGGCTGCTTCACCGCTGCTGCTCCACCACAGTGGGGAGATACATATGCCTCCCCACTTCCCCACCCCCGCCTCCTCTCCCCAGCAGAGACCCAGAGGGCTTCTGCATGCCCTGGTGTTGCCATTTTATGGCCTTCAGGCTGTACTATAACATCATTTCACATATTTCTGGCCCTCCCCAGGTTTCCAGCTGTGCTTTGTGATTGTGGGTTTCAGGAACCTGAAACACAGCTTTGCACAAGTGCCTGTCTATGGAAGCAGAGGAGGGTTTCCTCTGGATGCCATGGACCATGTAGGAAGGGCAGGGGATGCAGCCGACTTGCTGCCCCTCAACAGCAGCAGGCAACTTCAGATGTAGCATTCTCTTAGATTTCCTTTCCAAAGGCGAAGCTAAAAACCTTAAAAAAATATAAAACCCTTAAACATTCACCTAGTCCTGGGTAAAAACTGCTCTAAGTGTATAACCCAGTGCTACTGTCCTACTGCTGCATAGGACACACTGCTGGCATCCCATCACAGCATGTAGCACCTACAAAGCTCTGCAGTGGGAATAGAGGCTCTGCAGCCCCAAGAAGCCTTCCAAAGAAGGCTGTAATTCATTGGCTTGCACTTGCAATACAGCAACCAGAAGGGGTAACTGGAGCTGTGGGCTCCCAAAGGGCTCACTCACGGTGGGGCCACACCATTGGCCTCATCCCCACTAACCACAGTGGGTGAGCACTACACCAAAGCCAGCCAGGTGTTTGAACATCAAGTCCTGGGAT
The DNA here is from genome assembly GCA_026413425.1 of Tringa solitaria. NCBI lineage: Eukaryota > Metazoa > Chordata > Aves > Charadriiformes > Scolopacidae > Tringa > Tringa solitaria. The sequence continues at coordinate 23,963,068 of JAOXJM010000019.1, forward strand.
CCATTCCACTTGAAAACTGCACTTGGCTGAGTTGGTGATGAAGGTGTGTTGCCACGTGTCATGTCATTCACAGGTTTATTTAAAGCTAGTGACAAACACAGTTAAGTAAGAGAATCCCTCACAAGTGACAGAGGTTCTGGGAACATCAGGTCCTAACTCTTACACAGCCTAGTAAAAAGAGATAGCAAGGTAAATTGAACATTGTGTTTTATAGGTACTAGGTTACTAATTAATATGTACAGGAGGAGAGTTTCTAAGTATTGGAATAGTAAAACACCACCATAAAGTCAGCAGCTCTCCAAGCAGGCATTATGGTTAATAGATGTTACATGTTTTCATGTATCTTTCATTTAAATGATATGTTTTATTTCCTTGAGGCATTATCTTTATGTATATATTTAGGTTTTAAACACAATGATTTTGTTATAAAGGACTCTAAACCCTGGGGGTTTTTTTAATATAGAACAATGACAGCCCAGCAGAGCTAAAGATGAGCAAGAACGAAGATTTTGGGGTCTGGATAAGAAGATCAGTAAGAACTGAACTTTACCGCAGCCTGAGGTTGTCAGAAGTGTGCTTTTGCTTTTGGCCCTTAGAGAAATGCGGTGAAAGCCACAAAATTTAAATCTTCCTTTTTGTATTCATAGGCTCGAAGTATCAGATTGGTCACATAATTACATTTTAGGCCAGCCACTGAACACATTAGAAGTAAAAATTTTAATCAAAACTTGCCACCATGTAAAGTGAAACCACTATGCTTTACTTTTACATAGCTGCTTTCTCCATGGAATCTCCAGAAAAAAGTGGTGACTTTTGGTTTCAAACTTTCTTCACTTGTAAGTTGAGATATTTTAAAATAAATCCTGGGTTTTTTTAGGGGGTACTGGACAGTTGCCTTCTGAAAACCAGAATTTTTATAAATATTTTCTGTTGTGGTGAACACAGTAAATGTCTAGTTCCTTCTTAAAATCTTAACCAATGTAAAGAAAATTATCTTTGGCCTGATTCTGTTTTTCTTATGTTATCCATAGGCCAGATCCTGTTCTTGCTAGCCTCTGTGTCCAAATGTCTATAGAATTTTGGCACTAAAATCAACCCTTAATTTTGCAAGAGTTATCTGCAAGGGATCAGCATAATTTACAAAAATACAGTGATTATTTAATGTGGGGTTTTTTTTTATTCCTGGCTCAGTATGCACCAGTTTTGTTCTCTTGCCATCTTTCCTTTCCCAGTTGGTGTTCTGGAAGTCTAGCTAAGCCGCTTATAATAATTTTCTCATTCATCAGACATTTATTCCATTGCTTTTCTCCCTCTCCTGACCCCAATGAGTTGCCTACTTCATACTTTTGTTTTGAGAAATTGCTTTCTGCACGGTAATACCATCTTCCCTGATCTGTATTTCTGTAGACACCATATCAGCATTGATTCAAGGAAGTAAGTGCATCAAAATACAAGCTTGGGCTTATCTTCTCCAGCCCAGCTGCTGACCAAAGATTAATGAATGCTTTTCAGACCTTTGAACCACCAGTTCAAATTCTTTTTCTATCAATGGCAAATGGTTACCTCAGAATCAGTATTTCATGGCAGCACTATTATTTTGATGAAAGTTCAGTCCATACTCCTGGTGAACATATATTAACTTTATTGTGGTGTTTTAAGGCAGGCAGAAATGCTTGAAATCCATTACCCAGGGAAAGCAGAGTGGCAGACAGAAATATATGTTATATCTAGGTAACATCTTTCTATGGACCTTTTTTTCCCCGTGTGGAACAACTCACATCCTTTATTCTCTGCATCCTCCCAGGATCTGGGGGCGATGGTGAGCAATAGCACTCTTACTCCAAAGTGAGAGTAATGATTTGCATGGCAATCAGGCAATCAAGACTTAAAAAGGAAAAAGCCCAGCTGAACATCAGACCTGCAGGACAGGCTATACTCATGGCACCGAGAAGGGGATGCAGGAGCAGGCAAAAATACAACTCGGTCAAATCATTCTGGTAATGAAGAGCCCAGGGTAATTGTGGGAGGCGCAAGGAGCGGGGTGTCCAACAAGGGGAGCAGTGCTTGCATCCTCATCCAAGCGTCTCAGCCCTTGAGAGGTTGTGGGAGTTTAGTGTTTGTTTAGGAGATGAGCAAGGTTTGGTGTCTTGGGAAGACGTGGTTCTCCTTCAGCCGTCAGAAAGAAGAAGTGTGGAAATGACTAGCATGCCAGTGCCTGAGAGCAGGGATTTAGGGAGCCATTTATTATTGCTCTGACTTGCTTTTTTTCCAAAGGCACCTGTCAGACCCAGCTGACACTTCAAGCACAAGAAATATTTGGCACTAGCCGTTCCTTGTGAACGTGTTTTATATATTCCCTTTTCACACACGTGCTTTGTTCTCCTGAGGTTTTGTATTAGTGAAGATTTTCATCTTTTTTCTCTGCAATAACCAGCAGACGTGCCTGAGTTGAGGCACTATGTGGAGGCTTTGCTGGTTTTGACCCTTTATTCCACCATCCCCCTGGACCAAGGATTAAGGCTATTAATGAGATATCTACATATAAATGCTGCAGCTAACTGCTCTAATTCCTGCCTACCAACCAGGGAGCTTGGTCAGGCCCTGCTCCTTTGTCTGCTATCCCATGACCTATTGAAACCAACAGCATGAGCTTTTCATTGCCCACCTACTCATGTTTGCTAAGATTGTCTCCAAGAGGAAAGAGGTCTGATCTAGGACATGAATTTACACATCTACTCCGCTGCAAGGTCCACTTCTTCCATGCTACCACTGGGACTTTTTGCCTGACTTAACCTGTATTTTTGATGCATACAACAATTTTTAACAGTTTCCTCAAACTCTTCTTTCCTTTTAAGTCAGCATAAAGGATCTCTGAGCTTTGTTTTTTAATTTATTTTTTGTTTGTTTTTTTTTTAGCTTTGCCGGTCCTTAATAGACCTCCTTCCCTCTCCAAAACGTTGCAGGATGAAACAGAATGTAATTCTGCTTTACATATAGAAAGTTAAGTGGTGGCAAAGGTATTGGAGGGCAGTGGAAATGGTTCAAATTCTGTAAGTTCTGAAAATCTCTACCCTAAAAAAACATTATTAGCTAATACTGAGAGTCCTACATCTAAATTTAGCTTCTCAGTAAAAGCTGGGATAACTGATATTTGTGTTGACTCTTTCTGCAGGAGGCTTCCACAAAACCTTGCAATCCCAGTCTAAACCTGCCTGGGATTATGCAGGTTTCTTTTCTAAAAAAAGATCAAAATGCTACTTCTGGAGTTTCCTCCTCTGACTGTTCTGTCCAGAAAAACTGTTAGTTTCCTCAAATTGTATTTACTTTGCAAATTGGGTGCTCGAAGTTGCAGATAGGATGTGTGGGGTTTTTGTAGGGCAGGAAGATGTTTGTGTTATACCTTTTGGAAAACACTATCCTTGGTTTAAGAACAGTTTCAGTTAATAACAGCGTTCCTTTAAAAAGGGGTAACTGATTTTGCACTAAAGCCCTTTTTTCTCTCTTAACCATCCTAGTGTTGGCTCTACTTGCCAGATGATTCCCTGAAAAAGAGAATTCTTCGGTTTCTGTTTTAAGACAGACAAATAATTCTTGAGTCATGACGAGTAGGATAGTTGGGTTCCTTTAGTCCTAGCCTGTTTTTATTATCAGCTTCTTAACTCCCCAGTGCCCTCAAACTCTTCCCTAACTGCATGGATGACCTGTTCTTCCTAGGGGTGTCAGCTTGATGAGATCCATGTGTGATCTGTTTTTAAAACAATGAGTATTTTAATACCTCTGCTACAACCCCTGACTGATTATTTTTGTAAATATTTTTAATAACTTTAGTTTTTATATTCCTTTACTGAGGAGCAAATGAGCATCGTAAATCCTATATTCAATTTCTTTGTTTTCTTCTGTGCTTGCTTTTTTTCCTCCAACAATATTGTCAGCCCTCCTGAAGTGTGCACCCAGTTTACAATGAAGATACTGGCTTGCAGGCTGTAGTCTAGTCACTTTTCTTCTGAGGTGCTGCCTGTTGATGTTAAGAGAAAGCCTCTGGGCTCTTCTCAATGTGTGGCACCTCCTGCTAGCACAGTCCAGCTTTGCAAATTCAACATTTGTGACTTTGCATTGCTTTGGCTTCTTTGGTCCCAGACTGGTAGGCTTGTGCATGGGATCCCTCTGGCCTTTTGAGACTTGGCCTTGCCAGGCCACTTTAATGATGCAGGGGAACTTCACTGATCCAAACCTTGGGAATATACCACTTTCCTGGCCACTGAAACTTGTAGTGCAAGTAATGGCAGTGTGAGCGTTGCGTATGCAAATATGTTTTCTTAGTATGTTCTAATGTCCTCTATCAAAAAAGACCATATTGGCAGTGGGTGAAGGAACAACTTCAGAATGAATTCATTAAACATAAAAAGTCACTGCAGGTTTTCTCTGTCGCAAGTAAAGCACAAAATTTACATGGTCTGTGTAAATATACAAAGCAAAAACACTGCAGGCAAATGTTTACAAGAAACATGTTTAGCCAATATCATTGTGTTCCAGCAGAAAGTAGAAATGCCACAGGAGAAGTCCTGGAAGGTCATTTATTTTGTCAGATGCTGTGAGTCTGTGGAACATTAAGTGAGCAGCGTTTGTGCTGGACTGCTATCAAAGATTGGCAATGCACCCATCAAATACTTCAATAGCAGCTTTATGGTTTACTTGTTAGTGGATGTCCATATTGTTACCCTTGCCTGACATTTCAATATCTGATAGTTATCTCTTGTGCACAAATCTGCTATTTCACCAGCTATTATTTCAGGGAAGGCTGTCTTGTTGCATCAGAAACAAAATGATTACCACCCTCACTTAGCAGTGAATCTTTCTCAGCTGTTTGCCTGGTTACTGCCACCACTCCCATCAGCACACCCTACATCAGGATCTGTATCAGGATGAAGACTTACTCCAGTCACCCAGAAGAAATTCAGACCAGATGCCATTCCATGCTTTGTCTACCACTCGGACTTAGTCTTTCACGGTTACAGCTTTGACAAGCTTCTACAGAGTTTCTTTTCTTACTAAAGATGTGCCTGTAGTTTTTAAGATTTTTGAACATTTGATGTACTCCTTTGGATCTTCTGACCTTGGTGGCAGCCAAGCAGTGTTTCCCACTGGGGCCTCCTCCAGCAATGTATTTCCTTGAGTCATATCATGGTGCAGCAAGGCTTGCAAGGGGTATCATTCAGAAAATGTGAGAATTGTATCAGTGAACTTTTCTCCACTGTTGACCTGTAGGTCCAGTAACAAAAGAGCTGAAGAGGCAGAATGCAAGGTCTGGCCTTGCTTGGGGACAGGGCAGTCCCATCAGTCTATTTAAGAGCACAAGCACTTGGGACTGTGGCAATAAGGAGCTATGGCAAGGGAAAAGTGTCTGTCCCAGGAGTGAAAGAAGAACAATGCCTTTAGTGCTTTAAAGTCTTCAGCATTGTTTAAGCCGTTTCCAAGAGGTAACACATTGCAGACTAAGTATGTTTTATAACAGCCAATATTAAATTCTGGTTTATATGACAGATAGATAGGCAATTACTGATATGGTTTTGCCTTGAAAGGTTAGAAATCTCCAAGATGGAGAGATTTTGGTCAAGATATGGCTATTTGTATTTATTTACCCTTCCTGTTCCTGAGTCTCTCAAAGTAGGTGTGGCAGTTCTCGACTCCCCCAGCCATCTGGGCGCAACGGTGCTTGGAAGAAGCAAGATGGCCATCTGAGACAATGTCCATGTTTGTACCTTATCAAATGGAAATCACTGTCTTTGCCTCAGCAGATGCTTCCATGCTGCATAGTTCTCTGAGGGAATGACATTCACGTAATGGCTCTGACCGTACCCCGTTCCCTCTACAAAAGCTTCTTCTCTGTTTGAAATGCCAAACAAATAAGACTGCAAAACAGAAGCTGCCTAAGTTGCTGCACATTTTGTGGGGAAAGTACACATAGGTAGAAGAGAGAAACCTCTGTCACCATCTGCCCGTGGAGGAAAAGGCTGTAAATCCAGCTGTTTTTGTTCTCCACCTAGCTGGTCAGTGAGCTTCTGAGTGCTGCTGGGGGTCCAGCTCATGGGTGCTGTTCCTTCAGCAGAGCAACTGGAAGTGGAAGGGATGAGGCACCTGCAGGAGAGGAGGCTTTGCAATGTCTGCTGTGCGTGGAGCAGCTGCCGGAACCAGGCTCAGGCTCATCCCTGCACATCCTGATGCCACTGCAGAGCAGTGGGAGGTGTTTTCCTGGGCTCCTGTGCTCAACAAGGAGGGCAAATCAGCTAGGCTACAGCATCTGCTGCAAGTCCCTATTTCTCTCTGTTCCTATCTCACTTTGGTGCAAAACCCCCTAGGTCAAATGAACCTGAACTTTGTCCCTTAGTGTAGCGAGCTCAAAGCCTTCACATGGCAGAGAGGCATGTTCGTGTCTTGTTGCTTGGAGAAGCGGTCATCAGGCCATGGTGTAATCGAAGTGTGCCACCTCCTCTTCTGGGCAGGTCTTTGACAGCAATGCTGTCGGTTTGTAGTGACACCTGGGGACACACCTTAAGTGAGCTCTGAACATGTGTACTGATGCAAGCCAGTGGGCTGCAGTGTCTCAGACCCAAGGCAAATGCTGGGCTGTAAAAGACGTGAGAGCTTAAAAACCTGGGGAAATTTGCTGGTAAAAAAAAAAAAAAAAAAAAGAGGCACTCATTGGATTAGGTAAAGATTTGAGGATTGTGTTCTGGATGCAGTTCTGCCTAATTTCCACTCTGGGTGCTTATGTTCTTACATGGATTCTACTCAGAATGCTTGGGTTTCAAGGGTGAATATATAAGGGAAGTTGTGTGTCAAAGCCCACTGGTGAAGCTGATTGTTCCAGCTGGTGTAAGGTTGCACTGTCCTCTGTGGCTTCCCTTCCCTTCCCTTCCCTTCCCTTCCCTTCCCTTCCCTTCCCTTCCCTTC
>JAOXJM010000019.1:23970118-23988520 GCA_026413425.1 Tringa solitaria
CTTCCCGTCCCTTCCCTGCCCGTCCCTTCCCTTCCCTTCCCTTCCCTTCCCATTTCTTAACATCATTTCTTTCTTTCCTGCAGCTATAACTGACAGAGATGGGTACTGAGGAAGAAATACCTTTTTTTCCATAGCCATAAAAATAGTTTCCTTGGTTTTATTAGCAGCGCATGGACGTGAGTTCAGCCTCCTCTCCAAAATAGACAATGAGCAGGAAGTACTCAATTTGGCAATACATTTGGGGTTAGAAACATTGCTGCTTTCAAAACATTTCGCCAGAGTCATTAATTAAGTGCTAGAACAGAGAACTTCAACCAAACAAAACTAGGGGAAATTACATTTCTCTTTCCTGACCTATATAAAAAGCATTTGTGCTTAAATCATACTGAAAGCTTTAAAGGGACCTCTCTCCCAGTGGAACATGCAGAAAACATAAATGTTCTGCAATAGGATTGTTGCTCACTATAACTTAGTAGGATTTGGCTGTGTTTCCTCTTCTTTGCAAATGTTTAGTGAGAGTGTTTATGGGATCAGAGTCTAAGCAAGGATAGCACAGATATGGAGTTTCATTTTTCAAATCCAAGAGCATGAACGAGGAAAGTTTCTCCTAATGGGTAGATTTATCCCATCTGAAAACGAGGACAAATTCATGCCATTCTTGTTCAGTCCCAATGACTAGTGTCATGATTAACTCCAAAGCCTTGCTTGGAAATACAGTCTAAATATACAAAATTACTGGGGGAATAGCTTAAGATTTAGCAGAGTTTGAGAGAATTATGTAAACAAAATATCAGAGGGCTGAAGGACCAGAGTATTCCCTGTCTCTATTATTGAATGTGATTCAATAGTCACAGTCAGAGGAGAGATGGTCTGGCTTTCATTTAACGTGTAAATGGACCATACCTATCCAAATAAGGGAAAAGTCTCTGGGTGTATCGCACAGTGGGATGCAACTGCCGATGTGCTCCTGGATCCGTGTGCATGAGCTGGCCTGTCTCAGCTCCGTGTGGGGTCCCCTTATCTGGGGAGACCAGCTTCATCATCACCGGCTCCAAGTGAGTGCAGAAGGAGCGGCGCGTTCCGCTGCTGCAGTGAGTGGACTCAATGATCTCAGAGGTCACTTCCAACCATGGAGATTCTGTGATTCTGTGATTCTGTGAGTGCAGTCAGGGGAGTGCACAGCAGCAGGGCTTCTTGGAGCAGGAGCACGGCAGGGCAGGGCACTGGAGCACACAATTGCTCTACTAGGGTCTGGGGAGAAGCTCCCTTAGTTACTCTGAGCTCTGCTGTCCTCTGCAGTGATGGTGACAGCACAGGAAGGACATGGACCTGTTGAAACTGGTCCACCGGGGTGCCACAAAGATGATCAGAGAGCTGGAGCACCTCTCATGTGAAGACAGGCTGAGAGAGTTGGGGTTGTTCAGCCTGGAGAAGAGAAGGCTCCAGGGACACCTTACAGCAGCCTTCCAGTACCTGCAGGGGGCCTACAGGAGAGATGGGGAGGGACTCTTTATCAGAGAGGGAGTGAAAGGACGAGGGGTAATGGCTTTAAACTGAAAGATGGGAGATTTAGATTAGATCTTAGGAAGAAATTCTTTACTGTGAGTGTGGTGGAGCACTGGAATAGGCTGCCCAGAGAAGTTGTAGATGCCCCTTCCCTGGAAGTGTTCAAGGCCAGGTTGGATGGCATTTTGAGCAACCTGGTCTAGTGGGAGATGTCCCTGCCCATGGCAGGGGGGTAAAAACTCGATGGTCTTTAACGTCCCTTCCAACTTAAACCATTCTATGATTCTATGACTGTTGACCACATGGATGTTCATGTTCTAACATCCAAACACCATCACAGTGTTTCTGTCTCCAAATCTGCACTGTCTGCTTGGTTTTATCCATGAGCTCAGAACAGATCCACTTCTAGTGAGCATCTGCAATAGGGTCTCTGTCTCCGTTCCCTCTGCATGCTGCTGCAGCTGTGCAAGACAGGTCAGAGCATGTTGCTTAAAGAACTGTCTGCCTCCTCCGCTGCCCATGGCCAGGAATTGCTGCAGGTACAGTGAATGGTGTTCATTCTTGAACAAATTGGGACTGGGAACTGCTGCTCTATTGCTTTCTTCTATTACCCTTCTTTATTCTACTCCAAAAAATTTTTCATTACTGCTTCTATGTCCTAGACAGGTAATCTCCGGCAGCAGCTGCCTTTCTTATATGAGACAATTTGTTCTTTCACTCTGTTTTCACTGATTACTCATCCCTTTATATAGCCTACTTCATGAGTCACTTTGCCTACCTACCTGCAACCAGCATGGTGTGCTATCCATCAGTTCCTTGTTCAGTGGTAATTACCAGCCTTTTATTACTAGATTTTTCTCTGAAGGACACTTCCTAATGCCAGCATACTTCATTAATTTCTAATTTTGCAAATCACAAATTGTGACATAGCTGCAGGAGCTGGAAATAGAATAACTACATACCTTCTCCTAAAAGTATGCGTATGGAGTTGGAAGGAAACTAAGTTTGAAGTTGCCAGCAAGTCCCTTATTACAGCTTTCCATGAACATTCAAGCAGCCAGATTTTGCTCTCACATATATTTTTTCGTTTCAAAATTGTTCAAGTGGACTCAGTGGATGGCAGTTTGTTGTGTGGATGGAGCAGCACATTTCTCAAGATGGGAAAAGCCTAAATTCTTCAAATCTTCTCACTGCTGCCCTAGCACAGAGGCATGAGGTCCCAGACATAAATGCAATCATTCTTTTATGGATTTATCCCCAATTTTGTCTGGCCAGCCTAATTGCAGGTTACTTTCTCACATGAATCTCTCTTAGTAGTACTCTGAGAATAAGAAGTTAAAATGTTGAAATCTATTGCTAGTGTGTTACAGGAAATTTATAAATATCCATATAAAAGATCAGTTTTGGTATTAACTCTGGGACAATGTTAACTTGAAATGAAATAACTAATAGTTATGATTTGTGTGTCTTAAACTGAAGATACCTAAAATTATCATTATTCTTTGCAAGTGGAATGAATAGCAAGCAGGTCTGGGGCACACGAATAGCCATGAAGGACTAATGATATGAACAGCATGTCTTGCAGCCCTGAAATGAGGCTCAATATAATCTCAATTGACCTTTCTCTCTCTTGGTCTGAAAGAGGCCAAGGGGGTTTGTTTGCTTTTGTTCTTCCCCCTGGAGACTTTTTACAATATTAGAAGAGAAAGTGCAAGTTACTTGTGTTCCCTTGTCACCATGATCCCAGCAGGGAAGGGTACACTCCGTGAAAAGATGTTAATGCCGGTCTTTTGGCTATTCAACTCATCTCTCTGGTATACCTTCCAACATAAATGGAAATATGTTTTGTAACCCAGACAGCACAACTCCATTTGGAAATGAAATCAGGCAATTAAATTCATCATACAGAGATTGTGACTACTGCAAGTTGGAGCTGAGTTCAAGCTGCCTGCCTCGGTCTAGCCAGCTGGGCACCCTGCACCCGGGACCCTGAACGATCTGGTCCCTTTGGGCATTTGGGTCCATGCTGGGGGACAGAGTCTGGGAGACAGAAAGTCTGCCTCATTTCCCCAGCTGCTGGGCTATGAGTTATTTATCTGATCTTTCAGGACTTGTAAAACCACCCGTAGCTCTACAGGATATATTCTTTCCCTGGCATTTTCTATTATATTGGAAATGCTGGTTATTAAAGGGAAAAATAGCTGGGGCTTTTTTAGCAGGAAAATTATAAAAAAATTGGGTCTTTTTTTGATCCTCTTCCATTCAGATTGCATGCAGCTAGCTCTTTGTTCTCATCTAGATACCACTATTGCCATAATTTTAGTATCATTTAATATTTTTCTTGGTTCCAGTATTTCTTAAGGATCACAGCCTAATGAAATGCTTTATAAAAAAACAACTGAAGAAAGGTCTTCCAAAATGTCCCGTACATTCAATTAAATGTTGATATGACTTTTCTATTAATATGTACTTTCAATCCTGAAACATCATCTTATAAATCTGTGCTTCAGCCAGCTGAAGTAAGCATGTGCCTTGGGACACAATTTCCAAGTAGTCCTTCCCTGTGCATTCCAGTCTTGATTTAATCCAGCTTTATATCGGCTTTGCATTTGCTGATTGAGAACAGGTTTAAGCTAAAGTGGACAAAAGCACTCTTAAACTGGAGCAAGAGTGTTTATACAGAGTACTGCATTATCTAGGCTGAATGGGTACAAAGTCTGTGTCTGGAAATCTTCGTTATTAGTGTTTGCCTTTGACATCTCTACTCCCTTTTATTGGGCCTCTACCTGATTCTATGTTTTTCTTCTTTCTGCTGCCCTATGGCTGTGGCAGAATTAATGTCATTGGCATCTTAAACTTCAGAGAAAGCTACATGTAGTCAAAATTCTAGTCCTTCTAACAGCAATTAAAACTTGCCAGAGGGCAGTTTTCCCCGTTGTGAAGAGGATACGTGATGTCTTTAGCCCTGAGCATCAGCAGAGGTGGGGGCTGAACAGAAAACAATGCCCGGTGGAGATGGGGCTTTCAGCCATGGTGGCACTCATGCCTCTCACTGCTCAGTGGTGCTGTCTACAACATGGTATGTTGGCAATGCAGTAAGCCCAGAACAGGCTGGCTGCTTTCACTGCAGAAAGCTCTGCGGCCGCAGGCAGACCATTTCCCTGGTGGGAAATGGGCCATTCCCACTGGAAAGGAGGTATGCCATGTCACCTGCTGTTTCCCAAAGTGGGCTGCTACTCATGCTGAGCCATCTTCGGTGGAAACAGAAACATGGGACATAATACAGGCCACACAGGAAATTAATTCTGAATTTCACAAACAGTGGGAAAGGAATAACAAGACAGGCAGGGGGGGGGCTCAAAGCAAATTTTCATTGGCAAAAGTAATAGCAGCTTTTGAATAGGAGGCTGCACTGCTTTTTGCTAGCAGGGTTTTCATTTTGCAGGAGTTACATTTCATGGCAGAATGGTAAAACATGGGTCTTGACATCATTGTGCCAATGAGAAAGTTAAGCTTTAGCAATGGAAGTATCACAAAGCCCAGGTGACCTATGCAGTGAATTTGCCCTCTCTCTAGTGCCCTATTGCTTTTTGGTATAGCAATAAGCTATTCCTTTCTTCTTCATGGGGAATCTAATAGTTGTAAGAAGAGCTGCCCACAACGTTCATTCAGCGATTTTTGAGGAAAACAAAACATTTTCCTGGTAACGTTGGGTTTTTCTTAAAAAAAAACCAAACACCAAAATTTTGTTTTTTTGCTTCTTTACCTCTCCTTTCTTTCCATTTCTCATGGGAAGATAAAGTGAGTAAGAGAAAAAGTCCCAAAGCTGGTGAAAAACTGTCAGTATTTGGACAAGGCCAACATAGTAACAAAATTTGCAAAATTAACAACAAAAATAAGCAATCCTTTTTTTCTGAGCTCCATTCCCACTCCCAGTTGATCCTGAATTATCACATTTCTTCAAGATTGTTTGTTCAAAGAATAATTTTCCATTTCTTTGGGTGGTGCTGTGGAGCAGGCAGTCCTGGTGCTGACGGGGCAGCCTGCTTGCCCAGCTCCAGCACAGGGTTGCGTGCTCCGCTGCTCCCTGCTACTTTGGGTTAAAAAGGCTGTGAAAACAACTGTCAGAAAATTAGCCTAGCTTGCTGCCAGGGTTGGATTTTTGAATTAGTGACACAGGATCTGCTATTTATTATCAATCTTCTGCATTCTCCTGGATATTGCCCAGAGATTATATTTTATAACTAGGTCAAAAATATGTATGCGTAATTTAATAGTAACTTGGAAATTGCCAAATATCTTAACTGGTCTGTCCAGCACAGCAGTCCAGAGTGGAGAGGCCAGCACCTCACCCTTGGAAGGAAAAGGGAGAAATAAATCCATAATGGGTGGTCAGGAAACAGCCAGCCAGCTGGGAAGCTTCTGATTAACCCCTGTTTCCAAATATGTTGTTGATGCTACAATATAGTCTTTTTTTTATTATTATTTTCTCTCCCCCTCCCCCATGAAATAGCCTATTGTACAATATTATTGTGAATATTCTTGTTGTTCTTCTATATTTGAACCATATTAAATTGTTAACATCAGTTATATCTTCTGGTCATGCCTTCTGTGGCTAATTAATGCTTGGAAATCTAGGATTCCTACTATATGATGAGAGTTATATGCATTAATAATTAGGTAGATATTAATTACATTTAATAGCAAACTTTTTTCTCAGAACCCAGTTGTATATGCACAGTGCTGAATGCATGTTGGGTGATAATTTGCAGCAGTTCTGATTGTACTCCATTAGATTCTACAGAAGTGTTCCCTGTTTGAAAATCTGTCCACTGAGCTGTGTACCTGTGAATCTGAGGCAATTTTAGGCATGCTTTTTTTGAAGCTTGGAGGATTGTTACTTGCAGAAGCAACAGTTATGAGATCTCTCTTTTGTTAGCAAAAAGAAAACAGTTTTCCTTTTGGTTACTGTGTTTAGTCTCTGTAAGAGCTGTTGCTGAGTTTGCAATGGACCCCTCAGAAAGCTTCCCACCACTGCAGACAAGGGAGCTATAAAGACTTACAGAGGCAGTAGATTCTTTGCTTGTAATTCCTCTTTCGGTATCTTGTTGCTACCATAAATGTTGTTTTCATTGAAAGACTTACAAGCTCAGTGCAGTTAGACTGGATTTGCAGAGAAAGCTGCATTAGGAGACCTTGAGGATGAGAACGAGGCATGCCTGTAAAATGTCATCTTGAAACAGGTATGAAGGCCTGATGTGCTCCAGTAATCAGTGAGAAGTCTGTTGACTGATTTAAAAGCAATTTGATTGAACTGCTAAAAGCATGTGTCACAGATCATGATGACCGATGCATAACAGCCTTTTAATTATTTGAACATTATCTTCCAGTTTGAAGTAAGTTGAAGAAACTGGATGACCCTGTTCATTTGGATAATGAAATCTTTCTGCTATCCCTTCCCCTGGCATCACTGGTCCTTGGGTGAAAGTCTGGCTTCACTGAAGCCAATGACACAGGCTCTGTTGATTTAGATGGAAACAAGACCCCACACTTTGTTGTTTACTCTGATTTCTTGATTCTTAGTTCCTTCTCCTGCATTTTCCGGGCTCTTTTCTGACTTCTCCTTGCACCACGCCCATGACAAGCCCAGCACCTTGATGTACCTTTTGAAACATGCTCTAAATGACCCTTCCTAAAAAGACGAAGGCAACTCCTTGTGACTTTTCTTGCTGGGCAAGGAGGTTTCTCTCCAGGGGGTAGGGAGATGCCAGTGTGTGCTACCAGCTGCTCTTCAGGAAAGGCTTTAGATGGAAAAGGCAACAGCCATCAGCTCTCTACTCCGTATCTGTGCCAGTGACTGGAGCATGGTCTCCTCCCAGGTTATGTTTTGGGGTGGCAGGGAAAGGGCCAAGCAGCTGAGCCCAGCAGCTGCTTTAGATAAAATCTGATTTCAGGCACAAGAGATAGGGCTGAGAAGGAGGGAGAGGGTGTTAGCCAACTGCTAACACAAACTATAACTGGTTGAAAAATCAGATTTCTCAGATTTTGACAGTCCAAGTTGCCTTCCTGCATACCTGACGGCACCAGGCTGTGCTGGGACCCCCATCACCAGCCCTGGCTTAAGTGTATAAACTCCCAGTTTTGTCCCAGAGCTCTCTATATTCTTGGCCCCTTTGGCCTTTGGATGGAGTATACGGTAGTTGAAGTGCCTCTGTCTGAACGTATGTCAAATATTGATTGCCTGGAGAGGGCTACTATTCCCAGCTTTGGAGATGCTCAAAGGCCCTGGGCAACTTGGTCCAGCATCGAACCTAGACCCAGCTTCAGAGCTGCCCCTGCCCTGAGCAGAGGTTTGGGCTTGAGGACCCTGAACAGTGCCATGAAAATAAATGTGTCTGCAGAAATTCCACCCTTGTTCTATGCCATCTGCAAGCAGCAGAGACCATTTCAATAAATGCTTTGTTCATTAAATGCATTTTATTGACTCTGTACAGGGCAGTGCTGCAGATCTAGAACTGGTTGTATTCAGCTCCATTTTCTCTGTTTATACATATTTCACAGGACTGTCAGCACTAGGGAACCTCAGATTTCACATCCATTCAAAGCAGGTTGCCTTTATGTGTTGAGACAATTTTGCTTTACTCAGGCTGGAATTCAGTTGGTTTGTTTCTATTAAAATAAATTAAATATTTTTTCTTACTCTTCTAGCCCACTCATTGGGTTTTTGTCCCTTGCGGGCAAGAGAGGAGTAGCTTTGTAGTTAAATAACAAAAGAAGGTGTGTGGGTGGGTTGGTGACATACTGCAGTGAGGTGGAGATGAGCCAGTTACGGAACCCAGATCATTAGGGGGCCCATCACAACATCTCTAATGTTACTGTCCTGTTGTTCTTACTTTGTACGACCCATCCACAGAATGCAAAGTGTGGTTAGAGAAGCATTTATTCCTGTCCTTATGAGTAACCTAAAAGTCACTTTATACTAAAGTTATGCTGCTGCTGCTTCAAGAAATGGTCCTTCCTTCCCCCCAGTTGTCATTGCCTCTTTTCTTCTGCACTGTCTTCTGGATTTGACATCTGGTTTGGTTGAATATGAAGCTCTGGGTTTACTCGCAGTTACTTTTCTGCCCGATCAGCTCCCTGCTCTGACTATCAGCATAGCCCCAGGCTTGGTAGCTCTGGCTCAAGGGGGAGGTGTGAGGATCGGGGTTGGAGCCATCCCTTTTTGCAGGAGCCAGGCAGTGTCAGCATGGTGTCTCGAGCAGGGGCCTTGCTATGGCTCTTCCACCAGCCCCACTGCTGCCCTCTCACCCAGGCTCCCCTGGGGGTTTGCACCTACAAGAGGACCCCTGAGCTTGCACGGGCCCAGGCTAAAGAGGCAGCCCTGTCCCCCAGCACAGTGAGTGTCCCTATGGGAGGCAACAGGCATGGGGAGCAGGGTGCTGCCCGTCAGTGCGACAGACCCCCTGGTGCCTGCTGAACACTGGCTCTGTGGTAGGGCAGAGCTAAGATACACCAGCCAGTGAGTGGTACCTTGGGTAATTCCTCTGTTTATCTTTTGCCGGAGCATGCCACAGCCCTGGGTTTGCCTTATGCAGGATAAAGCATTGCAAAGGCTTCTTTTCTTCGCAGTCAGGGTTTTGTGTATGCCATTTTAACCGTAATTGCTCTGCTGAGCTCAAGTATTGAACTGTGGTCTCTAATTACATGGAAACCATTTACACTAGCAAATACCTGACACCTGTGAATTAATTGCTATGAACTGAAAATTATTTAGAGGGTCAGTGTGAATGTCATGTTGTAGGTTTATATTACTTAAGCCTCCGGAGCATACTGAGTTCACAGCTGCATTGTTACTTAAGCCTGTTCAGATAATGCCTCTTGTTCTTCAAAACATGGAGCTAAACATGAAATGCCCTGGGCAGCCTGCTTCATGGTATTTCTGTGCACACTTGTTTGCAACAGGTGTCCTCTTTATGAGTGAATCCCCCTATCGTCCCGATACTGTCACTGAATTACAGAGTTCCATAATTGTAAGGGTTGGAAGGGACCTTCAGAGATCATCTAGTCCAACCTCCCTGACCACGGAGTCTAGACCAGCCTGAACAGGAATGCATTCAGGTGGGTTTTGAGTACCTCCAGAGAAAGGGACTCCACAACCTCCCTGGGCAGCCTGTTCCAGTGCTCTGACACCTTCAAAGTAAAGTTGTTATTTGCATGTTCAGATGGAACTTCCTGTGTTTCAGCTTGTGTCTGTTGCCCCTGGGCACCACTGAGAAGGGCCTGACCCCATCCTCTTGACATCTGCCCTTTTGATATTTATAAGCATTGCTGAGGTCCTCTCTCGGTCTTCTCTCCTCCAGATTAAATAGACCCAGGTCTCTCAGCCTTTCCTCATAAAAGAGGTGCTCCATCGCTTTGATCATCTTTGGAGCCTTCTGCTGGGCTCTTTCTAATAGTTCCCTGTCCTTCTTGAACTGGGGGGCCCAGAACTGTGCACAGTACTCCAGACGTGGCCTCACCAGGGCAGAATAGAGAGGGAGGATGACCTCCCTCCATCTGCTGGCCACACTCTTTTTAATGCACCTCAGGAGACCCTTGGCCTTCTTGGCCACACGGGCACATTGGTGGCTTGTGGTTAACTTGTTGTCCACCAGGACTGCAAAGTCTCTCTCTACAGAGCTGCCTTCGAGCAGGTCAGCCCCTATCCTATACCAGTGCCTGGGGTTATTCCTCCCTAGGTGCAGGTCCCTACACTGATCCACGTCCTCTTCCCATCCTGTGGATGCCCAAAGGCGGCACTGCAAACCCCCATCTCCCTCACCAGCCCCAGGCAGGGATATGTGTGCATGCTGCACTTGAGCTGGGCACCCCATTGGGCACCCCAGGGTGTGGGATGCAGTATCCAGTGCTGGCTGGAAGGGCAAGCTTGTTTGCTTGGGAGGGCAGCGGAGACTTGTATTCTGTATTCAGTATTTTGTGATCAAAACCAAATGTATTCCCATAGGATTAGCCTAGTACAAACTGTGCAACAGTGTATACTAATCTCTTTTAAAAACTGCTTTTCGGAGTAGAAATGGGGCCCAGGGTGCCTGAGAACCCTGCCTGTGGCTTGCAGAGAAACTCGGTGTTTTTTATTACCTTTCGCTAGTCAATACAGACACCATCCTGTGCACCTTTTTAGGCGTTTCCAGCAGAGGATCTTTGCCATCAAATAGATCGGATTATCCTATGAAAGGGAGAAATAAATCCCCCAAAACAGCATTATTACAAAAGAGATTCTTCAATAAAACTTTTAATTTCCTTTCTACATAGCCATAGGCCAAAATAAACACACACACACATACCTTCTATGCTTAAAGATAGGTAGGAAAGGGCTTGGAGGTTTCTAAACAGAGGCATACCCCTGTAGGAGAAAAAAAAGCAAAAAAAAACGCAAAACCACGAAAAAAAAATCAGGAAAAATCCTAGGAGTATAGAACTTATAGAATTCTAATATCAGGGATTATTAGTTTTCTATCTTCCCATATCTTTAAAAAAAATGAGTTCAGGATTTAAAACATCTTTCACAGATGCAAAATTATCTAATAAATTTCACCTGAAAATTTTACAACATTATTTACAATTTCTAGATAAGCAGCTAGGAACTATGATTTTGCTAACTTCTGAGGAAAGCTTATTAGGTGTTTAAACCGTAGATGGGAAAAACAATGCACAGAAAATTTGTGTTTCCCTTCATCTATAAAAATAAAGTCATCTCAAGAGTAGCAAACATTTTACTTTGTCTCAGCAGAAAGTATTTCTTGTTTATTTTCCTTTAACCTTTTAAAAGCATAAGCTTTAGATAAACACCTAAACAAAGAATTTTTATGAAGTCAAAGGAGTTCATGTACAGAATATTGAGATTAAACTTTTACTGCTCAAGAAAGAGTTGTCTGGCCCCAAACAATTAAATTAATTTAATCTATAGTTTTCTGAGTGTTTCACAGAGTATGATTATGTATTTATACCCCTCTATCAAAACTCTTTCCTCCTCTCCTCCTGTTTAATGGGAAGAAAATGGAAATTTGTTTCACAGGTGGCAAAATATGACAGAGGGGGGGGTGGGCAACTAATCCAGCAGGTTGGCAGAAGCGAGAATTGCCTGCAGCTCCCCACTCAGCTTGGGACTCTAATGCCACTGAAGCACTTTGGTTCTCTATTGGGTTTTAGGTGTAATTCTGACCTCTGTGAAACCTTTAGGGATGCAGTTTGTATGGGTGATACTCTTTGCATGGCCAGGGTAACCCCAGCACTGCTAATGGTGCAGTTGCAAGCTTGCTATCCACGACAGGCTCATCCTACATTTCTGCTTTGTTTCAGAGGGGAAATGATAGCTGTTGCAGATGGCTGCTGGTCCCCCCACCAACACACACATGCCCTTTACCTCCAGTGCCAAAGTTTAGAGGTTGATAAAGCAGACGGGAACAATTTGTAATTGATTCTGCCCTTTCCCATTTCTTGGTGTGGATCAAAGCCTGTGCCCTTGGTCTGGGGAGTTCCCTTATCAAAATCAGTGGGGTATTCACATAAGGGCTTTGGGAGTCGAAGAGCAACCATCTACCTCCAGACTAAAGAAAATAAATTCCAGGCAGCAGTTCAGAAACCGTACTTGAGGATGAAATTCTGATGTCTGTGAAGCACAGACCGTGATGAATGAGAAACAAGTTACTCCCAAGTTATGAATGTTTGTACCAGAAATGTGATAAAGATTGCAAAGAGTATCACAAACTACCACCACCCTCTCTAGTCAATAGTAGCTCATGAAGTGTCCCAGAAAAGTCTACAATTCCTGCTTGAGTTGCCCCATGTCTTTGTTAATACAGAGTCGCCTCTCAGTTCAAAGTCACTGCATTGGTTTTAAACATGAGAGTCTCATAGAAAAAACAGGTTATGGAGTGTTTTGTTTGGCATCCTGTGTCCTGGGTTGCCCAAAAGGTAAACCTATGAAACTCTCTCTGTGTGTATATGTTTAAATTATACAGATTTCGAAATGCTTATTTTTTAATTTATACTTACATATAAATTTATAACTATAACTATATAAAAATAAAATGTATACCCTACATTGATACTGAATGTGACTGCTTTGTACCTGGCATGTAAATTTGCCCAAATTACAGATTTTTTTTAATAGACAATTGACACAGACATTACTCACTGGGAATAAGATTTGTGCTTGCTCAGTAGAAGCCACGTTCATGGTGATTTATGTTTGTGCTCTGAACAAAACTCTTTATGGGATCTCAAGAGGCAGCACATTATTTGTGGTCCCCAGCAAAAATCCTATCTGACATCAGTAGAAAAATTCGAGTGGGCTTCAAATCAGATTACCAAAAACCTCTCTGAGATGCATTTTTGACCTCTCTTTGTTCTTAAGAATAAGCTAGGTAAAAAAATCAGGCAAGGATAAAGAAGAAGGAGCTTGTGGAAACTGTGATATTCTCATCAAAGAGATTGGGATGACTGCTGAGCTTTGTCCACAATGTGGAGTGTCCTGAGCTGTGGCTCTGCTCTGCGGGGTGCATCCCAGGTTTGCAGGCTGTCCTGCTGCTGCCTCCTACTATCCCTGTGCCTCACAGGCTCTGCAAAAGATGCTGCTGCCGGGCTGCCCAGCTTGGGTGAGGAGAGAAAGGGGAGAGAGGCATCCTGTGTTTCACCTGTGCAAGGATCTCACCCACCAGCCCTGCCTCTCACAAAAGGAGGGTTTGCCTCCTTTTCCCTTCTGCAAAAGGGAGCAGCAAAAATGGCTGTGGCATCTGCAAACAGGCACTCTGGCCAGTGCCAAGATTTTTGCGGGTTTCAGAGCAAAGTCAAACTTTAAGGCAGAATTCAAAGAAAGATGATGAGATAATGCCATGGGTATTTACTTAGGAAATTTGTCTGGCAGAAAGGAAAATATAGAAGGAAGAGCAAAAGTTTTGGTTTGAAAATGTTCTCCTGGAGGCAGGAGTCAGCAAGAGAGAGGTGAGTGAGACTTGGGGCAGAGCACAAGGGGCTATAAAACTGAGGTGGGACATTTATCCTGGATTTGGCAAGCAAGGACTAGCCCATGGAGGTGACTGAACATAAATAAGCAACTGGGGAATGATCTTATGAGCAGTGCTGTAAGTGCTGAAAGTGAGATGTGACTTTCATTTGGCAATTCTTGAGAAAAAGTCACTGCTGTCCTCAAGAGAGGAGCTGGCAAGTGGTATAGTTTGGTCATGCTGTGGGTGCCTGGATGACATGGACAGTGTCTTGGGCAGGTTGGCTGCAAACAGCTGGAAGATTTTTAAGTGCTCTGGGCACATGGGCTGAGCAGTGTCTCCGGGTTTAAGGTATTGCTTTTGGCTACATGAGGCATCAAGTAGGACTGGAGCTGCTCTTCATGGCGACCATAGACATACCTGGAAGAGAAAGGACTTGAGGAGACAAATAAGAGCTCAAGTACCCAGACTAAGATTCATCTGACCACTGCTTATCACAGCAGGTACACAGAGGGGCTGACAAGGAGTTGTGCTTTAAAAGAAACTTGAACTTGACAGGAGTCGTAAGTTAGAGATCAGCAAATGGACAGAAATATAAACTGCCATGAGTCTCTTTCCAAGCCTCCAACAAATCAACCATTGACTTTTATTTTTCCTCTACCTTTCCAATTCCTTAATTTTTGTGGGACTTCAAATGGAAATTTCAAAGGCTGTTTTTTTAGCATTTCCAAGAGAGATAAAATCAGAAAAACTACCAAAAATTAGCTTTGTTAATATTCTTGGCATGCTTTTCCATATTGACTTCTAGACCAAAAAGTGATTTTGATCTAGACATTTGTATACTATCCAAACATCTGGACTTCTTGAAGTCAGCTCAACTTTACTTAGTCTACTTTGATTGTATTTCCTGTTGTACTATTAAAAGAACCACAAAAATATTTAAGTGCCAGAGGAACAGGCTTATATGGGGAAATTCTGCAGGAATAAAATACAGGTACTTGGCTAGGTGTGATTAAAGAGAAGGTGTGATGAGGATTATCTTCTAGTCATCCTGTCCCCTCAGAAGGAAAAAGAAGCATCTCTGGGGCAAAACCAGTATGTAATTAGGAGTAATTAGTCCTGCATCTCAGGCTGTGTTTCCTGGTTCCACTCCGGTTTGTAAAGCATTTACTTGCTGTCTGTGGAGAGCTGGCTGGACATGTCTCTGACTCCTTTCTTTCCATGATTTCTATTTCTTGTCTGGGAAGAGCAGCTGGAAATTACTTTATATGTTCATTATAAGCTGCAGCTACGGGCAAATATCAGCTAGATCAGCTGTGACTGCAGGTAATAGTCATCAGCACTTCCTATGTACCTAGTAATGCTGGAGTAATTTCTTAGGGAAGAGGAGACATAGGAGTGAGATAATATATCGGAAGGAGCAGAGAGAGAGGGATGTGATCAGCAAACTGGGCATTATTATCAACTAGAAAAAATTAATACTAAGTGTGTAGAGAAAGGGGCCCTGGAGGGCCTGAGGACTGCATCATGAGAAGGTGCTGGAGGTGCTGAAAGGTGCTCTTTCAACCAGGTCTATTGGCAGGTCAAAACACATGGGTTTTCTGTGTTATTTCCAGCCTATCTTGAGAAAGCAGGAAATCTGTCTGATATTACATAGTAGAAATGGAGAAAGGGTAGCGGGAAGCTGAACTGCTGGGAAGATATAAAGAAGGGGGACAAGAAAGATCAGGGCTCTCATCTGACCAGGTGACATGGTCATGACATTAAAAATGAAGAATCTCCTGTGCAGCTGTGACTTCTCTCACTCTTGTGCATGCTCTCATTCAAATGTGCTTTTCTCAGGTGTCCATGCAGAAATCAGTATTCTGCTATTCAGAGCAGGTGGTGGATCTCTGATGACCTACTGCTTAGATGTTCATAAACTGGGATGGTTGCACACAAAGGAATTTCTTTGTGCATGGCTGTGTGGACTTGTGAACGATTCCTGCTCTCCATAGAAAAGAACCATGTTGAACAGAGGCTATAATCCCTGACTGGCCAAGGCTGAATCAATACTTCTTTTCCTTTTCTAAACTCTCTGATGTAATAAAAACCTTAAAATAATCAGGTATCAAAGAAGTTGTTTGTAGTGGCTGTTCAGAAGATACTCTGGCAGTTAAGCTTGTGTAAAACCCAAACAGAACAGTTAATATAGTTTGCATGTGGAACCACCACTTTTTCTGAAAGGGTAAAAGAAGGAATTAGAAAAATTCAAAGTTCCTGTGGCCAGTGACTGCACTTGATTTTTTGCCATCTTGGTTTTTCACTGGTTGCCTGAACTACATTCTTTGTATCTGGTCCATGTGTTGCTCCATGTATTTATGGTACAACACAAATTTTGGGGACAAGGGTTCCTTTCTGTATGGGCAAATTATGTGTTCCTTTCACGTTGTAATTGGGACTTTGGCTTATCCTTTGGAACACTGTGTGCTTTGTGACTTGTTCTAATGCTTAGGTTTTTCCATTTTATAGCGATCATAACTTGTGTAAGACTTTATTCGTGGCCCAAGTAAAATAGGGGTCATACAAAATACTTTTTGTCTTTGATGATGTATTTATTCAATTGAAGCAGTGTTACTCATGGTATTACACATAGAGGTCCACAATATCCCAAATGTTTCGACAGTGCAGCTATGCAATTTGATAAATAGTAGTAAAGTGGATGCAGGTGCTTTCTGCACTCCTTTAAGCTTGCAGGAAAACATTTTAGATGGTCAAAGGTGGAAGTCAGATCTACAATGACAATAGAATGGGGCAGGAAAATAACTTTATGCTTTTTTCTGTAAAGCAAGGAAAGAAAAGAAAAGAATTTAGGAGTGCCAGGACACTCGTCCTGAGCATATATCCCCAGAGAGCACAAAAGTCTTTCTCAAGTTTTCAGGGAACTGGCATATTTTGCAGAAGGACATAGGGCAATTAAACATGCTTTTGGGAATCAGAGGGCAAGCTGTATTGCTGGTGTAATATAGCCATATTCAGCATATTAATATGCTAAAAAGCATACTAAACCAGGTATGAGTTTGCCTTTGAGATTATAAATACTGCCTAGTTGTAAACACAGATAGCGGGAACAGGAGCTATCAGTAAACCAATTCTGCCAGGTGGAGTGGTGGAGCAGCAGAGATAATGCAAGTGTATAGAAGATAGTGAAGATCAGAAAAATAAAAGAAAGGAAATGAGATGCTGCTTACAATCTGTTTGTTGCCCATGATGAGGAATATGTCTGAAATTACATACTTGGAAAATGATCATGAACTAGAAAGAATAATCTGATACTCAAAATTTCCCCTGTAATTTTCCCTGATTATTAATTTATTGGCCCAACTTTTCTCTAGTAGCTCTGACATCTTACATTATTTGAGAATTTGGCTTGTTAATTTGACTTGATTCTTTCATCATTCCAGAAATTGATTTTTTCTAATTGTTGGTGAGAGGCAGGCTGAAAAATATGATGTGGTAGTATTTTTAACTCTTTCAATCTAGCAGTGCTCATGTATGTGTATAAGTGCATGTATGTGTCTGTCTGTGTTTATATCTCCATACATGTAAGTAAATGTGTGTGATACTACTATTTTGAAGCAATCAACCACAATGCAACTGTTCTAGTGCTGTCTTGATAAACAGAGCATATAAATTGTTTGCTGCGGAATGCTTTTAATGCAAGTTGTGTAATAGATAAGCCATAAGGATTTTGAACTGCAGACGGGGAAATATTTAGATCTACAAAAAGCCTTACTTGTCAGCTCATAACTAACTGTCTCTTTGGGCACAGAAATTTCTTCTAAAGTATTCTCTAAGCTGATTGGGTTGCTCTCTAGTCCAGAGTCGCCCAGTAGTCATATGCAACAAGGCTGACACCCCTAAATTTTCTCATGATTCTAACAGCTCCATCCAGGCATAGATTTATGAATTTCATCTTGGATTTAAGCATAATTTAGATATATAATCCTGAAACAGTTTGAAATGCCCTGCTCACCTAAACTCCACTGTCATCTCACTTTTTAATGCAAGCTTTCCTAGATGCCTCATGTTTTACTTATTTTCATTCCCAATGTGCCCCAAGTTTGACAGGGGAGAGAAATTCAAAACTGAACCAATGCCCAAGTCTACTGGAACAAAGAACCAGGTGTCTTTGCAAACAGGAGAGCTCAAACAAGAAGATGTTCCCAGGGCACACCTAACCTTCATCACAAGGATTAATGTTCTCATAAAAGGAGTTACAATAACTACTTATTCACTAAAACAATAGAGGAGTGATGGAGGGAGGTGTGCAAAGGGAGGAGGGCATGGCTATCAGATAGCAGGGAAGACACTGGGGTCTTGATTCTGCTCCCCAAATTGTTTATACACTTCAAATCCAATTACTGGATGCAGTAGTGAGGTGGTGATGGGTCATTGGCTTCACAGGTGAGTTGTTCTAACTACTGTGAAAACCTGACAGAAAAACAGGATCCCATACACAGCTGTAAGGTACCTAGGCCAGTGCTAACTTTTTTGAAATGAGCTGAGAAAAACAATCTGAGATACCCTGAACTGAAATCCCGAGACTGACTTCATAAGAACCAGGTCTCCACACAGGTTCAAGAGCTACAGAGCTTAGAAAGATGTCTCCATGAAAAGTGGTTTTGCTTCTTAGAATCATAGAACGGTTGGATTGGAAGGGACCTTAAAAATCACTGAGTTCCAAACCCCCTGCCATGGGCAGGGACATCTAGACACTAGACTAGTGGACAGCAGACCATGCTGTTCAATGCCCCATCCAGCCTACTCTTGAATACCTCCAGAGATGAGGCATCTACAACTTCTCTGGGCAACCTGTTCCAGTGTCTCACCACCCTCATAGTAAAGAATT
>JAOXJM010000019.1:23988620-24000358 GCA_026413425.1 Tringa solitaria
AGGCTGAACAACCCCAACTCTCTCAGCCTGTCTTCATAGGAGAGGTACTCCAGCCCTCTGATCGTCTTCGTGGCCCTCCACTGGACTCATTCCAACAGGTCCATGTCCTTGTGCTGAGGACTTCAGAACTGGATGCGGTACTCCAGGTAGTATCTCACCAGAGCAGAGTAGAGGTGCAGAGTCACCTCCCTCGACCTGCTGGCCAGGCTTCTTTTGATGCAGCCCAGGATATGGTTGGCTTTCTGGGCTGCAGGTGCACATTACCAACTCAAGTTGATCTACTCATTCACCAACACCCCCAAGTCCTTCTCCTCAGAGCTGCTCTCAATCCATTCTCCACCAACCTGTGTTTGTGCTTGGAATTGCTGTGACGCAGGTGCAGGACCTTCCACTTGGCCTGGTTGAACTTCATGAGGTTTGGATATGCCCACCTCTCAAGCCTCCTGGATGACATCCCTTCCCTCCAGTGTGTTGACCGCATCACACAGCTTGGTGTCATCAGCAAACTTGCTGAGAGTGCACTCAATCCCACTGTCCATGTCTCCAACAAAGATGTTGAACAGCATCAGTCCCAGTACCAACCCCCGAGGAACGCCACTTGTCACTGGCTTCCACTAGGACAGAGAACCATTGACCACAATCCTTTGAGTGCAGCCATCCAGCCAGTTCCTTATCCACCAAGTGGTCTATCCATCAAACCTTTGACTTCCTAATTTAGAGACCATTCTTCCATTATCAGCTATAGTCTTCTGGTCCCTCCCACCCCAAACTATTCTGTGATTCTATGAATCTAATAAATATATACTGATTGTACTTATTATTTAATATTACTAGACTGGAGACTATTTTCAGTTAAATGACTATACTGCAGAAGGATTACAGGGGACATAGGGGACTAGAAGTGCTGACAAAGCTATTTATAACAAATCCACCCACTAATTTCACCAGATACTTCAGTTTTACAGCCTGATACCCACCACTCCAGCTCTGTTGGAGTGTTATCTCTACTATTATTTCCTCTTACCTTTCTGTTCTGCGTGCCTTCTCCTTCTAACATTTCCTTCTAATTTTTCTGAGGTGGCTCAGAAGAAAGGCACAGTCTAGAATCATGCTTACTGAACTGAAGCAAACCATGCCATTATCTGTCCTGGACTACCTGTGCTAGATAATTTCCAAAAGTCAGCCATGAATGCTGAATCCATTGCTGGGGGTTATTGAGGAGGTGGGATTGCAACTGAGATGTAACACAGGGAATCTAGGAGGCACAGTGGGTGGGGAGGCAGCTGGGACCACTGTCACCCTCCATAATTGAGAGACTTGAAAGATGATCAAGGAAGTAGCAGTAACATTAGGAGAACTGGAAAAGAATTGTGTGTGAAGGAAGCTTGTGATAAGGAAAGGATGAGACCGTGGCTTTGCGCCCTGGAAGTCTTTCAACTTTCCACACTTCAGTAGGGCAGAGCGCCAAAACCCCACAGGTGTTTGCTCCACACAGCTGAATATGTGGGGTTTGAGGAGCTCAGAGATCACTGCAGAGCTGTAAAAGAAGTTGGCCCAAATGTGCAGATTTGAATTACTGTTATATTAATATTCTTTCTTAATATTGTCAGAAAAGCCAACATTTTTCCCATGAGAAATTCTGAATCTTTTCCTTTACTGAAATCTGGCCAGGGCTCCTGCTGACAGAAAGGTTAATAAAGGAAGTGAGCTATCCAAAGGCCCCTGACAATGTTTATTATAATTTTTTTATCCACCACACAGACTTGCATTTTAACCTTTGGGGTCTCAGGAAATCCTGATGCACCAGAAAATGGATGTGATCCTCACCATAAGTTGCTGATGCCAGTTTGGAATTAGGTGAGAGTTGTGCAAAGGTTGCTTTTAACTGAAGTGTGTTTTTCAGATCAGAATTTGGATGCAGAAAAGACACATTCAGGGGACTCTTTCCCTCTTAATGTCTCTTTCAGTCTTTGCTTCTTTTCTTGTTTGTTTGAAGGACTTTCTTGTGCTTCCATGTTTTTGGAGGATACTATAATTGCACAAGTTTCATATTTAAAGTTACAGAGTTGGACAAAAGATTTCCCAATCCAAGCCCAAGCCCAGGGAATAAATTGTGGAGCTTAACAGCAGTATCATAGAGACTTTAAAGCTGAGAATTTTAAACAAGCTTTCACGGAATGGAGTTTTACTGGTTCATTGACTCATCTAAAATTAAATGGAACATTTCAAAACAGAGCTGCTACAGCAGCAAAGTTTAGTAATAAGAGAGAAAATATACAGCTTGATCAGAATTGTTCTAACAAATATTTCTAGTGTTAATTCTGCCGAACACTGCAGCTGTTTTGTGCTACCTCAGTGACTTTGAGCAGACCTGAGTTCCCAAGTCTCATCTGTGGGACAGCGTAGAAGAGACTCTTAAATTTCTAGTGTAGTTGGTGTAGGCCAGAAGTCTGGATCCAAAAGTGCACTCAAGATTGAATCTCTTCATGATGATTTTTAATTCTGGAAAAGGCCAGTTTGGAAATGGTCTTTGTCACAAAATTGTTTTTGGTTCAGGTTATTTAAGATTTTGGTTTGGTTTTGAACTTACCCAGTTTTGTATCTCTGGTTCAAATTTGGTGGTCAGATTTCTACCTGCTGCTAATTTCTAAATAATTTTTTGGTGTCAGAATGAAAGAAGCAGGATCTTTCTGCTTTTCTTGGTGTCAAGCAGAAATCAGGTCCCTTAAGAGCTTGATTTGTACCTGTATGAGCTGGTGCAAGAAGCTGCAGAATCAGGCTGTGTGTTTTCCAGAGCACTGATACCCACTTAACACATGCTTTCAAGACTCTGTAGTCCCTAATTTTTTCTAAGGATTCCTCCTGCATCTCCTCTTTCATTTGTCTTCCATGACATTTTTAACAAGGAATATGTTGTATCTATGTTTGGAAAGTGCTTCATAAATTTACACACTATATAAATCCTTTTATAAGAATCAGAATGTAAATCTTTACCAGCTACAACAACATGAGTGGAAAATTCCTTGCTCGTTTCTCAATGACTGACTAAATATTGTCTGTAGTGTTATTTTTATAGGAAGTTTCTTTGTATGTGCTTTACTGTAAATGTTATTCTTAGAGGTGGAGTTAGGAAAACCAGTAATTCAATACAGACCTTTTACTTTTCTTGAGTGGCAAAGAACTTTTTTTCCAGTTCTGCTGTGTCCTTCAAGCAGACAGAAAGTAAAATAGGCCTTTAATGCTGTGTGGAATTGGAGCAATAAGAAGTCTTTCTGATGTTCTGAGAGGACATTTTTGCAAATTATTTTTCATTCCCCTACAATTTTCAGGTCTCCTTCATTTGGGATTTTTCTCAGCATCTAATCTCCAGTAATAGTTTCAACTGTAGACAAGGAGAAGTTCATGGCAGAGCAGTGTTCATCTCCTCTTTTAAAAAATCAGAAAAAGTGTCCTTGGCTACTGTCATTGTATTGCAGCCCTTCCCTCCAGACACAGCAGCCCTGCATGTCACCCTGGCACAGGGCAGGCATGGGAAGACATACTGCTCTGGCAAAGACTGTGCTTTCCCATGGCTGCTGTGGATGGATGCTGTATTCAGCACCAGGTGGATCCGAAAGGGAATGGCTAGATTTTACGCTTCCTTTGCCCCGACTTTGCACATGCTTGTGCAAGGCATGAGGTAGTGGAAATCACCTCCAATAAATCAAAATAAATTCCTTTGCAAAACCAATATGCAGACATGCATCTACTGCTTTATTGCTGAGGTTCCTATTGAGGTTTTCTGATTATAATTTATTTCACATAAGGTGATTAAAAAGTCATTAGAAAACAATCAAATATCCCCATACATAAAACAAAATTACAAAGATTATTCATTCGCCATCTTGCTGTGTTAATAGAACAGCTACTGCCACCAGTCTTTTAACATGACTGATCATTCTTGCCCAAGTTAATCTCCACTGAAAATAAATGTTTTGGGTTTTAAGTCAAGATAACTAACAGACTTCGAAAAACCATGTACCTGCAGTTATTACTTTGCTGAACGCATAAATTCATAGGAACTTAGAAATATTGCTTGGAAGGGATCTCTGGAGATCACCCAGTTCAAACTCCTGCTCAAAATGGGAATATCATCAAACACTAGACAATGTCAATCATGGTTTTTCTGTCTGAGCCCTGAAAACCTACAAGGATGGAGGTTTAAGAAAGTCTCTGGACAATTATTTCTAGCACTGTGCCATGCTCTTACTGTAAACATTCATGGCAAATTCATGCATACTCTTATTTTTTGTCAGACTAGCTATCATAGGAAAATGGCTAATGGATCACATTTTATTATGAGTTAGCTATCCTCATAAAAAAATACAGTCTCTTTTGCACTGAAGGCAGAGGTTGCTAGAGAATGGTAATAAAGCATCAGGGTTCAGAGGGCTGAAGATAATTTCATCAAAATACTGATCTCTCAAGCTGTTGATCATTTGCCTGTTTAGATGAAGTGCAAGAGCCTGGGATGAAGGATGGCAACACTAAGAGCAGATGACACCATCTCAGGAATTTGCTTCTGTCTTCTGAGGTCAGAATACCAGCTGGAGTGTCACAGCAGAGGACCAGAAAGGGATGATATGACAACATGACTGTATATTTAACAAATACATATACACAGAGGGAGAGAGAGAGAGTGAATTTCTATACTTTAGGGAATGGCTGCATTATCCAGAGCAAGGGAAATCCTTAGGCACATATGGAAGTCCAAGGCAATTGTGAAACAAACTAATTTTGCACCTCACATCTTCTCCCAATTACAAAAACATTGAACATTGGCAGAGGTGTGTTATTGCCATTTTCCTACTCAATCTCTAGAGCTAGAATTGCTTAACATCTTGAGTTCTAACAGCAAAAGCCTCTAGCAGGAGAGTTATAAATATCTGCCAAATGATTGGTTACACCCACGTGCTGTCTTTCCTTTTAACGTTAAGTTTTCTGGAGAAGAATTCCTTCCAGAAAATTGTTTGAGAGGGTAGCATCATTTGGGAAGCTGGATTGGTAAACAACTGGGGAGGCTGCTCGCCTGCTTACTGGAATTGAGGCAGCGCATGCTGCTACCCTGCCTAGGGTCCTTGGTCAGTTTAACTGATGGGAAGGAAATGAAATGTTATTTGCTCATCTCTGCCTCACACTGCAGTCAGCATGGTTGTTCAAAGGGGCGAGGGATGTTCAGAGTGATTGCATGTCCCTTCCGTTCTTTCCAGTTAGTAAACAAAAATTTCCATGGCTGAACCTGGGTCTTTCTGTGTGCTGGTTATTACAGCTGCAATACGACAAGGTGTCTCCTAGGCAGCTGTTTACAGAGAGACGCTAACTGAACAGGAGTCTCGGCGACTCACTTACACCTCACACTGGTAAATACCTCCTGATATCTGTGTCTGAGAGGCTCTGGGGCCTTGGTGAACTCCTGCTGCGGGGGCGATGCCGAACAGCCCGTTCCCAAGCGTGCCGGTTTCTTCCTCCGTGCAGAGGGCTCAGCTCCGCCGGCAGCATTGCGGGTCGGAGTCAGACTGGTGTGGCATTGTTCCTGGGCTTGGCACCGGCGTGCCGCATAATGTGATAATCCCTGTGGGTCCGATCTGCGCTGTCCTTGGCCAAAAAGCTGTACTTGGAGGTAAACTTCTGACCTTGTGGCTTTTTTTTCCCCAAAAAGTGTTTTGGAAAGAAGTAATTGCTATCCTTTCATAAGCCGTTGCTCACTCGGAGGATTTGATTCTCCTGTGTGCTACTGTGGTTTTTAAAAGAAACAGAGAACTCTTCATACAGTCAAGACACTCCAGCACAAACAAGCGAGGAGGCACGGCACTGAGGCAACGGGGTTCTTCCAAAAAATACCGTTCTGTAAGGCCCGTAACTGTGAAGTCTCACTTATGCTTTGTCTCAGGACATGGGAAATGGTGCTTTCTGTCTTGAATATTCATTAAAGTAATCTACTGAGCAAAATGTATTTATTAAAGAAACATATGTTATTTTTTTTAAAAAACAAATTGTATTCAAGACGCTATTGATCTAGCAATGAATAAAAAGTGGCATTTTTTGAGAGTTTTTAAGGGCTCTTAGGTTCAGTACTAGGATGCATAAATTAAGTTAGTATCTACAGGTTAAGACATGCAGTGCTTCATCCTTAATTTGTGGGTTTGTGTAAGTACCTGAGGATACGATGTGCTGAAGGAGCATGGATAGAGGAAGACCTTCATCTGAGAGACAGTCATAGTCTAATAAATATCATCCTCTTCAGAGACAACCAGAATTGCATTAAACCCAGAAAAAAGTACAGTTAATTTTATGTAACAATGCAACATTTTTAGTTTGCACATTTACAGAGGAAAAAGCGTAAGACGAAATCTAAATATGAGCCAGTATCTTAATGAGATATAGTAATAACTCCTACATGCACAGGTGAAGAGGCTAGCAGACTTGGTTTACTGCCCACAAAATGCTGTCTCCAAATTTTAAGCATCCCTTACTTTGCTTCCTGTTTTGCGTGTTATAATTTTAATATGTCCAATAATTGGACCTGCAACTCTTTGTGGATTCAAGTGAGACTACACAGGCATCTACAAGCATGATTTGCTGCAATCAAGTAATTGATCATGTGCAGACCATATTCTCATTTGCACCCAGTAACCGTGTTGGAAGTTACTTGTAAGTGCAGAAGTCTACGATTTAAGAGTCATGCACTAAACACACTTAAGAAAATCAAAGAATTTGCTTTAAGAGCCATGTGATTTGCATTTCAGAAAGGGATATCCATGCAGATGTTAGCGGTAGCGAACACAGCATTGATGCAGTGTGGGCTGACTTTCGGCTTCGCTCCCGCTGAAGATGAATCCCTAAGCGAAGAGGAGTGAGGTGAGAGATGGGAGCTGTTTAGCCACATAGAATCACAGAATGGTCCAGGCCAGAAGGAACCTCCAAAGGTCATCTAGTCTGACCTCCCTGCAGTCAGCAGGGATACCCTCAACTAGACCAGTTGCCCAGGGCCTCATCAAGCCTCACCTTGAATATCATGCACCACACATCATGCATCACACATCAGCTGGTGTCCCCCCTCCCTTTTAACCTCTTCTAGACTGCCTTGGTCCCTCGCCGCTGTCATTGGTGGAGGTAACTTTTCTGTACTCCTCCTGCAGAGGACCAAAGCCCATCAGCGACAACATGCCATGAGTTTCCTATGCATGCGCCCACACTGCTGTGGGTATTGACCCCATGGCAGACAGCAGAATTGAAGGGGACATTTTCAAAAGATTGTTTTTTTCTCACACTCTTTCAAACCAAAGCAGCCATGGTGTTCATGCTGTGCTGGCACCAGCTGAGCATATTAACTAGCTCTGGCTTAGGGCAGTGGGACCCCTCCAAAGGCTGCAGCACTCACTGAACACCTCTGGGTTGGACTAGGCTCTGGGCCAGACCTGGCAGATTGTTGGGGAACATGGCTAATTTTTCTTGTATCTCAGGACCCAGCAGAGCAGAGACATCCCAACCCTCCCTCTTACAGTCCAAGGTCCACTGCAGACCTCTTCCCCATGACTTGTAGAGAAGATGACAGGGGAATACATTAGCTGTCATTTGTCTGTTACCTAGCACTTGCCAAGTGGGAAACTGCCATCTACTAAATTTACTGGGCATTATGTATTTCTAGGTCTTTACACCAGCCTGTGAGAGCACGTCCCAGGTTTGAGGTCCAGGTGTGTGTCCCGGATATCGCATCACATGCAGACTTCCTCCTCTTCCCTTTCCCAGCCTACCCCATGGTTTCCACGCACTGCAAAACAGAGCACGAGCTTGGAATCCTAAGGCACATCCAGATGATGTGCTGCTCTGGGCGATGATTTCTACCTTTGCAATACCCCAGCAGGTATTTGCATGTGTTTATTCATCTGCACAGGAACATAGCAGAAAGTGGCCAAGTTTACCTCAGCTCTTATATATCCAGGGGCTCAGTCATACTAAAGAATCTGAAAAGTGCCCTTTTAAACACTCTGAACTATTACTTACACTGCTGATAGTGCCTCAGGGACAGTTGTGCCTTCGTGCTTGTTGGAACGAAGAGCAGTGCAGTGCAGAGGGCACCGAGCAACTCTGATCTGCTGCCAGGGCATGCAGGACACCAGCCCCTTTGTGCTGCTAGCCTAAAGAGGACTTCCTAGAAGCACCCCTGTAAATGTCACAGGGAAGCCTCTTGAGGTACAAGCAGTTATCTGACTTGGGAGGTGGCAGAGATTCCTGGGTTTGGGGGTTGGATGCTCACATGAGAGCCCTGTGACACCTCAGCCAGTGGCCCAAATGTAGCCTGTGGTCCAGACCTGAGCACCTCAGGGCCCCAGCACCGAGCACCTCAGGCATCCATAGCTCCTGGCCAATTCTGCCACCAGCCAGAAGGAGCAGGCCTGGCAACCTGCAGCATGTGCTCCTGCGAACCCTATGCTCCTTCACCAACCCACTCATTTAGGCCAGCATCCTCTGGACAGCTTTTCCCAGTGTGGTCAGTCCTCCTCCCTTTCCTCATATGCAGGTCTTTGATATTTTTCACCTTTCTTTGATCTCTCTCTCCTTGCTCTTGGGGAACCAGCTATGTCATTGGAGCTTGGGGTGGAGAAGCTTTCTCTTCAAGGCTATAATCCTGCTTTTTGTAATCTACTATGGATGCTCCTTGTTTGGGCTCTTGTACTATCTTTCCTGCTTGGTTCTGTTAGCAGTGCTTTTTGACCCACAGCACGTAAACATCAAAATCAGACATGCTTCAACATGCTCTATCTCCCACAAGACAATACAAGCATTTCCTAGTTTATCACAACCAGCTTTTATATAAATAAAAGCAAAGCCTCAAATCTCCACAGGTATATCTAATATCCCACAGGCACCCTTAACTCTAGGCTACCTAACAAAAAAACAGCTGAGTTACACGTTCACAGTGCTGAAGATGAGACCTGCTGGGTAGGCACTGGTCCTGTTGACTACTGTTGAGGAATGAACCAACCATTTATGAATGCAGGGGTGTAGGAGCCTGTCATTTATGGAACTGGAAGAGGAGTTTTGCAGCATTATTGGTGCTGAAAGTTTCAGTGCTGTTATCAGGGGAAGGCAAGCCACATGTGCAATGTGATCAGGCACTATTCTTGCTCATCTGTAGGAGGGTGAGTGGGTACAAGTGAGCGCAGGCAGCTGGCACACTCTGGTCTTCTCAGCACGCCTGCCTTTCTGCCTGAGTGCTGCTCACTTCCCTCCTAGGAACAAAAGCCATGTTAGTTAGACCCTGGGTTTTGCCACAAACTGTATCTAGGTAGGTGGGAATGAGGCTCCTTGGCTGACCGGTAAGCAGCGTAGCAGGCTGCAAACGGGCATTAGATGTTCCTGGTGCTCCATCCTTGCTCATGTCCTGGTACCAGTGGACCAGGTGATAGGCAATGCCAGGCTGTGGTGCCACCTGGAGTTGCAGACCCTACCGAGGGCAGCACTGGCCCTGGACACTGTGTCATGGTGCCATCCCCACTGCTGATGGCAGCAGCAGGCCACTTCTCTAGACCACACCATGCTTGTGACTTGTCCAAACTTGCTGAAGGGGTCTAAGTAAGCATGCATAGGCACATATGCACCAAGGGACTCTTACTCCTCCATGCCAGTAGGGTCATTGTCAGTTTTCATGTCTGTATCTTCAGGACAAAGCTGTTGACACCTGGTCATCACTGCAAAGCCAGAACTAAGCATTCATGGAGTCCCCCTGCTTGTGTCAAAGACAGAAAGTTGTCTTTTCCGTCACTGGAGCACTGGAACAGGCTGCCCAGGGAGGCTGTGGAGTCCCCTTCTCTGGAGATTTTCAAGACCCCTGGATACAGTTCTGAGTAATGTGTTCTAGGCAATCCTTCTTTGGCAGCAGAGTTGGACTACATGATCTCTAGAGGTCCCTTCCAACTCTGACAATTCCATGATTCCGTCTTGGCACTGCTATTGAAGCTATTGTCTTGGCCCTGCAGTAAAAGTCTTCCCTGACTCTGGAGGTGTCTAGACGTATGTGTGACCTGGCTGTGGGAAGGTGCTGGTGGCTCATGCTGTGCTTGGTGGAGATAGACAACCAACAACTTGGCATGCCCCCATGAGGCAACTCACTCTTGTGCCACTGAACAGATAGCCTGGTTATTCCCTTGGGCAAAGCCAGGATGCAGCTTGCTGAATTGGGAGCTGCAGCCCCAGTGGTAGTTGCTGGGAAGGGGCATATATCTGACCTGCATGGAGACTATGGGGTCAGTGCCTTTACCAGACAGAGGGCTCAGTCTTTGCAGGACTGTGAAAGCCTGTAGGTAAAATTTGAGAACTGTGATCCTGGAGGAGGTGAGGTCAGGAAAGGGCTTCCTCCTCCAGGATGGAGAAGCAGTCGGGTGGGCAAGCAGAGCTTACAGACCGACAGTTAATGCAATGGGAACCATTTTAGATCTAATACTGTTCTGGTTTAGATTTAAATCACAATGGACAGGCCTGTGTTTTTTATTTCTGGGTTATCATATGGCTGTGGCATTTTGAGCTAATTTTAGTCTACCTTCTGTTAACTTTTAATTACTTGTCCAAATCTAAGACAGGGAAGGTAAAGCTAACCAAATTCTTTTCACATGCTCAGTCTAGAACAATGATTCAACTGCAAAATAAAATTATTCTTATCAGAGTCTTCACCTCTTGTTCCTATTCTCTATGTCATGGTTAAAGACTTATTTATGTTTCATAATGAATTTTCATTTTCAGAAAGTTTGAGCTTGGCTTCAGAATTGTGCTTGGGGCTGAAACTCAGTATATCAAATCTCAGCTTGGAAACAAATCATCGTTTGTACTAAATTGCAAAGAAATCCAGTTGGCTGGATGTTAGCAGTTATTTAAAAATATGTTGTGCTTCTTCTTTTTAAAAATACAATCTAAAGGGTGCTTATATTTAGTCCATTATCTCTCCATAATTTAAAGGAAACAATTCACCTATCAATGAAAACCAGCTTCTCTTCAACTGCTTCACTGTACAGCAACCACAGTTCATATGATAAAGTGAAAGAGACTGCCTTATGCTAATGAAATTGCGTCAGGCATTTTTAAACACCAACCCTTGCCTTCAAAGATGCAGCGAACCTCCAAATTGCAGGTGTGTGCAGGAAAATGGCTGGTGCGGCTGAACTATATAGATATGAAAGTTACTGCAGTATAATCTAGATATATAGAGTGAAAGTTTATGGCTCTTTTTATTGTTGCTTTTTCCAACTACATCAACTAAATATTTCCCAAACAAAATAAAACTCAAATTGTCTTCTCCGATTGCTAGTTCCAGCCGAACTTTTTGTGCTCTTAGGGGTAAGCACATGCCAAAGTGCTTTGCTGAATTCAGCCTTAAATGTCTCAGGATACAAACTCTTCAGATGAGTGGAGAGGAGGGACTGAAATCGTTCAACACAGATAGAGGCCAAGCTCTAGGAGGTCTACTATAGCTCTTAATTTAATGTAGAAATCAGTCTAGCTCCATAGAATATAGCTTAGGCTGTTGTAGTAACTTCTTGGGTATGGAATAATTATAAGTTAAGAAGAAGAAGAGTTAGCTAGCCTGTTATGCTTGTTATCTCACCAGTGTAGAAATACTCCTTACTGTATCGATCTATAGCTGTTTAGTATAGAATCATAGAATCATAGAATCATAGAATCATAGAATCATAGAATCATAGAAT
>JAOXJM010000019.1:24000458-24030122 GCA_026413425.1 Tringa solitaria
TCTGGACCCGCTCCATCAGGTCCATGTCCTTCCTATATTGAGGGCTCCAGACCTGTACAAAGTACTCCAGGTGAGGTCTCACCAGAGCAGAGTAAAGTGGCAGAATCACTTCTCTGGACCTGCAGGCAACACTTCTTTTGATGCAGCCCAGGATGCGATTGGCCTTTTGGGCTGCAAGTGCACACTGCCTGCTCATGTCCAGCTTCTCATCCATCACCACCCCGAAGTCCCTTTCCTCAGGGCTGCTCTTTAATACCTCATCCCCTAGTCTGTATTGAT
This sequence comes from Tringa solitaria, assembly GCA_026413425.1. Classification (NCBI taxonomy): domain Eukaryota; kingdom Metazoa; phylum Chordata; class Aves; order Charadriiformes; family Scolopacidae; genus Tringa; species Tringa solitaria. The sequence goes on from JAOXJM010000019.1 coordinate 24,000,738, forward strand.
AGCGAGGATTGTACCTGATTTTGTGTACGTGGATCACATGCAGCTTAGGCTAGTGGTGATGGTGCAGAATGCAACTAATGGCTGTGAGACACCTTGTAAGAAATGTCATGCTCTCTGGTCAATCTGCAGTGAACAGTTGCTTCGTATGAAGAAGGATGAAGCTCCTGGCTACCACAGGGAGCTCCCAGGCCTGATATTTCAATGCACAAACACTCCTCTGAGCTGGAGGGGTACCTGGAATCCAAGGGCAGGTCAAGTTCCCATCATTTCGCATTCCTCGGCACTGGGTTGTCCTCTGCCGTGGATGGCTCTGCCCCAGCACGGATGGTGTGGTGCCCACTTCACCAGATCCTTTCCCACGAGGATTGATGCAGCATGCACCCATGCAATGATCCCCCGCAGCAAGCATGGGGGAAAATATGGCCTTCCCTGTCACACCAGCGCTTGCTTTGTGGCACCTCCAAAGAAGGGAGGACTCGGGACACTCCTGCTGAAAACTGCACCCGGGATGACAGGGACCTGGCACACAGGCAGCATGGTGCTGTGTGATACAGTGTGAGTAGATGTGTGGGGGTGTTGGTGTTTGTCTGTGTCATCTTCTTCTTTTGATGTTCTTTTGGGTTAGCATTGAAGGAGGGAGAAATGGCATTGGCATGAATGCTGTCCTCTCTCTCTCTAATCCAGCAAATATGTGTTGACCCAAAGCAGAAGAACTGTGGGGGAGGCAGTCACAGCTCTCCTGAACATAGCAGTGCCAGAGGATGTTGTGCAGGGATCTTTTGGGGTGAACCCCATCAAGATGAGGAGGGACCTGGCCACAGTTTCTTTGGCTCTAAGCAAGTGCTCTCATTGTCCACTAAATAGCAGAGAAGCATATTTTCCTCCAGTTGTTTGGTTTGAAAGGGCTTTTTTTATGCCCCATATTTTCTTTTATTTCATAATGATTGTGTCACCTCAAGAGAAAGCCTGGGGACAGCCCTATGCAAAGGTACCAGCAGTCAAAAAAAGGTTGCTGGGAATGATAGGATGCAAGGCATACTCTTGCTAATTGTTTAGCAGTGATTTCTGGATGTCTGACTCTCCCTGGTCATAAAACTTGGGGAAAGATACATTCCTCATATTTTTTAGCATAGTTCATTCTGTCTTGCTCTCTCACAGAGCCTATAGTTGTGGCACTTGCGGCACAAGAACCCTTGCCTGAGGGCTGTGAGGTGGTTGCAGAGGCCTTGCTGGAAGCCTGAAGAGCAGATGGGAGAAAGCAGCTGGGAAGGGCTGGACACCACTGTGGAAACCTGTTGGACCAACATCTCCTGAGGATGGACAGAAGAAGATGATGGCTGCCGCGTGCCTGCCACCCTCCTTGCCATGGACCCTGTGGTAAAAGATCCACTATATCTTGGACAGGGACCTTGTTGGGTCTGTTGCAGCTGATTGTCTCCATGGGGCAACTGCAAGGTGGCATCATTCAGCGTGAGAGTGACAAGTTTTGCAGGGAAGATGGAGGAGCTTGTATGGGTCTGTATTTGCTTAGTGCTTACAGGCAAGAGGCTGTGTGCAGGACACCTTTGGCAGCCCTGTGCTCAGGCATCATCTTTCATCCTCTTCTGTGTGTTGAGCTGGCAGTTGTAAGAAACCCAGAGCTTGAAGAGGCATCAGGCAGGTCCTGAGCCAGCTCAAACAGGAATTCAAGGAGCTACTTCTTCTCAGGAGGGCACTTAGCAATGACGAGGAGTGGAGCCAAGGCTGGCCAAAGGCCCCGTGGATCTACTTCACTGGCACACTTCAAGTCATTCCAGGCTGCTCTAAGAGGATTTCACACGCCCTCCAAGAGCTCCTTCCCTCTGTCCTATTGTTGCTCTCAGAAAATGGACGCGGCAGCAAATTTTCTCATAAAGGATTTTTTCCTTCCCATGAAACTGTTGCGCTCCTATCTTGCAGCAAGAATCGCAGGAGACGGCAGTCAGTGGGAGGTGTGCACCCTGATGGGTCACCTGGGACTATCAAAAGCTCACACAATTAAGGGGTTTGGGCATTCATATACTGAACTCCCTCAAGACTTTTTCTATCTGTGAATGTGCAGTCTCTCCCTCTGTCTTTGAATAATGCATTGTATAAGAGAATATTCTGGATGGAAACAAATGAATCTTCAGGCAGCTCTAGAGAAGGCAACGCAAAAAAACAACGTGCTGAACCAAGCGTGCTTTCTCCTCCAAACCCTCTTGTGGCTTTTGATTGTCACTGCTGATTCTCTTACTGTTACTTCTTTCTTTTGGAAGAAATTTGGTTTGTTAACCAGATTATCTTCTTTGTGAAATGATAAATGACTTCACCCTAGTTGCCAATAGTCTCCATGATGCCGGGAAAATAAATCTGCGAGTCCAAGTTGTTCTAACAGTTTGCTGATTTCTTTGGGGAAATATGAACACAATTAATATGATGCTTATGTAATCACTTACTAAAGCTATGACTAATTTGCATCCTGGTGGCAATAAGAGGAGATAAGAAGATGTGACATAAATTACACTCCTGTTTTTCTCTAGCCATCTTTCTGGAGCCTGAGGGTGCCTGTTCGCAGCTGCAGAGGCGTGCCTCTGAACTGAGCTGCAATCACACCATCGGTGAGGTGCTGAAGCCAGGATAATGAGTCTCACCAGACCCAGTCTGGCCTGTGCCAGGACAGCCCTGCTTCCCCATGCCCCTGGTCTCTCCCTTGCTAGGAGGCTGTTAGAAATGGCCAGCCACAATTTCTCTGGACTTCTTCTGAAACAGCTGCCAGAAACAACCCAGCCTTTCCTGCTCTGGTGCAGAAATCCTGTCCCAACCTAGCAGGAGCGGCCTGGGCACTCATAAATCATGCAGATTGAACCCTGTCTTCTATGTCAAGGCATGCACAATTTTAGAAAATTGGCATTCCTCCTTCCTCAGGGCCTGAATTTTGTTTGTTTTGTTTAAGGTTTGTGTATTGCTGCGGGTCCTCACAGAGCTGGGGCCCAGCTTCTGCAGCAAAAGGACCAGAGACACCAAGCAGCCGTGCAAGAGTGACTGGGGAACCAGACTTTTCCAACTTTGCTGCACCATGTGAAACAAACGTGAAAAATACAACTGCTTTTCAAGATAAGCAGGGAAGCCCCCACCTTTTAATGCTGTTATCTTAAGTGGTGCTATTGGATGCCGAAACATTTTAAAATGTGTGGGAGGAGGGTTTGCTCAAAGCTCTCCCCTTCTGCTCTCCAGGGCTGGTGTTCACATTCTCCATCCCAAGCCATCCTGGTATCCACCAGCCTGATTTTCTGTGTCCCTCTCCCATGCACCCTCCCTGCCATCCAGTACTGGACATGAGCTCACACTGGAGCCTTTCCTTCACTGGGAATATTCGTTTGGTTTCCTTCCTTTTATGTAGCCATCTAATGCCGTTGCACATGTTGCCTCCATCTCTATCCCATTTAACTGGCAAGGAAGCTCAAAAACTTTTCAGAGGGATGTGGGATTGACAGACATAAACACTGTTTTTACAGAAGTCTTGTTTCCTTAGGAAGTCGGGCTAAAAACAAGGTTAGCATACTATTTCACAGTATTGTCTGTAGTCTGGAGGCATGTCTGTACAGGGCAGTATGGTGTCAAGCCCTGTCTCTGGCTCATCAGCAAGCTCCGACTGAACCTTCATGTCAATGACACAGCATGTAAGGACATAAGCTTAGATACTGGCAGCATCTCTGCCATTTGGGGCAGCTGTGCTGTTTCTGGTTTAGGAGCCAGCTCATCCAGTGTTAGACTGAGGAGCTCTGCAGTACATTGCATTGTGCAATACAGACATACCCAAGTAATTCATCAGAATAGCAGAATTCCCTTGAAAATTGTTCTCCAAGTGTGGATTAGAGGCCAAATTTGAGGTAATTTGAGCAAAGAACTCATAAGATGCAACCCCTTCTTAAAAAAGTCATATGCCATCCAAAAGTTACAGCTGCTACAGTACTTCCTTTACTGGTTGCACACATCTGGATGTCACACTGTGGCTCTGATCCTCTCCAAGCTGTTATCAGGTCATCTACTTGGAGTATGCTGTTTGGCATGGGATGGTGATTGACACCTAAGGACCCTTAGGGAGGTAAAACTAGAAAAAAGTAATGGGGATACAGATTGCATCTCTCTGAATTAAGGTGACAAGGTAAAGGAAATAAGGGTTGCATGCACAACAGGACATGGTTTATGGACAGCTGGGGGGCTGCTGGCAGCTTTGGGGATATGAGTTGCAGTGTTGCTAACTTTCCACCTGCAAGATGCAAGGGCTTCTTTTCATACCTCAGCCCTGACAGCAAAGCTTGTTGTTCTCAGAGCCAAGGTTTCAATGGGCTCTGAAACCCACGCACAGGCTCAAACTGTTCTGAAAGTTGCTGTGCCTTAGCAGGGCCAGAGGATAAATTTAGTCCAGGGTCACTTGACACAGCACATTCTGTAGATACTGCCTGCCCCATGTACATATGCAGCTGCTTTTCATAGCCAGATTACTCCAAAACTTCCAACCTGTCCAACCCCAATAAACTCAAATACTGATTTGCTGTTGCAGGCATGTTTGCTGAAAATGGGGTGTCCTGTTAAAGCACCCCTGAGGCATGGACCACAGAAAGAGAGCTGCTTACAGCATTTGCTAGTTTCTCACAACTTTTGCAGTGCATAACACAGAAAAAAAACAGCCACCAAACCCTCCACAAATAGGCTCTCTGACCTTGCACCAGCCTTCAAGTATGTCTTATTATCACAGTCCAAATGCTTCAGTGCCTCTGTTTGAAGGGACTCAACATCTAGCATTTCTTCAGAGACCCCTGAAGAACACTGAACCAGCAGCAAACTCCCACAGGGCCTATCCATGCCTGCAGCAGATGTGGGCATGGCATGGTGCTGCCTGTCCTGGAGCAAGCTCACCTCTGGGGCTGCCTTTGGTTTGTCTCCCTCCGTCCTTCCCCGAAGCAAGCCTGCGGGATTGAGTGTGGCCCTCTGGATGCACCCATCCTGTCCCATACAGAAGTGTGCTGTTGGCATGAGTGGCACTAAAGAGAGGTGTGAGCAAGGGAAGGGCCCACATACACGCAGGTTTTGGGCAGCTGCCCCACGGGTCCATGGTGCCATTTCCTCAGCCCTCTCCCTGCCATAGGTCATCTAGATGGCACTGGGCTGTGATGGCTGGTTGGATGGTCACCACCAGACTGCATGGGAAAAGCAGCACTGCTGCAACATCTTTGAAGCATCCAAAAAAAGAATTGCCACAAGGTAAGGAAGTTAGTGGTTCCTGACACTTTCCAGAATGTGAATTCAGTGTTTCAAGACTTGAAGTATTATTGATTTAAACCACTCAGTACCGGGAAATTTGAAACTTGCCTTCTGCAATACCACTTTCACAACATCCTTAACTCTTCCCCTATATGAAATGCTCCTCTAGCCTCTGTGAGAGTTCGCCAGACTGCCCCTTTCCCAAGCCTGTGGAGAACAATGTGGTAGCATGCAGGAGTCCTTTGAGGGTGACAGGGATGTCCTGCCTTGCCTGGGGAGAAGTCTGAGTTTGAATCAGATGTGATGAAGCAGGGGCTAGCTCAGTTCTGTGTGTCCTAGCTTGCTTGTCCCACTCTGATGCCCATGAGCAGATGATAAGGATGTGGAGGACTACCTGTGCCTCTGAACCTCTCCATTCCTCACCAGGCAAGGAGATGGAGCTGTTCCAAGTCAATTCCATTTGCTCCTGGAGCCTCTCAAATGCAGAGAAGCAGTGTTTAATGACAGCCTTAAATCATTAAGTAATTAAGCGTGCAAGCTATAAAAAACATGTGCAAACAAACCCTGTGCAGTGATGTATATGTAGCGTTTTTGGTTAGAAAGCTAACACATCACTACATTCCTACAAAAACATAGCCAGTGCTGCACTGGAAATCAAGATAATCTGTGTGGGGAAATACTCCTCCTTCTCCCATGAGCTATTGTTATTGGCCTGAAAAATACTCATTACCATAGTTATATGGAAGCTTGCAACCAGGGCTAAAGTTCAGGCAGCCAAGTCTTAGAAATGCTGGCACATTTTGTGAAGCAGGAATGCCAATTCCATCCCTGTTTATTTCAGTGTAGTTGTATTATATCCTAGCAGTCTTTATAATCTAAGAGTTTTGCCAACTCCCTTCACTTTTTCTTGTGTTTCCTAGGGTGTGTGTATGCTCTCAGGTCTTTGGCAGAGTGTATGAGCGTGGCCTGGCCTGTTGATGGAGCATGCAGGAGCCAGCATGGCTGTGACAGTGGACACCTACCTGGGGTCTGCTGGAGCATCTCTTCCAGCAGTTTGGGTTTTCATCTACTACTTGATCTGCTGCATCTGACATTTAGCTGTTGCCTCTCCTTAGCTACTTTGTGCTCTACAAGCTTTATTAAGCAAGGGATGCCACTAGGTGAATTCAGGCACCAAATCTTTCTTCCCTGCCCCAGCAGCAGCTACAAAATGTGTAGTCATCTGGGTTTCTCCAGTAAGACATGCTCCTTTGGAGAGAGAGTCTCCACAGTAACACAGGATCCTGAGAGAGAAAGCCTCCCACTTCCCCTTCAGACACTGAGTTCTAAAAGATGGATATTTTTTAATTTACTCTGAGGTGAATTAACTGATACAAATTTCTAGCACTCAGAAGAGTCTTCCCGAAAGGGCTATTTGATCTTCTTTTATTAATCTTTTACAACACTGTATTACCTCCTGCGATGTGTGCACGTGACCAGCCGGCTGGAACGTCATTTCCCGAGCAATGGGCAGGGAGAGGGATGCAATCCTGGGGCTGCTCCTGCCTCGTCCTCGATTTGCCACCTGTCACACAGCTAACAAGGTGACGGAATGTTCCTTGTTTGGGTTTGCCATTTTTTTCCCTGCACTGTAATATCACAGAAGAACCATGATCAGATAGCGCTCTTTGATCTGAGCACTGTGGATAATTATAAACAACAAATGCTGTTTTATAACCACACAAATGTTTCAAAGCTGTGCAAAAACCAGGAAGGTGGGATTAAGATATACCCAAAATTAAATGGTTGTGTTAGACTGGATGGATTTGGTTTGCGCCAAAGTCCTCCCCATCTCCTGCCAGAAAATAATATTGCCAGATGCTAAGGGGTTGAAAATTTCTGGACATGTTTGTAAAAGCTACCATTTTACCAAGTGCATTGATCTGCCTGCAGACCTGAAGGGCCAAAGAACGGTATGTTCACACTAATGAATATAACCTTCCGCTAGTTACTGACCACCTGGGGCCTGTTTCCCCACGTTGCATGCTTTGAGATATTTGTCACTGACTCAGACATTTATGAAAAGTAGATACCAGTCTGAAAGGGCATTTTCTATATATCGAACTGCAGGGACAGCTCAAGGAAAGGCTGCAAGGAATCAGTGCAAGAGAAAGGGCGTGTAACCCAAAGCCCACCCATGAGAGCAGTGCTGTTTTTTCATATCTTATTTCCATGGACATAACCCAGGAGTGGCTCTCCTGAAGATGTAGTAGTACAACAATATAAAACTGGCTTGAACAGGGAGGCATTTGGGGCCCACTTGCCTGTAGATTAAAATGTCATTTGTTGCATCACTGGGTTACACAAGTCATTTAATACCGGGAAATGTTTCACCGGCTTATGGTCTAAATGTCAGCTTCCAGCCCTGAGCCAGAAGTTCAGTGACATTGCCTTTTGTTGAATGGTGTTAGTGAGATTAGATTTGACCATGTGCATGTAAAAACTTAGTAAATTAAAGTCTGATATCCCACAGGCTAGGGTGAGAATGTGTCAGCAGATTTTAGGGAGAACAATCATTGCCTTCCTCTCCTTTCATGACTTTTAGACTATGGGGTAGATTATGCTCTTCCATGGCAGAAGATTGCAGAGTCAGGCAGGCCTGGACACCACAAAGGGCTTTTAAATGAAACAGAAAATGCTGCAGGATCTAGTTAGGTCGAGGAAAAGTTTCTGAGGAAGAAAAAGAAGAGCTGCTTCTCTTTGTCCATCTCTTCTTGCGGCTGTTTGTGGTGTTCTCACCCGAGCATCTCTTCTGAGGGAGCAGTTCACCTTAGAAGTACTAGCGCATCTACCTGTGATAAAGGCAGATCAGCTGAGGGCCAAGAGAGGCCCCTCTTCACTGGAGAGGCATGCTTTCCCCAGGTGTGGGCTTGCTGGCAGTACACCAGGGAAAGAAAGGTACATCCCAGCCAACTTCTGATTGAGGAGAACACTGGTGTATCACTTCGCCCAGCAACATCCTCTGCTAATTATAGTTTCCAGGAGAATAGAGCAACACAAGAAAGTGATTGTGGTAAAGATTTCAGAAGCTGTAAAAAATGCATTAGAGAAGAGGTCTTTGTAGGCTGCAGGTCATGTCTGCACTGCCCTGCTGCACGTGTGCTGTCTGCGGCCAGGAGGCTAGTATGTGGCCAGTTCCCAGCCCACATGGCTAGGAGGAGCATGTATAGCTTAACACATGTATAAATACCTATGCATATGTATAAATTTGGTCTAAGCTCAGAGTTCCCTGGTAGCAAGGGTTGCTATGTTAAAACATAAAAACATTTAAGTAAAAAGTGTTGGAGTTGGCATACTTGCTGTTTAAAAAGTGCTGCAATTTCGCCAGACGTTGCTGGCTGAACTTTAGCCTTGGATGCAAACTTCCATACAGCAATGGTAATGAGTATTTTATAGGCCAGTAGCTCAGAGGATGAAAGCTGCTTCCCTCCCCAGAGAAATGGTCCCAGGCTAGAGTGCTGTGTGCTAACAAGGATGCCGCTGAATTGCATTCTGCCCTGTTTTTACAGTTTTTCTATGTATGACTTAATTTTTATTTTATTTTTTCACAGGCACAAGGAAGTAATAAAACATCTTTCTAGCTAGAATTATCAAATGTTTTGGCATTTTTCTCCTGCGTCAGCCTTGACCAAACCTGGGGTACCTCAGGGCAGCAGTGAACTGGCAGGTCTGTTCTCTCATAAAGACGGAGCCTGAATGCAGCTAGATGTGGCTTACAGCACTCTCAGGACATGCTCCACCGTCAGGGAGCCTGAGCGTCTCACTGGCTCCCAGGGCTCTGGGCTCCTGGGAGCTGAGCAGAGAAGCAGATAGCCTGGCCATCTTTACCTTAGGGCCATCAGCCCTGAAGCTTGTGACTGAGAAGCACTGGGCACTGGCACTTTGAAATTCATCTTACTCCTTGGCACAACACCTTCCGTGTCTTTTATTGCAAACTGAACATCAGTGAAGCCTTTTTTTTGGTTTTGACCTGCCTGCTATGTATTTTTTCTTTGCTCTAAATTTTGAATTAGGGGGTCTACTTTACAGCAGTGAAATTATTCCTCAGGCTTGGCCCCAGCACACAGAAAAGCTCTTCTTATAAGGTGCTGAGTGCAGGTTACAACCAGGTAGGTTTGCTGTAGGGGTCGTGGTGCAGAAGGATGCTCTTCCCCTTGCTGCTGATGGTTAGATTAGAAGACGGAGGACTGCCACTGTAGCAAAAGGAGCACAGAAAGTGAGCATCTAGAGCATAGGCTTTGATGGAAGGGCTATTTTCTGGCTGATGCTGGTTTTCCTCTGTTTTCAGTCAAATGTTAGGAGTTGCTCTTATCTTAAGTGACTGATAATCAGATGTTGGTCCAGAAGGCAATTGCTGATTCAGATCACTATTAAAGGCAGATGAGAAAGAGAATTCTCTGTCCTGGGTTTTGTTGCCTTAAAGCAAACATTTTTTCCCCTCAGTTTGATCTGGGAAAGTTTGTACTTTAATGCAAAATAATTGTGATGTTCTGAACTAGTATTATCTTGACCTTGAATGGGCTGTCCACTCTGTTGTTATTCTAGAAAGAGGTGGAAACAATGGTGTTCATGTTGTTCTGCAAGGCTCAGAGAGACCAAGCCCATAGTCCTGGGCTGGATCCATAACTTGGGAAGCAGTGCAGTGTCCTATGGCTGGAAGCTGCTACCAACAGAGAAGGGAAGCAGCGATAACTTTGCTAGAGTTAAGCTGTGAGAAGTAACTTGGAAAAGCAAGAATGCTGTAGAGAATTGGAGAAGATCCCAGGGGGTGCAAAGTCCAAGTCAGAAGGCCCTTCAAATGAAATACAGATGAAAAATTAGATTATCTGACAATCTGTGGGAAATAAGAATTGAAACACACAGAGCTTGAACTCATATACAGGTTGGGGGCAAGTATGTGTATGCAATGACCATGTTATATTCAATTCAACTTTTCCAGCAATATGCACTTGAAAAAAAAGTATTTGCTGGAAGAGAGGCCAGAAAGGAGGCTGCCTGTAATTGTTGATGCAGACAAGGCAATGCTCAAATCAAAATAAGCTCTCAGAAACATGCCACATCCATAATAGCAAGAACATGAGAAAAATGTCTTCATTCTCCTCCTCAAGAGAGAAAGCAGTAAGTTGTGGCAAGGCTGCTAAACTAGAAATATCTTCTTGCTAGCAATCTTATCTGCTCAAGTTTCTCCTGCACCTTTCAGCAGTTTTGGCACAGCTAAGAGATCTCCTGATGTAGTGAGTTCATGGCAAGATTACACCTTTGCAAGCGGTGGCAGGTTCAGACACATTAATTGCACTGTGGTGCTGATAGGGGAGCCTGGGGCTGGGAGCCCTGGGGCAGCCTGGCCTCTGTGCATGCAGAGCTCCTGCTTACATAGAAAAGACTTAGGCACAGACTTGAAAATGAGAACGTCTGCATTTGTGTTTGATTACAGCTTCGTATCTGCAAGGGACATTGCAGGGAAGCTAGATAATCACCTTTACAGCAGGTATAAAAAAGACTCTATCAACACCAGATCTTGTAGGATGGCCAGCAGCAATTGACACAGGCTTTCCTGTTAAAAATTAAATCCTGACAGAGTTCAATCCTGTATTTGCCTTCAAATACTTTGTATTTTTCATATTCATGTATTGGTATATCGTGTAGAATGACATTTACATGTAATGAAACTGGGAAACCTTGTATTTATGTTATTTTCCAATGGGTTGACTTCTTTCTTGCTGTTACAGTTGCTAACTGGAATTTTTTGTTGCATTATGAATCATAACAGGCTACTAGAAAATTTGCTTGCTTCTGGATTTCATCCTGGGAGCACTCAGCACAGCTGTGCAACAAGTGTCTACAGGTCAGGAAACAACATTGTCTTCATGAGCTGCCTGCAGCAGCCAGTGTGTGAGCACGATTTGGGAAGAGCTGTGGCCATTGCCTGCACAAGTATCTCAGCAGATGTGAGCTCTCCGGAACTAATTTTTAACTGGAGTGATATGCTCAGTGAGATTCAATGTACTTGCTGTTAATAAGAGGTCTCCAGTCACTGCCTGTTTTCCTGTTCAGTAACTTTCATGTCCTTCTTTTCAAGACTTAGTAACCTGTCCTCAAAATAGTAGCAACCTGATAAGTTAAAATAATAATGACAATTTAAAAAAAATTTTTATACTTAGAAAAAAATTACCACAACCATTTTTTTAATTTTTTTTTTTTTTTTTACATAGCAACAAATATCTCCAACTGCCATTTCTCCTTAGAGGTCCTTCTGGCATAATGTCCCTCCCTTCTATCATTCATCGGTTACTTGAGTGTAATTTCACTCATAGCACCTTAATAACACAGAAGCAGAGAAGCAATTCCTATAGCAACTGTTCTCAAGCAAGGACATTTCTGGAATCGAATCATCTTAAGCATTCAACAGAAAAGACTAGCTGCAAACTTACTTATGGAAAACTAGAGTATGAAAATGGAAGTTTCCCCATTTTTTAACTCCTCAGTTCTCTGTCCTTTCCCTGCCCTGTATCATGTAGGTGCTGCAGACCCTTTACAAGCACTCAGTAAGAAACATGGTTTCTGGAACAGCATTTATTTTACACCAAGACATCTGCTGAAGTTGTTTTCTTCAATTTACAGTGAGATGAAGCTTAGAAAGACGCTGACTCTAAGTTTAATAGTAAAGACCACCTCATGTAGCTCAACATGTATGGACAGAAAGAACAACGGAAAAGAAGGAAAGGAATTAGTGGTATTTCTAGTACTTAACACACAGGATAGTTTAACTGAGAGTTTAAATCATTGTATAAGACAAACTCCTTTTTTAGTGTAACATGGACTCTTATCCTTCTTGAGAAATAGCTGCAAAAGGTGGGAAGTAAAATGGTCTGGATTTTGTGGAAAAAGAAAATTGATAACTTGTGCAGATCCAAGTTTCCACACTTTCCATCTCAAAAAATTAAAAAAAAAACAGAAAGGAAAGAAAAAAAGACATATTTATAACCGCCTCCTGCATGATACTCCAGGCACAATCTTACAGCTGTTCTTCCTGGACCTAGTAATAAATGCCCCTGGACTTATGATGAAATGCTTTAATATTTGACTTAACTTCACTCCCATTTTACTGATTTGTTTTAAAGGTCTGTACAAAGTAAGCATGCCCAGACAATATTGACAAGAAATATAACACAAAATCTTAATCATTTGACAGTATGAAGGAGTTCATAATGCCAGTGTGCAATGTCTGTATTTAATCTTCTCTACGAAGCCTAAACTTCCCACTAATCAGTTTTCAGGAGGAAATCCTCAGCTTCATTGAAGTCAGTGGCAAAACTCAGAATGATCTCAAAATTTATGTATGATGGAAATAATTGAATCAGAGTAAAGCAGACTAGTTTTTCCATGTATACATATTGTATGTACATATGATTATTTTATTCATTGATTATATGATGAAATGACATTTAAATATTTTCAATTTATTTTGTCCTTGTCAACATAATTATTCAGGAAAAAGCCTGTGGAAGAAACCACCTTCAAGGTGGTGATTTTTTTGAAAACTAAACTTAGAACTGTCTGTGCAAGTCTAGTGTACAGATGTTAATTGTGAGTTAATTGCAATGGATACACACACGTTACTTTGGCACTCTTTACTGTTTGCAAATTGCTGGTAAACACGTTGTGAAGTCTTTGAACTTCACTTCTATTCTAAACCAAACATGAATTCCAACAAGAAGTTGTTTTGGGGCTACAAATGATTTATAAATAGTCACAGATCACATGGGTGAACATGTTACAGGATGTTCTTTCACCTAAGTGAAGGATTTGGATTTGTCCAGCTTGATACCCAACTTAATTTATATCATGTGCCACATGACACTTGTACCTTCTTCTGTACAATGTGAACTTTTGACTAACAGAACCTAAACCCAATGGGTGGATGGCGATGAATTCAAAAGGTTGTAGGCATGTCAACAATTCACCAAGGTGGTTTTAGAGATCCCTTAAAAAAGCCTTTATAAAAAAATGGCAAGGAAATGTTTAGGAAGAAAAGCTGAGTTGCTGCTCTACCTGTTTATTGTGTTGAAATACATAACCTTACATGCAGAAAATGTATATAATATAAAGGGGACTCAAGCTAGCTGGGAATAGGGAGGAGAAGAAAATAGTCACAGAAAATGGAAATTGTACCTTAGATAGTACCCCTGTTTATAAATAAAATGCGGTTTACTCATTTTTTTATATATGTTTTCCTCTATAAGGGGGTCTGGGGTAGTTATCCAAACACTTTGAAGCTCTGGAAGGAAAATATTTCCTTGTTGTTCTTTTCAGTCTTCTCAGCACTGAAAAGCTGGTTTTGTGGATGTGTCCTGGCCCCCACAATGTCACTGGTCCAGCGCGGTCTGTTCCCGTAACAGAAACCCTCAGGTTGTCTCTCCACATGCTTGTTACTGTAAGTGTATTTGTCATTGTTTACATCCATTTCATGTAGCTGTAAATTAGCCTTTGCTTCACTTAAGGTATTTAGATATGGTGAAATGACAAACAGCATTCAGGGCTTTCAAACACAGGAAGCTAGGGCACCAGGAGGAGTGTTTAATAGGGTCTAACAGGAAACAGCCTCCTTGGAAATAGAGGTGTATTTACAAACACATCAAACAAGAGGGACCCTCATCCCCGAGGGTGGAGGAAGGGTGGCTTTTGTTCCATAAACACCCATTTGAACATCCCATGCCAGACCCCCAGCCACACTGGGGATGAGCAGGGCCAGTCGGTGGGTCCCCTTTGGGGTGACTGACTCGTGGTGGGTCTAGTGGTGATGCCTGCTGGCGTGATGCTGGGGGCTCGCACCTTGCACTTTCCTGGTGGTACAGCTACAGAACACAAGCTGTACAGGGCTTTGCTGGGTAGCTCCCAGGTGTTGGGGGGGGTGCCTGTTTGCTGTGCTCATGAAAAGTATTTGGAGAATATTTGGCCTTGACTCAATTTAGGTAGGCAGCTGGTGGTGGTGGATATTTCAGAAGGGATATATATGTTAATAGGACATCTTCAAAAAAAAAAAAAAAAAAAAGGAGAAGAGAAGAGGCATAGTCTCAAACCTGGGGTCCAATAGCTTTGAACTTTGGAGAAATCCTGGTGATTATCTGAGCTTTGCTATTCCAGCAAAGCTGTGCTTGCAGGGTTGGGACTTTGCTGACTCCTTCTCCAGGAGCATCTAGAGAAGCAGACACAGATGGTTTAGGAACAAAGTGACCACTCATCTGATGACCGGTCATCAGAAACTGCAAGATGACTGGAGGATAAGGACATGCCAGGCATAATGAAAAACGTCCAGGCTAAACACAGCTAGCCCACAGCTGATAAATTCATCGTGTTTCATCCTCTTTTGCCTCCCAGGGGGGCAGTGGGAATGCACCTTTTTTTTTGCTTATCCCAGAGCAGAGGGAGGTCAGGCTGAGAGCTCTGGCTGTTGCTGACTGCTGCAGCCTCCTCTGCCTGCCACTAACCTCAGCCTTCAACTTCACTGGGAATAGTGCTAGGGGTCCCCTAACACACTCAAAAATCCCTTTCCACAGCCTCTTTGCCCGCGCATTGAGTTACAGTACCCATTTGCTTGACTCTTTGGGGACATTGCTGAATCTAGGCATTTCTCAACCAGCTGTGGGAGCTACAGCTGTTGCTGTAGGAGGTGATGGCTCCTGGCTCAACATCTCTCCTTGCAAACCTCAACCTCTTCCCAGCTGTTGGCTGCATGGGGAGCTTTGTAAGATGGGTGGGCTTAATAAGGACTCCAAAGTTCTGACCTGCACGCGATATTCATCAGGCTATGACATCACAGGTTTGCAAGCGTTCTGACCATCTTCCAAGAGCCTTTCAGCATAACATAATCTGGTAATGAATTTCACATAGAGGTGCACAGGATGCAAATAAGCAACTCCCCATCTACTGCTCCAGTCTATATACATTAGAGAGATAGATTGCTCAGTGTGCACACAGCACAGGAAAAAGGTAAAATGCAAGCAGGTGGGAAAGAAATTAAGGCAAGTAAAATTATTCTGTATTTTTCTCATTTAGAGAACAATCAAAATAGCAGTGTTGATCAGTGGTGTGCTATTTTAATTTCTTGCTAATTACTTTTTTTCAAATGGAGAAACTGCTTGGAATTACAGTGTGTAGAAAACGGGGACATTTAAATGCTGCAGGCCAGGCAAAGGAGTGAGCTGGGGTGTGATATTCCCATTCCCGCTGCGTGCTGCCTGCCCGACCCATTGCCTGCTTCCCACCAGTGGATGCTGAAGGAGGACTGGCTGTCCCAGCACCTGCCCAGCGCTCAGGGATGCCCGGGGCCCGCCAGCGAGGGTGCCGTGCCTCTTGGATCTGTCTCTGTGCTGGGCTGCATCTTGACCTCCAAGTACAAATTGAGATCAGGTATCATGTCCACTGGCACGGCTGTCTCACATGAATGATTTTCACTGAAAACCTGCCATTTCTGCAGGTGAGTTTTATTTTGCAGGTGAAAAACGCAAAGGCTTTTTCACCAAATAGGAGGATCACAGGAGGACAGGGTGAGGATTTGTGATGAGACTCAGAATGACTGACACATGAATGTTGCACATTCAAATTAAAAAGCTTTCAAAGGAATCAGTGAAAAAAAAACACCACAAAACACATATAGATTTGCACAATCTGGACAACAAGAGTGACCTGATCTGGTGCTTTCAGCCATTATCTGCCGTGGGATTAATGGGTGATTGAACCATCATCATCCTGCCAAGACTAGTGAAGTATCGTTGCCAGGAGCTAGCGGCCATCTGTTCAGCAGAGATGTAGTAAAAAAGCATAAAGAAATTAAAATAGGGGAAAGCAGAACAAAACCACAACTCTTGGTTACTTCATATTTTGAACTTTAAAACCACTATATGCTTATAATTTTCATAAAAACATTTTTCCAAGACTACTTTAAAAGACAGTGACATGAATAACCCTAGTCAAAATTTCAGAAAAGGCACTTTCTTTAGTTGGTATATAACTGTGTAAACAAATCATAGACAAAACAGCCACGTCCTTTCAACATTTGATTTTTTCTGATAAGAATGTGGAATTGTCTACATTTTTGCCTTTTAAAAAAAATGTTCTAGTCATGGCCCTGCTCAGACACAATTACTTAAACGTCACCCTTCAGCACTCAGAAGAGTGCTTAATGGTCTCCCAAAGACTAAACCCACTTTGAAGCAAGTTTACCCAGCCCAACTCAAGACACTTACCAAAATTTCAAGCACATGATTTAAAATATGCCCTTCTAAGGGTAACAATTATAATGACACATTAGTTAAGAAATGGATGTACTATCCAAAGTAAAACTTGTTGCGGTCCTTTCAGGTGAGTGAACTCACCTGAACTTGCAGGATCAAAACACAGGCCACAGTCCCCTCAAATAAATATTATTTACATCTGAAGAGCAATATTCAAGAATGTCAGCAGTTCTAACTGACAATTAGGAAGGCACTGCCAAGCCTGGGTAACGAATAAGTTATTAGTAGAGGAGTCAGACGGTGCTAATCTCTTCACCAGCTAGTCAGCACTTTCAAACAGCCTGTGGAGATCGCAGATGCTGTTTACTTAGCACAGATGTCTCATCTACTCTTTTAGCTATGATGGGAACAGTCAGTGGTCAAGAAGCCATGTTGGTCCCTCTGATAGAAGAAATGTTCAAGCATCCCCTGCTTCACAGCATGCTTTTCTTTCTTTGTGCTGCCTTTGTGAAGTTACATCCTTTTGGACGTTGGGCAGATTCCTTCTTCTTTATTCATGTGGAAGACTGATTTTCAAAAAAAAAAATACAACCAAACAACAAACCCAAATACCTGTCTCTGGCTTCTTGGGTGGACAAAATGTTGCAATAATGTGGTTAGGATAGTGTAATCTTGCCAGGTCTGTACAGCACAGAGAGCCCACACCCAGAGCACCCTCAACAGAGTCACCCCTGCCTTTAGATGTTGTTGCCAAGGATGGGGACAGGGGCAGGGGAAGCTCCTGTGTGGAAGAACATCCTGGGCAACACCTAGCCAGCTATTTGCAGATCCAGACGTTGTTTGCATCTGGAAATAATTCAGGGTGCTAGTCCCAGGTCTTCTCAGCACAGAAGTGCCAGGAAGTCCAGGAGGCAGGAGGGTGAGAGGAAGGCTGTATGGCCATGCAGGGCCCCTTTGCCAGGGGCAGGGCACACCTTTGCCCTGTGCCAGGGGATGAAACGCCAGCACAGCCAGAGCACCAGCAGGATGGCATTATCTGCCACATTGTCTCTGTTGTCTCTTCTCACTATGTTGGCTTCCAAGACACTGGCATCCTCCACCAAGCCAAGGATGACTTGATCTGTTCTTGACTTTTTGGCCAATGATCCCTGGATCAGCAAGGCAGGGTCAGTTCTGGTTTCAGTCAAGTCTATGTCAGCTCCCATGGAGCTTCTCCTGAAATCAGCATTGCACCAGCCTAAAGCAAGACTGAGCGTGGGGGCACGTGCACCCACCTCACACAAGACCCAGGCATGGCTCTGCCAGGAATGGGGAGGCACCCCTACATGTGGGGAGATGAAGAAAAACAACTTGTTTGGGGAAAGAACAAAACCAGAAATTTCAACAAAATCGCTGCTTTACGTAAATGCAAGCTGGCAAGCCATCAGCCAAGAGGAATCCTCCCCTGGTCTCCTTGCACTCCCTGGACAGTTTGTCCCAGGGGCAAAGCTATGCAGGGGCAATACACTACTCCCCTGCTAGAGAAGCCCTCAGTTTATTTTTTTGCATGTAGCTGTGCTGCAGCACCTGGCACAGACTGGGGCCTTGCACTGCAAGTTCACAGCCCCTTGTTGTTTAGAAGCAAATTTATTCCTTCTAACTCTTGATGATCTCTGGCATGAAATTTGTTGCTTGGGATTTAATTCCCACTTGTATACGCTGTCTCACTACTGAGATGGTTACCTGCTCTCTCAGATGCAGGGCTAGAGTGACATCAGGGTCACCGATGGGGACAAGTTTGTCACCAAAGCTGTCTCAAGAAAACTTGACAACTTTCTGACAACCCTTAGCAGGGCTGAAGCTGTTTCAATTAATTCTACCAGGTTTGGATTCACAATTTCTTTATTCATAGTACAGCTAAAGAAATTTTAATGAATCACCTCAGTTTCAAAACTATGCTTTTCATCCTTCAACTCCCTTTATTCTGCTTAGAGATTTGAATCAGCCACCTGGAGACATGAGGGGTCAAGTACAACATAGTGACAGGATCATCACTGAAATATCACTATGAAGGGATTACCTGTCTGAGAGCTCTGCAGACCCCTTTTCTGTCCAGCAAGGCACATATTCCTCAGGCACAGGGCACTGCAGAGTCCCTCCAGGACTGGTTTGGGGTGACACATCTTAGAGTGAGTCGTCCCTGAAGGCTGTGAGTGGAGAAGTAGACTCAGTGCTATTTGCTTGGCTTGAAGCTAACTGAACTCGCAAAAGGCAATAAATGCATGTAGGTCAGTCCCCAGGGCAGCTTTGCTCAGTGTTATTCTGTTTCAGGGCTCTTTCAATTGAATTGAGCAGCCTTGGATTACAGATAACATGAAGCCTTGGGAGCTAAGGCCTTCAGCAGTGTCAAATGCATGTACATTTAATTAAAGTAATAACTGCTGCAAGCTTACTCGTAAGAACACACAATATTCAATAATACATTATCTTCCAAAAGTTCCCTGTGCATTTATTACTCTCATTTTAACAGAGGGGTCCTTTAATACTTTAAACTCAGGAAGAAAATTATTGGAATGCGTATTTAAGATATGTATCAGCTGGGCTTTTTTAATGAATTGAAATCATATAAGTTCATGTACATAAAAAGTATTATTAATTTTCCCATCCAAAACAAGAAAAAAATAAAACTTGAGGCATAGGGTAGTTAATGGATTCAGGTGGTAGCTCAGGCAGAGTTTCTTGTGATGCCTGCGTGGAAAATAATCTATATGTGTTGCGTCCAAAACAGCTCTTTGTCCAAGAGAGAGTTTAACTCCTTGTGATGGAAGGCTAGATGAGCGTAAATTGTTGCGGTGACCTTTTGCCCCATGATATTACTGAATTATGTTGGAGCGGAGATGGATTTAGGGATTTAGTAAATGGTAAACTCCTCTGACCTTAATTACTCTAATGCCTCCTTTAATCCCATCAGAGCTATGCAAATGAAATGCACTTCCTGCATTTAGAATAAAGATTGCTCGGTCAACTTTAAGCTGCAACCAGGGCATATAATTCTAAAACATAATGTTAACAGTGTAACAGAAAGACATCCAGACCATCCATCCTGCCACCTGTAGGGCATCCCTGCATGGGAGTGATGTAGGGCTGTGCCAGGGGACTCAGGTGGCTGCTGCAGGGAAGGCAGAACCTGGCTGCTTCTTCTCTCCTGCCCATGCCGTTCATGGGGTGGATTCCCCTGGAGAGGCAGCCAGAGTGGAAACTTGAGTTCTGACTCCTTTGAGCTACTCCCACACAATATTCAGGGCTAACCTACCAGCCAATAATCTGAAGGGCATATACATATATGTGTGTATATATATATATACACATACACATACACATACACATACACATACACATACACATGCACATACACATACACATACACATATATATATGGGGTTTTTTGTGTGTGTGCAGACATGTAAGACAAAGGCTATGAAGAACTAAGGGTATTTGTAGCTACCAAGGAGACTGAGCACAAACATTGACTTTGTTGCTTTTTTGTTTGTCTAGGACCAAAATATGTCACCCTGCAAATGTCATATTTTTGTCCCCCTCTCCACCCAATATATATTCACTCAAAAGTATATATACAATCAAACAGGCTCACTAGAGCTAAGCCTGGGGACAATATGGCAATGTTTGAGGGACGATGTGCTAACGAGGTCCTTCGGTCTGCTGTCTCAGCAGAGGTAAGGGGATGGACATCCATGTGGCCACAATGACACTAGACTTATTGATGTGTTAGAAACTGCAGAAGTGCCTAAGAATGGTTATGTAGGAGTTAGAGTTTCTCCCACCAAAAAGGTGGTGGGATGAATAACCCAACTGAATTGCATCTACGCTAATGCACGCAGCATGGGAAACAAACAGGAGGAGTTGGAACCCATTAGGCAGCTGGAAAACTATGATATAGTTGCCATCATGGAAATGTGGTGGGATGACTCCCACAGCTGCAGTGCTGCAATGGATGACTATAAACTCTTCAGAAAGAAGAGGCAAGGTAGGTGGTGGGGTAACCCTGTATATCAGGGAGTGTTTATATTGTCTAGGACTTAATGATGGTGACGATAAGGTTGAGTGTTTATGGGTAGGAACCAGGGGGAAGGCCAACAAGGCAGATGTTGTGGTGGGACTCTGTTATAGTCCACCCATCCAGGATGAAGAGGCAGACAAAATACTCTATTTCTAGCTGGGAGAAGTCTCACAATCTCTAGAACATTTTTGCATAGAGATCTTAAACTTAGCAGATGTCTTCTGGAAATACAGTACAGTGGAGAGGAGACAGCCTGGAAGGTTCCAGTAGTGTGTGGAAGATAACTTCCTGACATAGCTGGTGAGTGAGGCAACAACGGAAGGTGCTCTGCTGGACCTGTTGTTCACAAACAGAGAAGGACTGGTGGGTGATGTGACAGTTGGAGGCCGTCTTGGGCACAGTGATCATGAAATGATAAGAGTTCTCAATTCTTGGAATAGCATGGAGGAGGGTTAGCAGAACTTCTACTTCCGACTTCCAAAGGGCAGGCTTTGGCCTGTTTGGGATCCTGGTTGGCAGAGTCCCTTGGGACACAGTCCTGAAGGGCAAGGGGTCCAGGAAGGCTCGACATTCTTCAAGAAGGAAATCTTAAAGGCATTTGAGCCCATCCCCATGTGCCGAAAGACAGGCTCGCAGGGAAGAAGACCAGCCTGGCTGAACAGAGAACTTTGGCTAGAAGTCAGGGAAAAAAGAAGAGTTTATGACCTTTGGAAGAAGGGACAGGCAACTTAGGAGGTCAACAGGGAGATCGTAAGGTTATACAGGGAGAAAATTAGAAGGGCCAAAGCCCAACTGGAACTTAATCTTGCTACTGCTGTAAAAGACAATAAAAGTGTTGCTATAAATACATTAGCAACAAAAGGAGCGCTAAGGAGAATATCCATCCTTTATTAGATGGAGGGGGGCAACATAGTGACAAAGGATGAGGAAAAGGCTGAGTTACTTAATTGCCTCTTTGCCTCAGTCTTTAATGGTAAAACCAGTTGTTCTTTGATTACCCAGCCCCCTGCGCTAGAAGAGAGAGATGGGGAGCAGAACGAAGCCCCCATAATCCGTGGGGAAATGGTTAGTGACCTGCTATACCACTTAGACACACATAAGTCTACAGGCCAGATGCAACCCCCCCAAGGGTACTGAGGGAGCTGGCAGAAGTGCTCACTAAGCCGCTTTCTGTCTTTTAACAGCAGTCCTGGCTAACTGGAGAGGTCACAGTTGAACGGAAGTATGCAAACGCGATGCCCACCTGCAAGAAGGGTCAGAAGGAGGACTGGGAAACTACAGGCTTGTCAGTCTAACCTCGGTGTCGAGTAAGGTTACAGAGCAGATCATCTTGAGTGCCATCACATGGCACACACAGAACAACCAGGTAATTGAATCCAGTCAGCATGGGTTTATGAAAGGAAGGTCCTGCTTGACTAACCTGATCTCCTTGTATGATAAGGTGAGCCACTTAGTGGATGAGGGAAAGGCTGTAGATATTTTTTACCTGGAGTTTAGTAAAGCTTTTGACACCCTTTCCCACAGAAATCTCCTGGAGAAACTGGCTGGCCATGGCTTGCGTGAGTGTACTCCACTGGCTGGATGGCTGGCCCCAAAGAGTTTTTGTGAATGGAGTTAAATACAGTTGGTGGCCAGTCACAAGAGGTGTTCTCCTGGGCTCAGTACTGGGGCCTGTTCTGTTTAATAACTTTATCAATGATCTGGACAAGGGAATCGAGTGCACCCTCAGTAAGTTTGCAGACAACATCAAGTTGGGCAGGAGTGTTGATCTGCTTGAGGGTAAGAAGGCTCTACAGAGGGACCTGGACAGGCTGGATCAATGGGCCAAGGCCAATAGAGTTCAATATGGGAACTCTATAGTTATGAAGTTCAATAAGGCCAAGTGATGGGTCCTACACTTGAGTCACAACAACCCCTTGCAGGGGAAGAGTGGCTGGAGAGCTGCCCAATGGAAAAGGACGTGGCAATATTGGTTGACAGCAGCTGAATATGAGCCAGCAGTGTGTCCAGGCGGCCAAGAAGATCAACAGCATCCTGGCTTGTATCAGTGTAATATTGGGGCCAGCAGGACTAGGCAAGTGATAGTTCCCCTGTACACAGCACTGTTGAGTCTGCACCTTAAATACTGTGTTCACTTTGGGGCTCTTTTTGGGCTCCTCACTACTAGAAAGACATTGAGGAGCTGGAGTGTGTCCAAAGAAGGGCAATGAAGCTGGTGAAGGGTCTGGAGAGCACTGGAACAGGCTGCCAAGGTAAGTGGTTGAGTCACCATCCCTGAAGGTATTTAAAAGACATGTAGATGTGGTGCCTGAGGCCAAGGTTTAGTTAGTGGTGGACTTGACAGTGCTATGTTAACAGTTGGACTTGATGATCTTAAAGGTCTCTTCCAACCTAAATTATTCTATGATTCTGTGATCTTGAGGTATTGGGTTATTGCAGACATTTCAGTTCATGTCCAGGGATTCTTATGTCCCTCACCATTTCTTAAGTACCACCACAGGAGGCAGTAGCCTGGGCTCAACCATGCAGGGGTGCTCATGCCAACCCAGCTCTATGCGTAAGTGTGTGCTTAACTCTCAGTGGGTACCTAATCTTGCTGACTTTGGCATCAATGTTACCGAGGGGCAGATCTCCTGCGCTGGCACCAGGAAAGGCTTCTGCCATCCTTGTGCCCTGATGTTTCTCCTGTGCTGAACAGGAGTGAGGGACATGCCTGTCGCATGCCAGGGATGCTCGAGGCATCAGCCTGCTGTGCACTTTGTGTTTTTTAAATGGGCTTGCATCTGCTTTGCTATGGCAAGAGCTGGTGTGTCCCCGAGGGTGGCTGTCACGCAGCTATGCATCCCTGCTTTTAGGGCTAGAGGTGGGACATGCTGCGCTCCTGCTTCGGTTCCTATGCCCTTGGAAAAAGAAATGTGGAGGCAGGTGAATGGCAGTAGCATCACTCTCAGCACCCTGGGAACAATTGCTCTATCACGGGAGGATGTCTACAGAGCAGTAAATATTTCACCTGTAGGCCAGGCACTTCTGTTTTACAGGCACAGTTTGTACTTCTGACACGCATCGCAAAAAAATGCAATTATGCAGAATTTAACAAATGGGATATAACCTGCAATTTATTCCGTTTTTAGCTGCTTTTCATGCCTGTGGCTTTAGTGAATGCATTTGCTTTTCAAAATCAGTTACAGAAGAAATCAGATCGTATAAAAAATTATTGACTTGGTGATTGTGAACTGCTTGTTCCAAGCATTTGACATTTGAAGTATGTAACACTCAACTCGACACAAAGTAATGCATAGAAATGTTTCTGCTGTCTTGTTGTATATGTAAAATTCCTAAAATAAGATTTTGTCTGCAAATAGGTACAATTATGAGCTTATAATTAACTTTAGTAAAAATTCTCTCAGCATTAATTCAAATTCACTTCTCTTTAATAATATGCTGCCAGTATTTACTCGAACATTTCTAGAAAATGAATTCAGCAAAGGCCTGAATGCAGATGACACTAATTTTGCCTTGCTGAGGCTGATTTTTGCAGGACTTTCAGGTATTACTCTAGTTCTATCATCATGTTTAGGTTTGAGAAAGACAGCAAAAAAAATCTGGGAAATGAGCTCAATACTGAGGCTGACATGAACTGTTATCTAAGAAACCTAGTGCATCAAATTAAACAAAATGAGATTAAATAATAAAGTACAATAAAATAAAATTAGACTAAAACAAAGATAGCAGTGTTGAGTACATTTGGGCAAACGATATCAAATAATCAACCAGCAACACATACAGGGCTTTGCTACACTTCACAGCAGGTATGGAACAGCTGGGTAAGGGTTCCATTCTTCTTAAAACAGATTATTTTTCCAATGGATGACACTTGAGATTAATGCACTGGAAGCTCCGTAATAAGTGACAAATCTGGGATTTGAGCTAAGATACTTTGATCATATTAATCAAGGATGGCCAACATAGCTCTGGAGAAAGGTTTAGCCATTCATGGCATGTGGCTACTGGGTTATGACACTGAATTGGAAAACATAGCAGAAAGTGTATGTTACCCCTCACCTTCAAGAAATGTTGGCATCACTGAGACACCATTGGAAAAACAGACTGAGTAGAGCATCTGCAGCTGCCGAAAAGCTGAGGGGCAGCTTAACGCCATCATGGTTCTTCCTCAGTTCGGGATCCCGCTTGACACACCAGGTAGAAGTGCAGTGGTGAAACCCACCATGAAAGTGATGATGCTAATCAGCAAGGTCCGAAGCAGATTGCTTCTGGCAGAGCATAAGAGCTTGGAGGTGTCACTTGGAGAATAAATCTGGGCAGACATACCCAGCTTGCCTAGATCAGGCAAAGTAATAATAGCACTCAGACACCAGCAGACCTGGAGTCTCTTAGACACTTGCATTGCCAAAAATGGATGGTCCCACCACATGTGATGGGATTATGGACACCCCTGGAGAAGCACTAGTCACAGCCACATGCATGGTGGAAAGCACCAGGCCTGTGATAGCCTTAGCTGTCCAGGACAAGCAGAGGTCCGACCATCCATGGTCCAGGCTCTCTCTATGGTTTGCCATGGGGGACATTTGCCTTTATAACTGCAAACAGTAACAGCACCCTATTTTGCCTGTCATGCCTGTGGCAGATGCAGTGGTATTTCCCGTCAAAACAGATCTTCCTATCCCCATCACACCATGCTGGGTCAGAGCCCTGGGACATGCTTCTGTGCAGAGCTGGCCGTGCCTTGGGCTGGGAGGAGGGATAAGTGCTGTGAGCATCAGCAATCTGCTCTCATGGCTGGTGCTGGGACAGAAGTCATTGCTTCACACCAGATCAGGTGGTGAGTGGAGCAGGATGTGATGGTCTCCAGAATGCAGGAATTCAAGACAGAAATGAAAAATGCTACAGCAGAATAGAGCTTCAAATGAGGCAAAAGTAGGAACTGATACAATATGTATTTATTCACTTCAAGATACAGAGCTCAGATGAAGGAGGGTGGTTCACATTGTTTTTTGCAGGTTAAGACAGAAAAGAGTGTGTGCCCTGGTCTTGTTTTCCAGATGTGCTGGTAGGGCAACTGGTGCAGGAGCAGACTGTCAATGGTGATGTTCAATGTCCTCTTGCATGAGAGTTTCAGAGGAAATAAAGCGAGAAATTAATGCAAACATGAACAGTGGAACAAGAGGACATGAGAAAAGTGTAGGGTCAGGCTGTATGCGCAGAGCAGCCTCCCTCAGCTGTGCTCCCTGCGAATGGTGCCTTCGTGGTGCCTTCACAGCCATGGAGCTGTGCTGCTGGCAAGCTGTTCCTTCGAGGAAGAGGCAGCAGGGGCTCCTGGGGAGGAGCTCCAGCACATGTACAGATGCACACGGGCTGTCTGTGTGCGTGCTAGGAAGTGGAAAACAGAACCAGAACTTCACTTGCTATCACTGTAGGTTTTCTTTGTATCATGGCAGAGAGAGATGCAAAATAAGGTAAGAAAGAGCCAAGAGGTGCCTGTCCACCTGGCCAATGGGCCTCTCCTGACTCTGGGCCTCTCCTGACTCTGCAGAGCAACTGCCTGCTGCTGCTGGTCCTGCCTGCAATGGCTGTGTCCCCACCGAAGAGGAAGCCTGGGAGCTGCAGCAACACAAAGCCATGGGTTGCAAACAGCCATGCCCAGCCCAGCTTCATTATTAGCCAGGCGTGATCTCAGAGATTAATGACACTTTGTCTCAGGCCAGATCAGCTATTCCACGTGACTGTGCTCAGACCAATGTCTGAAGGCCAATCTGCTTCAGCAGCCTCTAAATGTTGACAGGTTTTTGCCCAGGTCACCAGCTCTGGCCCCTGTCACAGCACCCCACTGGCCTGGTGCCCTTTGGGAACTTCCATACTGAGCCCAGGCCTCTGAAGGGCACTGGCCACACAAGCATGCTGTCCCAAACCTGCCCTCCTGCCCACACCACCAGGTAGCATGGGGTGGCCGATGCAGGAATGCACAGACCTTGCAAAGAAGTCTCCTGAGCTGTTTGCACTTTGCACGCAGATGGCACCTGAGAGGCACCAAAAACCCAAAATAACCCCACGCACCCCTTCCCCAGTTTGCTTTTCACCCCAGGAGGTAATAACTGTGTGGGAAGGCAACCAAGCTGCTACATTCACTCACTTTCTCCTTCCTGTTTGGTCTTGCCTTCACACCACGTCTCAGCAGATTTTGTCTTTTTATAACTTCCAGTCTCCTCTGACAGGTCAACCTCAACATCGACCCATCAGATAATCAAGGGCTCCCTCCACCTGTCTTTTGCTAGGTTAGCCATCAAGAGGCCAGACTTGAAAAACAGTTTCTTATCTAGATGGCAACAATTTCATTGTTCTGCTTAGAAAACAGACTGTTTATTTGTTAATTGTTTTTAATACCTTGCTGATTCAGAGGCAGACTTGCAGGTGCCGGTCTTCATTTCCTTCCTGCAGATGAATAAGGCAGTGAGCGCTACCACAAGAAATATCAGAAAAATGTAACATGTGCCAACTTTTAGAGAGAAACCAAGTTTGCAAGCCATATATATACCAACTGGGAGCCAATCTTCAGAAAACAAAAGCCAAAAACTTAATACTAGATAAATATCTTCAAGTATATGTAGATGCAAAAGCAATTTTGCCTTTATCAGTAGTCACTAGGTGAAGTCTTTAGCAAAACAAGCTGCCTGATTTCACTGTGTTTCTGCTCATTTCCAATAAGACCACAGCTGAAGTGACAGATGACTCAACACTAATGACGGTGGTGACATCTGGCCTAAAGGTCTCTGAGTGTGACAAAATGGGGAAGACGTGTGAACCCAGGTTTTTCCAGTGCTGCTGTGAATGGTTCAGTAAGCTCATTAGTTAACTCCTGTAAGAATCTCTTCAGAACATACATATATATATGTAGGTTTAAATTTGCATATAGATTTAGATTATTCAAGCTTTTCTCCTCGTGGATTTTTAATTTAAATTTTAAATGCATTTTCCCCTGTTAACTCTACAGGAATGAAAGTCTATTGCCCTGGGAAGTCAACTGTTTTCTGTGTGTCTCTAGGCATCCATCAATAGTTTCAAGCACCTGTGAAAATCCTCTGGGAGACCAACTGATTTTTGAACTGACTTTTGTCTTTCTGATTCCTGCCTCCAGTCAGTTGAAAGCCCATCGAGGGTAGCTGCCTGACTCAGCTGCCACAGCAGCTCGAGTATTTTAGCTTGCCAGGACAATGCACGATGCTGACACCCTCTGCCTATTGTCCCGGCCTGCTGAAGCATGGCTCCCCCTCTGCCAAGCAAAGAGAAGCAGTTACTGCTTCCAAGCGAGGGTATATTCCTGTTGTGGTTTGTACCCAGGAGAGAGCTGAAGGTTTTTCTATGATAAAGAGTCTCATCTATTTTTAAAACTCTTGTTATTCCTAAGCCTGCACCTTGTCTTTCCTTGTATCCGTGGTGGAGTGATGAGCCGGTGCTGGATCTCTTATTTATCAATTGGCACCTAAAGTAGGTGTCTTGAAAATAGCACATTGCCCTTTTGCAAATTTCATGTATTCCCTGGCCCCGGCTCTTTCAAATGGATGGGCCAGCCATTCTGCAAAGTCTGCGTGCAGTCTGGAGAGCCACTGACCACAGTGACACAGCAGTGACCACAGCTCTGCTTGCATCAGCACATCTCCTCCCACCATCTGAGTTTGTGTAGTTAGTCCTTCCCTCCTTCCTTCCTCTGTGAACCTTTTTTTAGGAGGATAGTGAGAGAATTTAACTCTGAGAAAAATGTGTATTGTCAAGAATGCTTTTAAGCAATGCTTCTCAGTGAATGAGCTAGCAGTATTGTATCATTTTATTAAGTATTGTTTTATTAGACTAGTGATGATCTTAACAGTAATCCTCTGGTTTTTTGTAAAGCTGACAGAGGAAAAACTTGCAAAAATGTCCCACCTACACATCATATATGTGCCTGTGAGTAAAGGGTGTCTGTTTAGAGAAGGTTGATGTCAGTCTGCCCATGAGAAAATAACTTGTTTTAAAAGCATAACTATTAATAAAGTGATGGAGACCACAGAAAATGAGAACTGATGAAGCTGGTAGGTTCAGCTAGGCTATATTTTTAGAGTGTTTATTTTTATTTTTTCTTGAAAGAAGTTAACAGGAATCTATATTTACCTAGCATCTGCCTCCACATAAGGCCTCTTGCAAGTTCTCCCTCCTTCACAGTGTCCACCTTTGTTTGTGCTGTTCCACTCCCTGATTTCTTCAGCACTTAAGAGCTGATGTGGGGGTGTTGTTAAACCACATGTGAAAAGGAATCCAGTGAAATACTGTACAGCTTAAAAAATGGAACATAGCCAAAGTTAGATGGTTTTAACCTGAAAAAAAATGCTTTGAAGCACAGTTTGCAAGGGAAGGAGTCTCAATTCCAACACAATATACACTGTAGGGCTTTAACTTTTAGCATAGTACCTATAGTCAGTCTACATAGGATTCAACTGACTCCTTACCCAAAGTTAGGCTTTGCTCATGCCACTCCACAGACATAAAATAGATAGATCTGTCCCTATGACTTCTTCTATCCTATGCAGAACTGCAAATATTTTAGAAACCCCATGCTGGGATTCCTATTGTCATTTACAGACTAGAGGGCTGTCTGGGGATTCTGCTGCCTTGTCCAGCAGTTGCTGAACTTGGCACAATGGCAGCCTTCAAGCTTCAACTTATGGTAGTGGTGCATTGATAAAGGGTTAAGTAGTTGTTTATTTCTGTCATAGCTAAGGCGTGAAATCTTGAAGTAGTTTG
>JAOXJM010000019.1:24030222-24068890 GCA_026413425.1 Tringa solitaria
CACTACTAAAAAAAAAAAAAAAAAAAAAAAAAGAAGCAGTTTTACATTTTTTGCATTTCTGGCTGCAAGTTAGATGTTAGGTACATCTCAGAGCCCTGCAGGTATCTCTTACTTCAAGCAAACAAACTGAAATGCAGATCTTTGGAAATATGTGAACTATCCTATTCAGCTCCATAACTGCTTATTATTACAGGTATGTTGTTGTGAGAGCTATTAATGACCCATTGAATTAAGTTACCTAATACTTCAAAGATGATGTATTTAAAGACTTTCTGAAGAGATTATGACGTCTTTTCTACTCTGAAAAGATTTGAAAGCCTGTGGGTGAAAGAGCTACCTTTCATTTGTTGCATGAAATTCCTTTCATGAGTCTTAAAGAAAAAAACCTGCTGCAATTTACTATCACCCCAACTCTCACTCATGTTCCCTCAGAAATAATAAAACAGACTTATGTGAAAGCATTGAACAAAGGAGGAGAAACAGTCACCACATTTGTATCCTGTCCTTCACCCTTATTCATGAATAACGTTGTTGAGAATGTGGTGGGAATGAGCCAAGAAGGTTCAATAGGACCGAAAGGGGACGTTTTAGAAAAGCTTCCAAGATACTTTCACTGTATTTTAATGCTGAGATACAGAGAGTTCTGAAAATCTCCAATAGTATTTGCTAGGAAATTATGTATGTGATATAAGAACGATTATGGTTAGTTAAACAGTACTTCTGGAAAACCATTGGTTCCAGTTACACTCTCCGGGGCACTTTATAATTGAGAAGGACTCCTAGTGTTGGCTCCAAAGGTCAAATCTGTTCACTGAACTTCAGACAGGGACATATTTATATAGATCTGTAAGGTATACAAAAGACATTTCTCCATGTGCTTAGTTAGGCTGAGGACACAAAGGAAGGTATCGTGATGTTATGCTGATCAAGACAACAACATGCCTGAAAATTAGCAGTGTCTGTGATTCTGTCTGGTGTTGTAGGGTATATTTAAGCTCTATGTACTATTTTCACATGCAATTTTATACATTTGAAGGGTATAATTAAATTTAAAAATAATGAAAAACTTATTTGAATTCAAATTAGATAGAAACCATGCCTTAGCCTTGAGCCTTTTCTTCCCAAATTTTCCTGCTTGTGGGTTGTTGTTGTTGCTGCTTTAAAAAAAGAGCTAAAAGAGTGGAAAAACTCTACATCTGTGTTTTAATTGTAGATTTTGGATTTCAAAACAATTTGGCTGAGACAATGATGATGTCAGAGGTGTGATGTCAGAGGCACGGGGAGCAAGTTTTTAACAGTTCCCTACTTTAAAGAATGTCTCTGTGGAGAAGAAGGAGCCTCTAGCTGGGCAGGTGCCCAGGAGGTGGGAGAAAGATTCTGGCTCCTGACTCTGCCCCACTTGTGCTGGGTGCGTCACTCAGAGCAGGAGACCAGCACTTAGCTGAAGCCATCCTCCAGATAGGTATCTCAGCTAAGCTAGTTATTTAGATCTCCTCTATCATTCAGGCAGACAGACAGGCATCTCCAGAGTACGATTCAACCTATTTTAGGATAGTTGTCCAAGAAAGGAGGAATGAATCATGCTCTGGAGGTACCTGTCTTTCTTCATTGACTGTAGAAGAGAGCCTAGATGACTAGCTCTGATTAGATACTTGATTTTGGGGGTAGGTGAAGTGAGGTGAGCTCAAACCCACCATTAGCTTTTCTGCACCTCCGTTCGTATGTGAAACAGGCCTGGACTCCTCCTGCAGGGACAAGTCCAGGAGAAGTGCTGGAAACATCATATGTAGCAGTCACAAGGACCACATGAGCCTCCAAGAAGGGTCTGGTGGGAGACAGCTCTGCTTCTTAAAGTGGGGAACACCTTTTTAACAAGTGAAAATGTCCCAGGTGGAAGGAACTTTCAAAGTACAACTATCTCTGGAAGAGGTGTCTATTGGAAATGCAGAGAGAAATGTCTCAGCCTTTGCACACAGCATCCATATCTCTGTCTGGCAGGTGACTGCTGCATCAGAAATTGAAAATATCTGAAGTAGCTTAACAAATGGCCTTCTGAAGAGGAAAAAGACCATATTATAGAAATAGGAGAGGGGAGAAACAACCTACCGCTCAAAAATGTTCAGCCTGTAGTGGCCTGGATGTAAAAGTTTAACAAGGGGTTACACAACCAGGAGGAGAGGCAAAAGAAATGGTCATCACTAGTAAATAAGGAGGAAGTGAGGTGCTGCCCTTTGTAAGTGACTTAGGAGACTTAGGATTGCAAGGTATTGTCATCCTTTGAAAAGCCATCAGGCCTTTTGCGCAGCATTCCAGGCTTGGAGCCTCCCACTCCCATGTGAGTGCTCAGGACTCACATACTTTGGGGGCTGTGTTCACAGCACCACAGAACAGGGATAAAAAATGCTGAGATGTGGCCTTGTACCTGGAGAAGACAGATCTCTGTGTTAAAAGGGGCCATGCCTCAAGGGATTCTTCTGTTGCAGTCACCCATGAGAAAATATATTTGTCCAGTGACCTCCATCCTCCTGCATACTGCCACCATGTTGGAGATGTGGTCACATGGACTTTCACACTTCTCATGCAGATCATAGAAGATCTGAACTTGCAGGACATCCCTGGTACTGATGTGGATCTTGGGCTCCTTTGTAATGAACACAACCGAAGTGTGTGTCACTTTCTTGTCATCGGGAGATGGAAACTGCACAGGTGACAGCACCGGTAAAGGAGTAATTCGGAAACAGACTTTGAAGCCTTTTGATTTACAGTCCATATACTCATGCTGGAGAACATATTGCCTCTCCTTGATGTGGACTCATGTTTTCACTCCAAACTATGGATCCCAGTTCTGGTGTAAAGTATTCTGAAATAAGAAAGCTCTATAAAAGTGTCAGCATGAACTAGGTCTTCTCTTGCTCAGGCTAAGACATGGATATTGAAAAAGTGTTTAATGACTCACCAGTTCTGCCTATCCTTTTCACCAGGTTAGCAGAAATCAGATTTAAACTCTACAGTGGAAGTGCATAGGTCACATTCACTTTCAGCGAACGGTGTAAGACAAGGCCCGTGTTAGCTATAGCCCTTGTGTAGCAACAGCTACAATATTTCTGTCTGTATTGCTTCTAAAAGACAGCGAATCTGTACAGTTGGACTCCATTTGTAAAGTTTTACAAGGCATTGGGCACTTTTGTTGCAACAGACTCCATGCCAGCATGCAACTTGTTCATTTTATGTTCTGAACATAACATTGTCCGCATGAGCTTCACAGTTGGCGGCCACCAGCAGCTGTTTTTCTTTATTCACCAGCTGGCATACTGAATGCACTCAGCTGTAATTCACTTTTTCATTTCCAGCTATGAATACTGATGCCTCTTTAGAAGCTGAGTTTGCATTCAGAGTGCTAATTTTTACTAGGCCTTGCAGAAGCAGGGGGAAAAAAACCCACTGTTTATTTCAGGACTGATCCTATATGAAACTGCCTTTTGCAAGAGAGTATCAGAAACAGTTTATGTCTACTTTCATACAATGTATGTATGGCTGTGCTGTAAGGGCTTTGAAATCATCCCCAAACTTGTCACTTATGGGTGCAATTTAATCAAAAGCCTATAGTATGTGTTCAGAAAAGTTCTGCCAGAATAATTGTTACTGTATCTGAAAAATGATGTCAACATAGGTCACCTTCTATTGGGCTCTTTCCTATCTTATTTACTTTATCTCTTTTGACTTCATATCTTACCCCTCTGCTCCTCCTTTTTTCATTCACACTTTAATCTTTCTGATGCCAGGGCTCACATATGATGCTTCTCAGTGCCACCATTGCTCATATGTTTGCTTTTCTGCAACAGTGATTTTATGTGCTCCCAACATGTGTTAAACTCATGCTCTTGGCATACCAGCGCCAGCAGGAGTTTGGAAGAACAATGTTTCAAAAGAGGCATTTTAAGCCACTGAGTGACATAGATACTTGGAGTTTTAGACAGAACTTTCAGGTCAAAGATGAACATTGCATCTCGCAAAGGTGAATGCTGCATTTAGAGTCTCTACACTGCAAAAGGTTTCTATTTGCCTGATTGCAGGTTTCTGGCTTTGCGTTGCAATCCTGTAGAGTTGACATATGTGCACACTTTGCATAGAGCTGCCCTGTATTCATGCCACAGTTGGAGTTTGGATCCTGTGACCTGGCAGACAGAAGTGGCATGTGGTTTTCCGGAGAAGGGGGAGAGAATCTTACCCCTCACCCAAAACCAGGCTCCAGGCAGAGTAGTCCAAACTCCATACAATAATATGAAGAACAACCAATGTGGCAAAGAGGAAGCCATGTGCTTTCTTGATTATGTTTGGCTCATGATACACTTCATCTTTACCTCTTTTCAAAGTGTTACTTATCTGCATCCCTGGTTTTGTTTGCTGAATATTCATTAAAAACAGTTCTCACAATACAACTTTTAGTTCCAAGATGGATAAATAAACCCCAACAAAGAGAAAAGCCATATTCAAATACTTCAAATGAGCTCTATGCAAAATGTCTTATTTCAACTATGAAATGGCCAAATAAGAGACCAGTTGAACTATAGTGTAGCCATCGCTCAGGACTACAATGCTATTTATTGGGAAAGTGCTAGGATTCCATTAAAATTACTGATTCATCCTTATGAATCTGTAAAGAGTGCAACATGCAAATGATAATATTAAGTAACTTCCTGCCAATGGGAATTTCTGAAACAGTGTCTGTTGTGTATATGCCCCTGCCCAAAGATAATCTAGGCCTGTCTGATATCATGGGAGAATTTAGGTATCAGGAAATAAATTCATTTCCTCTTGTAATACCAAGAGGAATTACAAGAATTACAGCAGGCACTATGTGTTTCAGGACATTGTCTGTCTGTGTTAGAAAGATGCTGACTCAAAGGACAACATTGTTTTCTTTCCTTTTTTTAAACTCAAGTTTCTCCAGATGGATCAGGTTATTTCACATACAGCTTCTTTCTCAGAGGAACTAGTTTCTAATGAACTGAGATGAACTGATCCTGCTCGCAGCCTGAAGTAAGATTAGCCAATCCAGATCACAGGGAAGTGCCATATGATCTTCATTATGTGTCTTGTCTCATATTCTGCACCTTGGTGAACCATGTTCAAACCTGAAAGATAAAGTGAGTTGTAGCCTGCAGCTGCTAATGTGTAGCGAGAGCAAGCAAAACACATCTGTGAGATTTTCAACCATGGAGGCTTTGCAGGAACAAATGGAGGCTCATTTTCACTAGTGTGTGGTCCTGGGATCAGGTGGAGTTTCCCTGCAATGCAGGTCATGAAACAGGTAGCAGTGAATTTCTCCAGTCTGATAAACAGCAGATATATAGGCAAGCTGCGGCTACAGCCGCAATGCTCAAAGAAACTGGTGTATTCCAGTATTTCACTTATCCTGACTTTCCTTCCCTATCATCGCCCACCACTCCTCCATAATCTCCTTTGAAAATCTCAGATATTGTAACTGAAAATAAAAAGGACATACATTGTCTAAATGTTGTTAGCTGTTACCATGCCAACCAGTAGACTACACTTAGTAGCAGTCAAGATAGAGATTTGACTATAACAAATGCCCCAAATCTTCGTCCCTCCTTAAACTAACCCGGACATACCCCTTTGCACAGACACACAGCTTTTGTCTCACTAACCTGAGCAAAAGGTGTAAAGAAGGGCAGCCAGAGAGAGCCTGATGAGAGCGGGAAGGGTTTTCCCTGGGGTGAGCTTCCCTCCCAGGAAAACGACAGAGCAACACAAACAGGCAGAGGAACCAGGAGGTGAGAACGTCAGGATGGCTCATGGAGAAGTGCCATAGCATCATGGAAGTACTGAGCATAGTGGTTACTTAGGGATTCTTACACATTGCCAATGGTCCTTTTTCTCTTTAAGCATGCATGGAGGAGGACATACAAGCATGCAAACAGACCGAATGTAGAATGATTATTATTACAATTTCCTGTTTCTACATAGAACTGCCAGTCAGATTTCTTCTGCTTCTGCAGCACTCAAAATGATCTAATAATATCAGAACTGATTTCTGTGTCAAAGCTGGTATAGTTTTGTTCACACAATGAGATGCTTTTAATAAGTGAATCCTGTTTCAATCCAGGGTGAAACAGTCCTTTAAATGGCAGAACTGCATACACAGACACAAAGAAAGACTGGAATGGGTTTCAAGAGGTCATTGCGTCCTTCCCCCCATCCCAACAGGCAGAAGCAATTACAGTTGCATCATTTCTGACAGATGGTTGTCTAACCTGTTCTTGGAAAGTTCTTACAGATGGGACCTCATGACCTTCCTAGGCAATGCAGTGCCCTCCTTCCTTCTTCTTGCAGGTACAGAAAAGGAACTAAACGCTCACAATCTGAACCCTCTTTGTGCAGTTAAGGCCTTTCACTTCCTGTGCTTTTTCCAGCGGATCTGGAGAATAGTTTATTGGTGACTGCTGTGCAATAATCTTTTATAGAGTTGTTGGAGACAGTAATCTTGTGTTATCTGCAGCCTAAAGCACCTCTACGTGAATCTTTAACATTATATTTATCTATACAGATGACCTCCTCTCTTATTTTCATATTTTTCATCATAGGCAATTTACAGAATAGTACTCACAAAAAGGTATAGAAAATGTGCAGTGGGAAATTTATGAAGCAGCTATCCCAGGAAATGTCCTTGACATAGGCCTGTCTCCCACTACCTACTGATGTAGAGGTTGGTCTGGAAAATTCCTTAACAAACACTTGTTCATGAGAAGGGTGAGGCTTGGCTGCTACTTTAGCAGTAGAGGATTCCTGAAAGACCAGTTCTTTGACTCAACAAGTCAGATGATAATTATATTGCTGTGCAGGCTAATAGTGTGTGTATATGCGAAGAATTCTGTTCGTTATCAAAAGACACAATCACGACACTGATTATTACTTGGCTATTGTGAAATATACCGTGAGGCATTTTATGGGAACTCCAGGGTGAGTGGAGTGCATGAGACCTTTTGAAGAAACAATAGAATTGTGCAGCACAAAAAGATTTCTTTGGAGTTGTTAATAGACAAGTCTGCTCCTGAAGTGCAGCCAGACCAATGGGGCCAAGCTCTCTCCACACCCTAAAAGTAAAAGGTTGAGGACCACTATAAGTATCCATTTTGTCCTTCACCTTGGAATCTGAGCTAGAATCCACAAAAGAAAAAGACACCTTTAAAAAGTAACCTGCTTATTAAATGCAACTGGGAAATAGAGATGGCATGTAAACAGCAATAAAGCAGAGCTGGGAAATGAGCTAAAAAAATCTACTCTAACTGGAAGCATAAATCAAATGCAATGTAACAAAGGTTCTCTGCAAGAATTTGTTTATGGCTGCAGGCACCAGAGAGCCAAAGCCAGTGTGTGGTTGGTTTGGGGATATTCCACAGAAGTTCATCAGCCCAGTTTGGTGCCTTGCTGGGAGACTGGCCCCGAGACTCACATACTTGAATCTTTCCATTCAGGGGAAGGATAACAATGGAAAAGTAGTTCAGCATGTATGAGAAAGGCACAGAGCACAGGAAAAAAAAAAAAGAGGTAAATGCATTCTGCTAGTGTTCCCTTCATTTCTTCTGTCTCAATGAAAATAAAATGCTGACAGCAATGACCACACCAGAGCCAAAATGCAGCACAGCTGCTCACTCACTAAAAACCCAGCTTCACCACTCAAGTCACCTTCTCTCCTCATTTGTGTACCACCAATCTGTATTCCCGCTTTTTTGGTGTCCTTGGAAGTTTTGGATTTTCAGTGGTCTGAAGCTCTGGCTATTCAGACTATTCATCTCTGAGCTAGGTTTCATAAAACTCAATAGAAACAGTAGAGGAAAGACCTGAAAGTTTAAGTCCCGGCTCACGCAGCCTCGGGCCTACTGCTGATCTCAGCTGTGGCCATCCTGCTATCCAGCACTCCCCTTTTGGCTAAGGTGGTACTTTGTAGATATTGTGGGACTTGCCAAGAGTGCTCAAACTCTCTGTTTGGAGAAAAAGTAAAAAAATTCCTTTATTGACCCCCAAAGCAGCTGTGACCTCAAAGCATGCAGCTGTTGAGAAGAACAAGATTCCTATGCTTGTATGAA
This sequence comes from Tringa solitaria, assembly GCA_026413425.1. NCBI lineage: Eukaryota > Metazoa > Chordata > Aves > Charadriiformes > Scolopacidae > Tringa > Tringa solitaria. Next base: position 24,038,331 of record JAOXJM010000019.1, read on the forward strand.
GAGCACACAGTTTGGTACAAGTGCCCCTTACCAACATTTCCCCCGGATATAGCAACATAGTCATTGTTGTGTACTTCTGCCATCTTTATGTAAGAAAGGAAACGGCCAGTACATGGGACAGTGGGAGAAAGAGGAAAAATCCCTTCTCAGCAGGGCAAGGGAACGTGGAAAGGAAAGCAGTGGGAGAGATCGGACCTTTAAAGGAGCAACACTGGTGGAGGAAAAAAGCACACAGAAAATGAACTCTGAATATATTTTGAAAGTGGAAATAACCTCATTTTGCTTCTGTGGAAACCATGCCTGTGTAAACCACAGGCAAATAATAAGTACAGAGTAGCAAGTTACAAGTTGCCTTTTATTGGTGGCTTCCAATTGTGATCATTGTATAAGAGGGTATAGATTCCTGAAAAAAATTGAAAAAAACCCCAACAGGTTAACTAATGGGTTTGTCCTGGTTGAACTAGAGCTTCTGATCAGGTCCTGCCCAGTGACATGAATCCGTATCTGCATGCTGAGGCATGCACAGATATACCCACAACAGCACTTTGACAATCCTAATCAGTTTATTCAGTTGTAGTTCCTGCTGTTTTCAGCCTATCTAGTCCTTTATTGCAGTCAAGAAAAGGCAGACAAAGCTTCTTATGTCTCAGGATTGACTTTTCTCTCTCTGTAGAAAAGAGTGCTCACAATTAGTAATGGAGGATAAAACCCAGCCCTCTGGAGGAGAGGCTAAATCAACCAATATTCCCTTGAAAATCATATGGCAAAATCTATGAGTCTGTGACAGTGTTTTGTGAAGTTCACAGTTTCCTATTCATTAGCTTATTTCAAATGAATTAATCTTATATTAGTAGAGAAGGGAGTTTTCTGCGGGTTTCTCTGCTGTCAAGGGAACAGGAGCTGTCACAGCCCGCACAACTTGTGGGTTTATCCTATTGTTCTGAGGTTGGTTGGTTGTTTCTCCCCTTTTTCTCTGCAGCACCTAGAGACATCATTTAAGGAACAGATATGCTATTTCTCCAGAGGATATATTGTCTCAAGAGCATACCCTGCACATTTTGCAAACCTCAGCTGCAAATGCTTTTTTATATCTTAGCACAGCAGTAATTGATATAAAAATTTAAAACTGTTTCCTTGCTTAAAGCTAAATGGATAGGACACAGGGAATCAAAGAGCTTTAAAATCAAGTGATCATTTGAGCACAATGAGTGGGTGCAGTGTGAGAGATCTCTGGTAGTTTGGTTGATATAGAGGATTCCCTGTCCTCTCTCCACCTAGCAGAACATGATGACCTAAGGGACAGGTGGAAATGGTGACAAGTTCCTGCCCAGGGCAGCAGACACATGTCCTCCATGACTACTCCACCTTCCCAGATGCCCTTGCATAATAGGTGTGAGGCTCTGCAAGTGGAACCGAACAATAATAAGGACGATGGTTCATTTAAGTTGGGGGTGTGACCGAGGTTACAAGGTGTCACAAGGTTAAGTCAGCCTATGCCTATGCCCTGCGTCAAAACCACTTCCGTGGACTAAAAAAGACAGGTCATTGTCATAGGAAACTCTCTTCTGAAAGGAACAGAAGGCCCAATATGTAGACTAGACCCACTTCTTAAGGAAGTCTGCTGCCTCCCTTGGGCCCAGGTGAAAGATGTGAAGAGAAAGCTTCCTACCCTGGTACAGTCCTTGGTTTTTTATCCATTATTGATTTTTCATTATTGCAGCAATGAAGTTGCAATAAAAAGTCTGAGGGCAATCAAAAGAGACTTCAGGGCCTTGTGACAACTGGTTAAGGGATCAGGACCACAAGTAGTGTTCTCCTCTATCCTTCCAGTTGCAGGCAATGATGAGGAAAGAAACAGGAAGACCCAGTAGATCAGTACCTGGCTCTGAGACTGGTGTCACTGGCAAAATTTTGGGGGTTTTGATCACAGGTCAATCTACAAGATGCCACACTTGCATGTGACAGATGAGGTAATCCTTTCTCAAGGGGGGAAAGGATCTTTGCACAAGTGTTGGCAAGGTTCATTGAAAGATCTTAAACTAAATTTGAAGGGGGAAGGGGATAAAACAAGGCTTACTAGGGATAAGCCTGGAAGCAGCATGCCAATGTTTAAGGAAAGATCCTTTGGTCTGCTCCACGATGTGCTGGAGCACATTTGAAAATTGTTATTTATACTAAAGTGTGCAGCATGAGGAATAATCAAGAGAAGCTAGAAGCTTTGGCCCAGTACCAGAGATAGACTATTGACATAAGCAAAACCTGGTGGGATGAGCCCTTGACTAGGGTGCCATGATGGGATATTATAGGCTCTTCAGGAGGGATAGGCAGGGCAGGCAAAGTATGAGGATGGGACTGTATGTAAGGGAAGGCTTGGTTTGTGTGGCACTTATAGTTGGTGACAACATGCTTGAGAGCCTCTGGGTAAGGGTGAAGGGGAAAACAAATAAAGTGTATGTTGTGAGAGTCTAGTATCAAAGAGCCAGCCAGGAGGATGACACTGAGGAATTTTTCTACAATGAATTAAGGGATATCCCTAGATCAACTGCCCTTGTCCTTATGGATGAGTTTTATCTCCCAGACATCAACTAAGAATATCTTACACTGGACACAAAGAAGTCCAGGAAGTTTCTGCAACATGTTGAAGATAACTTCTTGGTGAAGGTACTAAGGGAGATGACTAGGAGAGGTGCCCTCCTAGATTTGTTGTTTGTAAAGAGAGAAAGGCTCATGGGAGAGGTGGTATTTGGTGGCTGTCTTGGTCACAGTGACTATGAGTTTCAAATAGTTGGTGATAGGAGAAAAACTGCCAGCAAGAATTTGACCCTGGATATGGGGAGAGCTGGCTTCCGACTGCTGAACTGACTTTGGGCTGCTAGTTAGGCAAATCCCTTGGGAATCTGCTTTTTAAGGTCTTGGGGTCCATGAATGCTTGTGACTTTTTAAAAGCCATCTCTTAAGAATTCAGGAGCAGGCAACTTCAAAGTGCTGGAAGTCAAGCACGTGGGCACGAGGCTGGCTTGGCTGAGCAGGGATCTTCTAGAATGTAGGTGGAAAAGGAGAGTGTACAGACATTGGAAGCAAGGACAGGCAACATGAGAGGACTACAAAGATGTTGTTCCCCAATGTAGGGAGAAAATTTATGTGGCTAAGGCCTGATTAAAGCTCAAGCTGGCCAGAACTGTGAAGGACAACAAAAAGGACTTTTAAAAATATTTTAATAGCAAGAGGGGAATAAAAGATTAACACCAGTCCATTGCTTGATGAGGTCAGTCACTTCACAAAGAGGGATGTAGACAAAGCGGAGATGTTTAATGCCTTCTTTACCTCTGTCTTTAGCACTGATGATGGCTTAGGTTACCTGGAGCCCTGTGTTGGAAGACCATGACTGGCAGGATGATAGTCACCTGACCCTGAACTTGTTCTAGATTTGCTGCTCCAGTTGGATGTGCATAAATCTATGCGGCCTGATGGAATTAATCCCAGAGTACTGAAAAAGCTGGCCCATGTTATTGTGGGACCTCTATCCAATATTCTTCAATAGTCTTGGGAGTCTGGAGAGCTCCCATTTCACCAGAAGCTAGTAAATGTTGTCCCAGTTTTCAAGAAGGGTAAGAAGGAAGACCCTGGTAACTACAGGTCTGTCAGCCTCACTTCAGTGCCTGGTAAAATTATGGAGAAGGTTATTCTAGGAGTTATTGAAAAATACTTGAGAGACAACACAACCATGGGTCATAGCCAGCATGAGTTCATAAGGGGCAAGTCCTACTTAACCAACTTAATTTCCTTTTATGACAAGGTCACCCATCTAGTTGACAAAGGGAAGCTAGTTGATGTGGTAGGTTTGAGTTTTAGCAAAGCTCTTCATGCTTTCTTTCACAGTATCCTGCTGGACAGAATGTCTAGCACACAGCTCAGTAAGTCCATATTACACTGGGTGAGCAACTGGCTGATGGGTCAGGCTCAAAGAGGTATAGTAAATGGGGTTACATCAGGCTGGTGGCCAGTCACCAGTGGGGTTCCCTAGGGCTCAATTTTAGGGCCAGTGATCTTAAATGTTTTTATAAATGATCTGGACACAAGATTCAAATGTACATTAAGTAATTTTGCTGATGATACTAACCTAGAGGGAGCTGTGGACTCCCTTGAGGGTAGAGAGGCCTTACAGAGAGATCTGGATAGACCACAGAGCTGGGTGATCACCAACCATACAAAATTTAACAAGAGCAAGTACCAAATTCTCTGCCTGGGACATGGTAATGCTGGTTGTATGTACAAACTGGGGGAAAAGAGGCTGGAAAGATCCACCACAGAAAGGGATCTGGGTGTTTGGGTTGATGGCAAGTTGAACATGAATCAACAGTGTGCCCTGGCAGCCAACGGGGCCAACCACGTCCGGGGGTGTATCAAGCACAGTATAGCCAGCCGATTGAGGGAGGGGATTGTCCCACTCTGCACTGCACTGGTGCAGCCCCACCTCCAGTGCAGTTTTGGACACCTATATATAAGAAGTACATCAAACTATTAGAGTATGTACAGACAAGATAGCAACCAAGATGGTGAAAGGTCTTGAGGGCAAGTCTTAGAAGGAGAAGCTGAGGTCACTTGGGTTGCTCAGCTTGGAGAAGGGAAGGCTGAGGGGTGACCTCATGGCAGCCTGTACCTTCCTCAAGAGGGGAAGTGGAGGGAGAGATACTGATCTCCTCTTTCTGGTGACCAACGACATGATACAAGGAGATGGAATGAAGCTGTGTCAGGGGCAGTTCAGATTGGGCATTTGGAAAAGGTTCTTCACAGAGAGGGTGGTTGGTCACTGAAACAGGGTCCCCAGGGAAGTGGTCACAGCACCAAGCCTGTCAGAGTTCAATAAAATTCTGGATGATGCTTTTAGTCATATGGTTTAATTTTGTGTAGTCCTGTAAGGAGCAGGGTGTTGGACTTGATCCTTATGATGCCCTTCCAACTTGAGATATTCTATGATTCTATGGGATTTTTTTTCAAGCAAAAGGAGCTTGAAATTACTCAGTAGGACATCTAAGTCCCAGTGGGGAAGTGAAAGTAGAAAGCTGAACTCAAAAAGCCTAACATTTTTCCACTGTGGGAAAGCCACACTCAAGGATCTCTATGGAGATAACAAAATGTGCTCAAACTGTGATTCTTTAAAAGTCTAAAAAGAGTGACAACCTATTTTGGTTAGCTGTCAGTACAGATGGATTTATTTTGTGAGTAACATACAGAAGAGTGCCCCTTCTATTTCTCCCTCCAACTTCCTTTGCAAATATGGTGTGTCAGAGTGGTGAATTACAGGGTCTATTATTCCAACCAAAGAGGCTATTTTATTTGTCATGGACAAGGAGGAGATGGTACTTGCTGATAGTTTCCACTGTCCTGAAGTGCAGAAATTTTCCTTAGTTAACGAACTGCAACTAGGGATTTACCAATTCTTGCACAAAAAAGTGCCATCTTTGGCTTTATAGAAAGTGATTTAAAATTGAGAATAAATATTATTCCTAAGTCTTGTAGCTATGGCTTAGTTTGGGCTCTCTCTCTTGAGGAATATTAGAGCTCAGTTGACTGTTGGGGGATTGCTGCTCCTTTGAGACATGTGCTGGTCATACTTTTTGGACCTGTAAGACATCTCCGAAATTCATGCTAAAATATATGCTCCAGGACCCTTGGTCAATAAAAATTAAGGCTAAGCATGTTTCAATACGAAGTCACATTTCATGAATGCAGTAGTTCACAGGAAGTGTCCACTTCCCCCAAGGCATCTGCTTAATTTCTCTTCAAATGGACATCCCAAAGCCAAAGAGGTTTTGGTCCTCAGAAAAAACATTCAAGTGTCAGATAGTTTGCTAGGAAAACTGACTGAAAAATTGCTCTTGCTGATTTTTTTTTTCACAGGCAAAATAGTTTCTGAGAAGCTTCAGTGCAGATGCACTGTGTGCTCCAGCCCTGCCTCTGATACAGACAAGGCAATATTTGACGTATGAAAGTGCTTGAAAGCAAGGTCAATCCCAGGCACAAGTCACAAAAACATGTTTTACTCCTTAAAATGTGGATTAATGGGAGCAGTTCAGTGGTGGCAAGGAAATAGGCAGCTAGATTCACAGCTTCTTCCATGCAGTGGCTTCAGTGCTGTGGATAGATGTGGAATGGGGTTTGGAGAAGCCATTCCTCCCTGGAAAACTGGTTTGTGGCTACTCCAGTACACAAGGGACCTGTCTTCCAATGTCATCACATCTGGCCATGGAGGTTACCCTGGCAGGTGTTATTCAAGGGGTACTTCTGACAGCAAATTAGCTGAGCGGTGGCAGTAGAGGGCCTGGTGCCAGCAGCATGCTGGGCAGGTCTGGCTGGGGCACCACGTTCATCTTCCTTCTTCAAAATCCTGCCTCTTTCCTTTGCAGGCTGCTGGTCTGCAGACCTCCAGATGAAGTCACCCCAACAGCTATCCTGGGACTGCCGAGCAAACATAGGGTAAAAATGGAATCCAGTGTTCAACTCGCGCCAGTCCAAGGTTTGGTCAAATGGGACTCAGCTAGAGCCTGGCTGAAGAGGCTGCACCTACATCCTCTGGCAGGCAGTCTGGCTGGTGGGGATGCTATGACCAGGAGTACAGAGAAGAAATACAGAGATCATGAACCTCAGATAGTCGTCTTACAAATGGCCATCTCCCATTCTCCCAGACACTCCCTGTCTTCTCATAGCACCCATATTTTCTCAGAAACCAAAGTTTTTGTATAGCACTATGTAATTGAATAGAGTGCACTGTTTGGATGAACATTTTTCTGCCACATGCCTGCCTGATTGGAGTTGTGCAAGCATCAGATTTGTGATACTAACCCTGCTATACCTCATACTAGGTAAATTTATTCAGTGCCTTTACCTAACATGTAGTTGACTACTGGTCCCCACCTCCTGTGTGGCTTCAGATTCATTTGCCACTAGTGAATAATCCACAGTTGTGTGTCATTATACTAAAGAGAACAGAAGTAATGAAAGCATAAACAGAGCCTAAAAATGAATGAGCCTATGAACTAAGGCCCTGTAACTGTTTCAGTTTCAGCTCACAGGAATTAATTAAAGACTGTTCTGAGTGTGATTTCACCACTCAGTTTAACACAATTGCAGCTCTTTCCCCTTGTTCCAAACTCTGTGCCTCACAAAACTCCCCAGGATGGTTTCCATCCCTTCAGCGTGACCAACCCTTGGAAACTGCGTCACTAGTCACCAACTGACCAGCACATCCTCATATCTGCCTTCTGTCTTGCTGGGTTTTAGAGCTTCAAAGCTTCAGTTTAGGAACAAAAAATAATCTGGAATAAAACTGATTCTTTCCTATGCCATTAGATTTTTGGGACTGCTACTCTATCTGCATTTAAATAGCACTTCTTCATAAGGAATAAAAAAATTTCTGTGATTTGCTGCCTCTGTGGGAATCAGACCCTTCTGAGTTTTTGTTTGTTTTCTTCTCTCCTCATCCTAATATACTTACAATGACAGATAGGCTTCTTCATTAACTTCACAATGATTTCAAACACATGACTGTGGTTTATTTTTTATGGTAGTCAATTAGTTCCTTTATATACATTTGCAAAAAAACATTATTTGGAAATATAAAATAATTCATAACAAATATTAAATATTCTCGCAACTGTTCTGTGAACATGCCAGGAAAACAGCTGGACTGAATCAGTCCACAAATCTATTCAGTCCACTGCTTTGCTTCTAACAGTACTGGATGCTTATAAAAGTATAAACAATGGAGTACCTGTCCTTAGTATCTGAGAGTTTAAAAACCTCCCAAAATTAAGATTGCATGGTCTGTGCTTGGTGTCTCCTTTGTCTAACACTTTTTCACTCTGTTTATGCTTTTTTTGACACATTATCCTCTGACAATGAGTTTCAGGGTTTGAGTCCGTGCTGGCTGAAAGAGGATTTGCTCCGGGGGTTTTGTTCTTCCTTTGTACTACTTGGTACTTGTGCTAAGAGCCACAGCGAATTAAGTGATCCCTGTTCTCTGCTGTTTCTGAGGCCTCTGCCACACCACCTCCATCCTGCTTCTTTTCCAGGCTGGGATGCCCTCCATCTAACCTCTCTTTACCTGTAAACCACTCCTCACCCCTGGCCGCCTCATCTCCCTTCCTCCCCGCTGACTCCAAGGTGCAAATGCCGGTGCCTCCCGACGTTTGTTGGGCTGCATCCCCGGCTGCTGCTGCTTTGAAACCTCACCAAGCACAGGCCCGGCCGAGCGGTGTGCCAGGGGGGCAGCCTGCACCTTTGTGCCCACCCCGTCCCAGGGCAAATAAAGCTCCTTTCCAGACGAGCCTGGCCGGGGGTGGGGGGGTGGGGGTGGTGTGTGAGGGGGGGACTGGGTGCGCATATGGCTCTGAGCAGGCGGGACAGCTGGCTGCTGGAAAGGGCCGTTGCTGAGGCATATGCTCTTTTGATGTCCTTCCACGCTTTGTGGGTCCAAGGCAGCGCAGCACCACATCTGCGCTGCAGAAGGCCAGCAGCCCCGTGGTGTGCCATGGCACCCACAGCCGCGGGGAGCCGCCAGCCCTGGGGCAGGATGGGGTCATGAGGACCCCACCAGGGCAGGGGCTTGTTTCACTCCCACCCAGGCGCCTGCTGCCTGTCCCTGCTGGTGGGAGAACCCTGACTCCTGGCACATTTCACCCCTGCCCGCAGCATGGCCCTCTGATTTTCGGGAAATCCTCCAGAGTGACAGACAGCAATGTGAGCCCCATTTGCTCCCCACAGCAACCTCGTCGGTCCCTTGGAATTGACTGACAGAAGCAACATGCTGGCATCATCTCCGAGGAGGAAAGCAAGTTTCTGAACTACTTGATGCAGCCACCTAGGAAAGAAATGGACGCTCCCTGAAAGCCGGGAAAATTACTGCAGGACGCATCTCTGCCTCCTTGGCTCCAGCCCAAGCAGTGTTCCCAACCAGGGGCAGCAAGGCTGGGCATGTGATAACATTTCTGGCACTCAGGGGTTTCTCTGTGTGGCTTCCCAGTCCTGCAGTATTCCCTGCTGCCTGACTGTAGGGTAGGTATTTTCTGGTTCTGGGTCTATTTTTACAGCAGACAAGGGCTGAAAGTCCTTGGCACATTGTCATTGCCACCATCCAGGCAGGTTCCAAGGTTGGCTGGGTACTGCTGGCCAGGTGGCATCAACACCCAGCCCTGCATCATGCTGCTGTATTGCCTCAGCCCCAGCGAGCTATGGCCAAAGCTGGATGGGGGGCAGCAGGCACACCCCCTCAGCCTCCTTGCACTACTACAAGTCAAGATTTGTCCTTGCTTTGTCCAGCGTACAGTAGGGGCTAGTACTGAGTTTTCCCTTTTCCATTTTTCATGACCTCTGATGTGTATGACAGAATAGAGAAAATAAACTGAGCCTTTCACAACTGAAACATAGAAAGTCTTGAGATTTCTTTGAAGAAGAAACAATGTAAGTCAGCCTTATGTGTGAGCAATTTTCAAATTATTCACTGAAGTCCAAGCTACAAAGTCCCCAAGATATGCAAGCACTGCAGATGTGGTCTCCCGCCCCACTCTGAAAGCACCAATTTGCAAGCAGCTATAGTTAACTAATGAAAAACAACATTTCAGCATTACTGGAAGATGCAAAAAAAAGGTGGAGTCTAAGAAAAAAAATAATCTTGTACAAAAACAATGTTGAGAATGAGACACATTACTTGATAACTGTTTATTTTTATTTTTTTTAACTCACAGTGCAATGCAGTAGCACACATTTTAAAGATTTTAAAACTTCTCTTAAAAGTAGCAGGAAAATATATTCAGCAAAACACTAGCTAGAAAATAAAAGATTAAAAACAATTTCTAACTGGGAATCAGGACCCTTATCCTATTTAAAGCAACATTTTCATTATTATTCATAAGAAATCACATGAGATTCAAGCTGGTATGAACACAATAACATGCCAAGTGGCTTGACATTTTAATTCATAAATATATATATACTAAAAAAAAAAAAAAAAGTGCCCTACTGAACAGCCAGGAAGTGTCCTTTGTAGTTCTAAACACAAACACATTTATGAGCTGAAAGTGTGTTTCAGATTGTATTACAAAGCAGGATTCCATATGGCAGCTGAGGTCCAGAGCTGGGATGACTCAGGAAATCAAGAAGATGAAAAGATCAGCACAGTTTATTGAACAGGTCTGACGGTTCCTGGAGCACCCTCAGCTTCATGGGTTGAACAGGCAGACTTACTAACTGCCAGAGTTGGAGACACATTTTGCAGTAGCTGGAAGTCAAGACTAAATTTTTCAAAGATTGACTTTCTAGTCAAGAAGCACATACTACAACCCAGCTCCTACTCGGGTTTTTTGTACATGGGATTTTATATAAGGAAATAGGCAATAGGACATCTGATTGATTACAGCTGTAAAATGTCTCTGTAGAAAGCAGGTAATAGAAAAGGCCAGGAAAAGTGCAAGAAACAAATATTTTTATGAGACTTAGGAGGTTGAAAGCAACTTTTTGAACAGAGTTTCTTTAGGTTATAAAGACAGCAATAAACTCACCTGCTCCACATATATGAAAAATAGGTAAACACAGCACTGCTCAAACTGGAAATTACTCATATTTACTCTTGACTATATTTCTACTTTGACAGTTGTTTTCCTGCCTTTGCTTGCTGAAGCAAAAGCTGACTTATGTGCAAACCGCCTGCAGTAATGGCACAGGGAGGAGGCTTTGCCTCCCTCCAAAAGCCCTATGTGATGGGCTTCAGAGCATGAGGACCTCAGCCCTCCAACCGGCAGCCATGCAGTCTGAGTGGAGAGGTCCACCTCCCTCAAGGGAGGTAAACCCTTCCTGGAGGTGCCCACAGTGGCATTCCATCCTGTGCTGCCCGACAGAGATCAGTTACTGCCTTGCAGGTAGCTACTGGTGATTGAGAAGGCACCTGATTTATTTTGGGGTATTGAGTGGAAAAAAGCCATGAGGCTTCTAGTTCTGCTCATTCTTGTGAATTTCTCTTTTTGCAATGATATGGAATAAATTAATTTATTTCAAAACTCGAAGAATGTAATACAAGGGACTTTTGATTTCCCAAAGAAGCTCTGATCTCTGCCTCTTCTTTCACAGTGGTCGCTTATGCACAAAAGATCCTTCCCAGGTTGCTCTGTGAGATTAAGAGGCAATCTTATTCCATATCAAGGCCAGATGATAGGATCTAAAAGCAATCAGCCTTTACAAACATGTCTAAGTGTAGCCAGGAAGAGATGTCAGACTACCAAGCAAAACAGCAAACAAAGGTAGGTCTGTGAAAGGTGTGTTTGACTGCAGGCCTATTCATCACTGTCCTCGGATCCCTACTGAGCCATGACAAGGATCAGTCTGAACTTGAGTGAGGTCTTTGGGTATTTCTGCAACATAAGTATGGATTGCGTTACCTTCCCCATGTGGTATCCATGGCAAAGACAGCTCTCTTTCCCCTGGCCACCTGTGCAAGTCCTTATTTCCTACAGGCAGTCAACACGCAGCTCCTTTGGCTGCTCTGCTCCCCAGCACCCTGGTACCCCGAGCCATGCTGGCTTTCTTCTCTGCTCAGCACAGGTACAGCATGCCCTCCATGGCACTTGAGGGATGGTTGCACAAGCCTGATAATTAAGGCATGACAATCTGAGCCTGAGGCCGGCACATTGGGCAACAACATCCCCAGCTCCAGGCACAGAGCCGACAGCAGGCCCCAGCCATGGGAGGAGCAGGTCCCCTCACCTCACGAGGGCCACAGCAGCAGACAACAGCTGGTCCATCATCACCCCGCTCCTCCAGCATTGGTCTTGCCATTTTCTGCAGCACATGGGAATGGAGGGGGTGAGGTGGCCGAGCTCTATGGGTGGTGGCATCAGCTCAGCAGGCAGGCTTTGAGGGGAGGCTAGAAAACACTTCAAGCAAACAAAGAGAAATCATGCACAGATCAGCAGAGAAAATGAAGGAAAAAAAGAGCACAGAAATATGGACTTATGCCCTCTCAGGGCAAGAGATGAATGCAAAGGGGGAGGCAGAGGGAAAGCCCAAGAGTCTATAGGATGCCTGAGCCAAAGCAATGCAAAATAAAAGGAGCTTTGGGGAAGCCATTAGCCCGTCTCAAGCAGTGTCAAGCCCCTGATTCAAACCTCAGGGAGTAAAGTGGGAGTTCTCAGGGAGCTTGTTTAAGCTTTGGTTGTAGCATGCCAGAAAAACAGAACGTGTGGCCTTTGGTAAAGGGAGGGGGTGGCTGAGTGACAGTCCAAAATCCCAGCAAAGTCACTGTGTCTGCCCTGTCTTGTGTGAATCCGTAGTGCTCCCCAGAAGCTCCCTCTGGCAAGATGATTCCACCAGCATGGGTGTGTGATGATGAGTGCTTGCATTTCTGCTTCACTATGGGGAATCCAGATGGGGATGGTAATAGCTTGAGCTTTAAGGGCGTTTTAAAATATCTATATTTTTACAGTGTGTACAAAGAGCTGTTGATGTGAAAACCCTTGACTTTTTAACATTAAAACTAAGCTTTAAGATTCAGCAGAATATATGTCTTTGTGTGTTCATAAGGCTTCTGATGCCAAAACACACAGAAAATTAATAGACTGTCACTGAAGAGTCCAAGACTGAGTCTATCAGGAAGAAAGGAAAATGTACTTTGCTTCCTCTCATTTTCACAGTTGTTGCTTTATTTCACATCACTCTTGGCATTTTAGCTGGCAATCGAGATATCCAAAACCCATTCTTGATCCTTTATTCAGTTCCACAATTTTTATGTGCATTACATCATCCCCTGCTTTGAGTTCTCTTCCCAGCACAAACTGATTAGGAGATTTCCTTGCAAGCTTTCTTTTATACCGCTAAGCTTGGAAGCAGACAGCCCTTGGTATGCAAGCACTCATGGAAACCTGTGGCTGGTGGAAGAGAAAGACAGAAGAAAGTCGTAAGTCCACAGAGGAGTGAGCTGCAAGTACTGCCTTCTGCAAGCCTTTTGCTCCTCCCTTGGTTAGGTATTTACATGAACAAGAAGGACAAGAAAAAAAAAAAAAACAAGTGAAGGGAGCAGTGACATAGAAGAAGCAGGCTCAAAAGCAGCAGAGCTTTTGGTAGAATTAGGAAGCTCAGACAGACATCTGCAGCCTTCAACATGCCAAAAGCTCTCTTCCTACCCAGAGCTGTATGTGTGCCCCTGTGAGCGTGTAATACCTGGGAATCACAGTGAGTGTTTGCATTTCTTCCAATCTTCCATTTGGACCAGCCCACGGAATGCTTTCCATAACCTTTCCAACTCTGCATTCCTTCCTGGGTCTGGGGGACACACTCACATCAGTTTTGGGAAAGTGGGAAAGAGGCAAGGGGAACCTGGTCCCAAATCTAGCATTGTCCCTTTGTATGTCATAGATGGAGGAGGATAACATTTCAATGAGCTGCTCTTTTCACACACTTTTTGTTTTTCTCTTTTCCTGTCTTGTTTTCTGGCTGAACCAGGTCCAGATCAGCTCTTTAGCTAAAGCAAAACCTCTCTGGCTAAAGCACAGCTCTCTGGCCACAGCAAAGCTACCAAAATGCCTATTTGTATCACCGGGCTCTTAATTACCACCTTCTCCTGCCGTGTTTCTCCAAGATATGCAGATTGCCTATTGCAGAGTCACAGTGCATGAGAAAGCACCACCGAGTTTCCTGGCAATCACTGCAGTGGTTTTTGTTTAACTGCAGCCAGACCTGGAGACTATAACTTATGGTGTTTTAATATAACAATATATAGAGAAGAATATCGAGAATATTCCATAATGACAGTGTGACAATGTGTAGGCAAAGCGACAACAGAGAAAAGACTGTATGAGGAGGGGTGAGAGGTCCACAGGCTGGGGCTGTGGCGTTGGAGCAGGCAAAGGCATGGACAATGTTGCATCCCCTTCACCTGCTGCAAGTGCCTGCTCCTGCTCAGTGCAGCTACAAAGCCACCGTTGGGACATGCCGGTGCTCAGCATCTCTATGCAGACTGAGTCAATGGCAGATGAATCCAAAAAAGGTCACAGCGGTGGTGCAAAGGGTATGTCTGTCTGCTCAGGGAGCGCTGATGCCACACAGAAGCCCCTGTCCTGTGGCTGTAAGGCGGTGGGGTGGCCAGGATGGGCACAAAGCATATGGATGGTGGCAGCTGACAGGCTCTGGTCTGTTCCAAGAGGTGCCTTTTAGCTTCTAATGTCTGAGAAATTTGCAGTCAGTGGATGCCCTTTTCAGATTTTGCCCCAAGGGGTTTATCCTCAAATCAAAATCAGAGGATACTAATTCATCTTCATTCCTCTTGAATCAACCAGATGAATTTATTGCTCACAGTCTGTGATGCAGATACAATCTGAAAAATTATATTATTACCATTCCTGTCTTTTTTACAACAGCAGAATTCTCTCCTAGCATTTTTGTTTTATTTTATTTTATTTTACTTCACTTTACTTTGTTTTATATTATTTAATCTTATTTATTTTAAATTTTGCCTATGTATAGTGTTACTCTGTATCGAATATAACAAGGACCTTGGCTGGCTTTCCATTGTTCTTTCCATTTTCCTTTTAGCAGACAGACAGTGCTTGACAGGAAACTGTGACCAGTGTAATCACTGCTGCAGACTGAAGGGTGTCCCCAAAAAGGGATCAAAGAGAGAATTCCTGCCATAGCAACCATTAGCACAGGAAGTCTGGATGGCTGAGATGGCGGAGTGTTTTGAAACCATATTAGGAAAGAGATGCAGCTTTTGACATTGATGCCCATGTCTGGGTGCTAATTACAGGGAGGAAGGACTAGACAGAGGGTGCCGGCCACATACAGGACACAGGTAGGTTTTCCTGGTTTTATCCGGTCTGTGAGGACATCTCTTGTTGCAAGGTTGGGTTTGATTCTTAATTGTTGAAACAAGCCAGGAAGGTCTTTCCTGACACAGTGTTTTCCAGCATCTCTCTGGACATCCAGAAACTCCCTCCTCAGCTTTACCGTCCCCTGTCCTCATGAAAGAAAGGCAAAACCCAAAGACCATCACAGTGCAAACCTAACCTTCCCTGACAAGCCACATCTGTCTTGCTGTCTGAACAGCTGACTCTCTATTATGGTTTACATGAAGTCTATACATTAATCCACTTACTCAGACCTCTGTCTACAACATATCAATGTTTTATGGTATTCTCCCAGTTTGCTGTTTGCATCAAGGCTATTAAATTGAAATTATTCTTATTGCAGACATCTTAAAGCCTGAGCTCACAGGAAAGACCGGACATTACTATAAGCAGATGCTATAGCCTGAAATGGTAACTAGTAGGTAAAGTATTCTTTGTAGAAATTATACCCTTTCAGTGTGCTGAAAGGTAGCACAAAATGCACTCTGCACATATATTTGCACTAGACAGTCACCCAAATCTCCATCCAAAGCCAGGTCAAAGGTGAGTCTCAAAAATCTAAATCCAAAGCCGGATTTGCACAGCTCTAAATTTAATTCACTATACCAGCAAATGCTCTCATGAGCTCAGACATCTTGAATGAACTGCTGTAGATTTGGACTTCAGGGCACCAGACTGCTTTCCCCACACACCTCTGCAGCAACTGCAACAGTAAATCATGAGTGTGTGATGAAGTTGCGCATCTTTGGCATTTTTTTAGTTATCAAGTTATTCTTTCTGAGGGAGAGGCTTTGTGATATTGGTCATCAGAGTAAAGGGCTTCACACTTATCGGGGTGTTTAATGATCTATAGAGGTGGTAGATAGAGCTCAACACAAGCCGTCACAGCCATCGAGAAGGAGGGTATGTCAAACATGTGCGAAGTTTGGATAACCAAGGTACAGCACAAAACCCAAATTTATGTGAAGCTTTTGCCAGAGAAACACTGTAAGAAAAATACTGTATGACTTACCCAGATCTTGTGTTCCTCCATTATTCAGTAAAGGGTTTTTCACTCCAACAGCTTCTGCTGCTATTATCAAGCTCCAACAATTTCTTTTATGATGAGAGGAATAGATGATTCATGAAATTAGTAATGGGTTATGGAGCCTTTCACCTTGTAGTTCATCGGTTTAAATACAGCTTATTGCTATCCAAGTATTAAGCTTTGCCTTGCATTTTTACAAGTGAAACCCAAGGATCTGGCAGTGCCATACAGTACCGGTTACACTTTGCTGCTTCCTTTGCCCATGTACAAAGGCAACAGGATCCCAACTTCAACAGAATTGTGACACAGAGAGGAGGATCCTAGCATGCATTTTTGGCATGGGAAAGATGTGAAAGAGATCATGTATGAAAACTTTGGACTGTTCAAGAAGCAGAAAGCAGAAAGTCCAGAGCTCAGACACGGGGGGATATTACTATGGAGATCTGTTAGAAAGGAATTGCAATCTCTTGGGGCAGCACAGAAATGTCACCTTGTTTTTTCCATCAAGTGCTGTATTCAGGAGGGATGATCAAAATCAGATCTTTCCTTACACATGACAAATTTGATACTACATCCGGTCTGGGTTTTTTTCAGGCATTTGGGCAAGAAGTCAAATTGTTGAACCTCTTAATGGAATTAGAATTGCCAAAATAGCTGGTGCCAAAACAGCAAAATATTTTGTTCAGACTTTTCAAGCTAAATGAAATGATTCAGAATATCTGAGGCAAAACATCTCTGCTTTCTTTTAAATTTCTTTTAATCTGTGATCTCAAGCAAGTGAGCCCTGACTCCTCCACATTATAATGCATGGTCTTTCCCAAAGGCTGAAAACTGTCTTAGCACAAGCCTGGCCCCAGAAAAAAGACAGTGGAAGGTGGACCTTGGCCATTGCCATCACTTTACTCCCAAGTCATCCCCAAAAAGGAAAAAGTCATTCCAAGCTTCCTGTCTTCTTGCATCAGCTCTAGCACCTGCAGGACAGAAGAGATACAGCTTTTGATTGTGGCCTTTGCTGGCATTCTTGTAATGGTGGGTGCACAGGAAATGGGCCTACCTCGCAACAGCCCTGGAAGTCAAATACTCCCTTCTGATGTAATATCAAAGTTACCAGGACATCACTACTTAAATGGTAGCAGTTGCATTATCCCTTTACAAGGCATAAAGTAGTTTTATTGATCCAGACTCGAGCACAGAGGTCCCATTTTGACGTATTTACTTCCAGCCAGGGAGCATGCAAGGAAAATCTTGGAAGAAACCTGCCTCCTCTCCACTTTGAGTGGGCAGGATGGATGCTCTGAGTGCAGAAAAAATAGATTTATCACGAAAATCAGACACTCTTTGACCATGATCTCTGAACTACTGAATATGTGGCATGCTGCTGAAGTCTTCACAAAACAGAATTGGAAGCAGACAGAGGTTTGGTCGAATAAGTCTATGAAAAAAATGAAAACAAGTTTCTATCTGGCCTATATCTAACTATCTGACCGCTCTTCTCATAGATGTTGTTCCACCCTTCCACTTGGATATACATATAATTGATCCTGAGAAAATCTGGCTGGCATGTTCATGTGTGTGTTGCTAGAAGTTAATGTGCTATATGAGTCATGTGAGAGTGGATAATAAACACAGTGGGTTTTCCTAGTATTTCTGGTCAACAACTTACTGATACTGCAGCTTATACTTAAGAACACTGCCATTTTATCATGCTAGAAGTTTGCTTGAACTCCTGTCCTTCTAAGTGTGCTTTCTTGATAATTTCCAATTACATGTTCTTGATAACTGCCTAATTCCATTATTATTCTTCAGTGAAGTGTTTGTCATTTTCTTTTCTTCTTATCTTGAAAGGACCAAGGAAATTTGCAACTGTCTTTTGGTTTTTATGAAGTAAAACATTACGGTCTAGAGAAAAAATTATCAGTTGTAATTATGCCTTTGTTGTAACGTGAGTTTTTGTTCTTTCATTCACTTCAGACTTCACCCTCATTTGTTGATTTTGCTGCTCCCAGACTTCAGGAGAACTACATTTCTTTAAATATTTGTATTAGAGTAAATATTTGAATCCAAACTGTAAGAGGAAGGAAACAGAGAGAAAGGAATAGATGCAATAAATGCCTCCAAAGGGCAAGTGAACAGCCTTGAGAGACTTGAAGTACTGAGGTTTTTGTGTTTAAATGAGGCACTGCATATCCAGCAGTTTGTAAACAGCATAGATTTTTTCATCGACAGTTCAAAGGGCAAATAGATAACAGACAACAGGCTCTGAAATTTGGAATAATGAAAATTTACTGGTCACCAAGAGCCTCTATAAGGAGAAGATGGTAACTTTTAGAGGACTTCTTGGTCACATTTTATTGATTAAAGTAGCAATATTGTGGGGCTCCTGCACACACACTTCTCGACCTAACACAAAACTTGGTGAAAATTCTCTTTTGGGAGCACAGAATTGAATTCACCTCTGCAGCTTCTGGGTGCAGACAGCCTGTTACATCTTGCTCTCAAGCATCCTCATTCTGCAGAAAAGCTTCTGGGTCCCTGTATGGGCAGGGTGAGGTGTTGTTTTGCCACATACATGATATGTGTGGCCTTACAGCTATTTTGGGCTGTGGGACACATTGAAGCCATGGGAATGAGCACTGATGTAAAAGAAATCAAACAACACAGCACTGCAGATGCTGACTCTTCAACTCCTGTGACTTTTCACCCCCGTGGGTGTCACTGAGAAGGGATGTCCGCAAGGTCCTGGGATCCCATCCAGCTGTTGCAGAGAACCCACGGGCCTAATTCCTGAGGGCCATGGGGAGCAGGGAGGGACACTGAAGTGAAGCACTGGTAGGAGGTGGCTGTGGGTGGACAACACGGGAGAGCAGTGGGTAAGTTCTGGGACAAAAGGACATTTGACACAGGGATTGTCCTGCTGCATCCCTGTCCCATCCCTGCTCCCCTGAGAGGGGAGTTTCCCCTTTCCTAACTCTTTGCTCATATGTTCTCCACCAGTTCCAGGAGGACTGGGCATGGGGTGGAGAAGGGTTCTGGACAGGAACTGGCAGCTCTCAGATACTCTGCGTGGACACATACATTGACCTTCTGCCCCACAGGGCTGATGAACACCACTGGCGGAGCATCTTCCTCTGATTTTGGTTGACACACATCTATCTCAAATCTTCACAGATGCCTCTGTAAGTACCATCTGGCCAGCCTGATATTTTTAACCAAAGCCCAAGGATTTCTGTCACAAGACATTTTTGGATCATACTAAAGAATTTTTCTTTCCTTAACTTTTAGTGTTTTTCAAGAAACAGTTCAGGCACAACACTGATGTCCTAAATAAGCATCACATTACTGACCCATTGTCCCCACAAATTCCAGAAAGTCTTAAATCATGTCTTGAAGAACCAGTACCCCCAGGCACAATGGGGAAGGCTGCATGGGAGATGCAGTCAGCTCTGAACAGGAAAGTCAACACTGCCTGTGACCACCAACATCCCTAACAGCCTATGGACCACACTGCAGATCAGTTCCCACTTCAGTCTGTTGCATCTCAGTTTTACACCAATTTTCATTACAGAAACTGCCCACTCTTTCACTGATTTGGGGTTACTTCACTATTTCCAATCACCCCCTCTGGCTATGAAAAAGAAAACAAGGTACAAAGTAGCATAAGTAGATGTTCAGTTCACCCAAGGATAATTTTAGTCTAAACAATGCTCATTATTATTTTAAAACCTATATACCCAAATGTGATTGGACTTGTTCCTGACAGCAAGAATTTACAATATCTTCAGTCATACCTGAGGGATTTTCTTTCCAGATTTCATACAGAAACCAAAAGTGACAGAGTTATTATGTTGCTTTTAATAGAAATAATCTCAAAACTCATAAGCTCATAAATATTTATTATAAAGTTCCTATTTGAATGTGATTAGATGTTAAATAGAAGTGTTCTGAAATACCATCCTTGGCTAAGGAAAATTTCAATTTTATGACAACAGCAAGTTTTAAAAGTTGCATTTATCTTTTCTTTTTCTACATAGGCAACTATAATATTATCCTGAATTAATGGTTTTCTACGGTGTTATCTTTCTGCTTCTGTTTCTCTAAACACACAGAAATTAGGATTTGGGGGAGAGATTTTGGGTTGTGAAGTACTGACTGTTTTGGAAGGTGGGCATAATTGCATTAAAGCTTATTCTGCTTAAATTCCTATATCAGATTCATTTTCTTAGGCATAGCCATTGCTAATAAATTGTGAAAAAGAATCTAAGCCTGATTTCCCAGCAGCTCTTAAAACCGCTAATGGCTATATTTATTGCCTTTTTTACTGTTGCAGATCCCAAAAGGCTCTGTTCATGTGACATTTTGGCTCTGGAGAAGTGAGCCACTAGGCTTACAATAATTCTTCCTGCAGATACAGAAGGTAAAGTTCCTGATCAAGGTCTAAAAAGACAATAGGGAACATGTAAATCATGAAGAAGAGAAGTATCCCAAACCAGAGACATGTATTGTATTAAAAAAAAGAGAAAATCTCTTTTTTAAACTTAAATTTCATAATATGTGAATGAACCTCAGTTTGCTCAAAACATTACTATTATTGGCTAGTCATGCTTTTGTAGACATAGGTGGAAAAATTTCACATGTTATATATTAATTATTGCTGCATAAAGAGTCTGGAGGAACAAGAGGAAGAGCTGCACAGCACAAGTTTTCAGAGTCTTCTTAAACAGTGTAAGAGGAGAGACAAGAAAAGAATAAATAAATATAGATATTCTGAGGCAAATGACCATCTCGGCGATGTTTATATAAATAATATAATGCAAGCCCTCAACTGCAATGGTGCTGCAAATCCTAGCTAGAGGGAAAGCAGACTCGGAGCAGAATACAAGAGAATAACAGCTCCAAGGGGAAAAAAGTATGTATGGTTTGAGTTTAAAACCAGAGCTCATTTACATTAAGAGATCAATCAGTGGGAAAATCCATTCTGCAGCGCTAGCCCATCAGCGAGCAAGCTAATTGAATGCAGAGCGAGCAAGAGCATGGGTGGCCTCTTTCCCCTTTCATCTGCACAGCAAAGCTTGCAGCAGCTCCGAGATCCCCCTCTTTGCAAACGAAGCACCTTCAGACCGGGCAACCATCCGATTGCGCCCGAGGAATTTTATCTGCAAGTGCGTAGCACCTTTGAAACCAATTTGCCTGCTTCTCAGCAGGGCTCAGCCGTCGTAAAAGCAGCTGGGGGTTCCCAGCCACCCAACCTCTGGGTACCATGCGGGTCTGGTCCCCTGGCCGTGCGGGGCGGGAGCCGGGCGCCCGGGCTGGATCTTGGAGCTGGAGCAGAGGTGGCTGTGCCCAAGGCAGGGTGCTGCGAGCTCCCTACATAAACACGCTTACGTAGCATGCAAAATCATCCCATCTTTCCCCTAGGTCCTTTTGGCAGGAGCGCGCACAGGAAATATCCTGTTAGTGGAGATAAAAGGCTTGATTTACTCTGTTCCTGATAATGCGTAATTGCTTAATCGCAAGCACATAATTAAACTCCATTGGGAAGGTTACAGTGACAATTATTGCCAAGCAAAGATGAGTTCCCCTAGAGAGGCAATCTTTGCATCAGCTGGATTTTTTATAATGGGAAGGAGGGGAAATGCACTAAAAAGCTTGAATGTTTGGCAAGAGCTGAGGAGGCATGGAGCAAGGGAGGCTGGACATAGCCAGAGCGGCACCAACAGAGGGAGAGGAGATAAGCTTTTAAATTAATCCCTTCACTAACTGAGCTGCTGGTGAAAGCAACCTCTCTAGAGGAGCACTTTTTGCATGCTGAGGAGGCCACCAAGCTCAGCAGGCTCTAGAGAAGACTGCTCCAAATCACCAAGCACTCCTCCAGCTCAAACCAGCATGGGGACCTACCTGGTCCCACCACCACAAGGCTGAACTGACACTGCCAGAAGTTGTTCGTGCAAGGGGGCAAGGGGACCACTAAGCTCAGTGGGCCAGGGGACCACCAGTGGGCAGGGCAGCTGTAGCAAACCCAGGACTCAAACAGCAGATTCAGAAGGAAGCCACAGCTTCTCAGTGCAAAGAGACCACCAGCTCCGATGGTGCCCAGTCTTGCTGCTGGTGCAGGAAACAGCCTGAAAGGAGCAAACAGAAACCTGTTCCTTCCAGCAACGGGAAGCAATTTTGCAAACTGGTATATGAGTCACGACTCCTTTTATTGAAACCTGCTCTTCAGTCATCTGGAAGCCAGTGCTAAAGATATTTTTTAATTCCTTTGTCATGTAAATTCTGTGTCACTACTGCATTAGACACCCACCACAAAGGAACAGTAGTTAGCTGAGACCGTCAGAGCCTTGTGTGCATGTCCACAACTCTGGGGCTTCCTTAATAACTGTGTAAATGAATGAAGTCCTGTTTGCACATGGAAGAGCACTGCATTAATTTTCATCAGTGATGATGAAGGAAGTCTGAGAAGTTAAAAAAAGCTCCAAACCTTCAGTACACAAGAACTGCAGTGTTCCTAACAGAGAGAAGACAGTCAGTTCCAGTTTGGGGGAGCTAATCTGTAAGTGCAAGTAAAGAGCGTCACTTTGCACCCTGCAGAGCAGAGGAAGAAAAATCTCTGCTTCAGAAAATGGTGCTTGCTTTGAGCTGGCAAGAAATATTTCAATAACAGGTTGTGGAGAATGTAACTTCAAAGTTTTGAAGTCGATGGAATTTTGGAAGCAGTTGCTGAAATTTGTATCCAAAAATGATTTAACTTCCCCAGTAAGTGATGTGTACAAATGGCACACACCACTAAACCACATATGCACGCAATGTATGAATTCCCACATTCTTGACTTCCTATTCCAGCTTCAACATTTTTTCCACTGCAAAAAGAAATGAATCAAGCTTGCAATAGGATGTGTGTATAAATGCCAAAGAAAAAATTAAAATCAGCTGTTATTTGAAAATTACTGAGCCTGGAGTACTCTGTTTAGATACTTAATGATCTTGTAAATCCTGTACACCATTGTGGGTAACCAGCTAAAGGTAGAGCTCTCTAAACCAAAGCTATTCCGGGTTTGTTAGGCTTTTTTGGTAATATGACCCTTTATAGTGACCCAGATGGTTATAAAATCATCAGGATCCATGGGGCAAACTGTGCTTCTGTGAACTGACTTCTTGTGGTGTGGTAATTCATCCATTTTAAAAGGATTTTCTTTGCTCCTGCCAAAGAAGAAATATTTTGGAAAAAAAGAAAGAAAATGCGGGGACATGCTGCAGAATAAATTTCCCAATATTTTTTTTTTGCCCCAAGTTGCTCTGCTAAGAAAGTGAGAATTGCTGGGACCATATGGAAGCAGAATGGCAACAGCCTGCAGTATATGAAAGGTTTCTGCAGCAAAGCAGTATTTCTCTCACTCAGCCTAAAAGTACAATCAAAGCATCTCACTCAAAGTTTTTAGGACAGATCTTTCTTTTGAGGGCTTGTCAGCATAATTATGTCAGGAACAAATTTACCAAAACAAATCTTCACTTAATGAATGTTGGTAGCTGTCATCTTTAAAATTGTTTAGCTACAATACAGGAAGAGAATGAGACAGAGAAGTGTTACATCTTGTTTAATACCCTAAAAATAACACTATCACCCTGCTAAATAAGAAGGGACATAATGCAACACTTGGAAGTAAAACAGGCAGTCATTTTTCTCTTGATACTATTTAGAGTGAGTTCATCTGTACCTGTACAAGGAGCTTAAATTGTAGTGCAGGATGTAGAAGCTTGAGCCCCATCTCAGCTGGTGGAGAATTCTGTTTCCTTTCTTCCCCCTCTTTTTTTTTTTTTTTCTTTTCTTTTTCTGAATTGCATCCTATCTTCCTCAGGCACATGAGAAGGATCTAATCATGATGAAATGTGTGGAGGCCAGGAAGGTAAGAGCCAGCCTGAAAGCAGAGCTAGAGGAAGCTGCATGTCACCTTCTGTGTTGGAAAAGTAGCATAGCCATCCGCTGTGTTTCACCTCCATGACCACATCCTGAATCCTTCCTTTCAAGTGGAAAGACAGTGCTGAGGGCAGATACAGGCTGGAGGCTCTTAGTTTGCATCAGGATTTGATAATTTTAATTTGCTTCAGGACTCATCCCAGCAGTGAGGTGAGCAAAGCAGCACGTGCTAGAACCAGTGTCTGCCTGGCCTTGCCTGTTACAGGACAGAAAAGTGGATCTGAGTGTCACAGTGGGAATGGGGAGGAGAAGGACACATTTTTTAAGCAGAGCTGCATGTATTGTACTCCCTCCCCAGTTCCCTCACACTTCCATTTCTGTAGGCTGCTACCACTTATTGCAACATAGATAACAGCTAGCAAGCAGAAGCACTTTAGATGTTTTGGACTCAGTAAGCATACCACTGTCAAATAGAGATGCTGTTCTTCAGCAATATATGATGCTAGTCATGGACCCTGAACCTACCTGCAGCCTGCTGGGCATCTTTTGCATGATAGCCCCATGGAGTAATCACAAACCCTTTTGAGGTAACAAAACCCTCCTGGGAGAAAATGCAACAGCACTGCAGTCAGCTGCAGTCACTTACCATGGCAAGAGTTTTGCTCTTAGTGAAATGGCAACAAGACCTGGAGTGCCAGGATCCACTGAAATACCTCATGGTGAACATCAATGATGCAAATGCAATTAATACTTGTTCCTGGTCTATAATGACTCTGTTACCCTAATGCAGTAGAGTGGCTACAAGAGCAACCTCTCTAATGGCACATAAACACTTTCCAAGTGGCTGTCCTATTAAGGTTATGCAAGACCCAGGGCAGTCCTCTGCAACGTGATGTCAGCTCTGGCTCCTGGCCTGACACACAGTTACACAACAGGACAAGGCGAGGGGAGAAAATGGAGATGCTCTGGAGCTGTCAATTTTTTGAAATACAGTTTAAGCACAGTTTCTATTGTCGTCACTAACAAAATGTCAGATGGGTAAACTGCAGTGGGGGGAGTTAAGGTTGATCTAAGACATGCTGTGTTTTTTTCCTTATCTTTATATTATTATTTATTCTTCTTTTCATGTATCTGTCCTGATTTCCCCTCTTCGAAACTTGGCAAGGGAGCAAAAGAAGCTCAAAACTACATAGCTGACTACTGAGTAATGCTCTACTGAAGGCAAGGAATCTCTTTTTTTTTTCAGTTTTTCATGGTCTTTCTTACTTTGTGTATGATCTGTTAGCCGAGAAGCCCTCCTGATATTTAGCATTCCTTCCACACTGGTTAATTTGTGCTGGCTGCAAGAAACACATGGTGGGTATTTGGGGCCGGTACTGGTGGAGACGCGCTTGCAAGCAGGGAATGAAATATGACTGTCATGTTGCACAGCTCAAGAAAAGGGAACAAAGAAATCCACAAACCTTTTTCTTCACTGCCCACATAAGCCCATTGCAGTATGGCAATGAGTGCTGAACAGATGTGGAAGCGTGTCTGAGGTGGAGAGGACCCCTGGGTCCCACCCTTGCAGAAGAGATTGTCCTGCTCTCTCTTCCCAGTGCCGTTTGGAGAGATCAAGGTTCTCAGCCAAGAGTAAAGGTCCTATTTCCCACATTAGCCAGCCTTTTTGAAGACTTTTTTGTCCTCCCTCAGTTTGAAACCATGTAGGTGACCCTGGCTGAGGAGTAAATTGCCCAGGATGGGTGAGGTCTATGTGCTTCTCAGGGCACAGACTTGCAGAAGGATGTCCTGCGGCTGTTCTCTGGGCCAAGAGTATGTGAAGGAACTATGGATTCTCTTTGCTGATGTTTGTTAGTGAGGAGAAGCTTTCCAAACAGTGAGAAGTCCTGTCCCCCACATGGTGGGCATGTGGGCACTGGCCTTGCCAACGTGGTTCCATACTGCAAGTTGGGCACAGGAGTGGGCTGACAACATGATCATGGGCTGGTGAACTGGGGTCCACTACACACACAATCTGAGCATGGGGAAAGACAGAGAGAGAAGAGGGGTAGGATGCCCTAGCCTCTGTGGTCCTACTCTTGGACTCACTATCCAAAGGTAAGGTCTCTGCCCAACCCAGCTCTCTGGGAAACTCCTGATAGCTGAGAGCCATATGGAGCCCAGGGCTGCCCAGTTCCTCCCCGTCTGCTATTTAATTCCCTTATTTTTCTATCAGCCTGTTTAAAGAGCTTGACTGTTCGCAGACTGCATTTGGCTGACGTGTTGGAGTCTCATCTGCTCATACATGTAGCTGTCCTCTCCTTCTATGCCCAGATTAGGACTTGTCAGAATAAAGCTGTGAAAATTCTCAGACAAAAGCAATACTGGTAATGAAAGTTTGAATTGTAAGCACTCATAAAGTTCAGTCTGAACTAAATCTTTTGTCTACAAATATTTCCCACAGTTTTCTGTCTTTGTTTATCTCTGATACATGCCAGCTTGCATGAATTTCTTTTGGTGATATCTTGGGGAAGACACCACAGGAAAACTGCTCAGCCAAAGATTTCCCTGTAGATGAAAGAAGCCAGACCTGGAACCCAAATCTAGCTATTCTGTATGAAATGGAAGAGAGCAAAGCCTTGGATCAGAAAACCCCTGGAACTTTGTAGAATATTTGATCCTTATCCGACCTGTGTGGCTCCAGCCTTTGTGGCTCATTGTATGTCTTTATGATGAAGAAAATACACAGCACAACCAGGCCTGTATGATCGGGATCCCTGGAAGTAAATGCATTAAAACAGAATAAATCAATTCAGAAAACTGGCTGTCTTCCTTTCTGCTCCAAGTTACTTCCTCAACATCTGCCTTTACTGTCCTTGGTAACAGAATTTTTCCGCAGGGTGTGTATTTTATACTTTGACAACTTGGTACAAATATTTTATTGTCAGAATTAGGACACAGTTACACTTGCAATCCAACTACCTATTCTGAACTGCATGTGTCTGAACTTGTGCACATCTATAAACAAAATTAAGCTTTCTGTTCCCTCCCTAGTCCTCAAAATTCACTTAGAACCAGCAGTGTCATTCAGGCAAAACAGACCTTCTCGGAGAAAAGCAGCTTGCTTTCTCCTGTTTTATAAAAAGAACTGGATTTCTCTGAAGCAATACAAATTCCTTGCATTTTAAAAAAAATAAAATCCGTTACCCGTTCCACATGAATGTTAATGCTACCTCCAAATGACATGTGTGTGTCCAAAGTGCCTTTGAAAGAAGCCCTTCACAAAATCTGTTTGCATCAGGGGATGCAACTGGTGGGCTTCCATCTGAATGTTGCTATTGTTCTAGTCTCCGTCACATTTGCTTTCCAGTCAGTCTCAGATGTAACTTCCCAACCACAAGAAATTGTTCTGAGCTGTTGGCAGTCTAATTCATCTAGATTTTCTTTGTTTACAGGAAGATTTTAGTGTCCAATGAGAGGAATGGATTTTATTGCCAGCTCTTAATCACTGTGTAGCAAAATGCAGGCAAGGGAGTAGATTTCTGCAGGTTAAGGTCCATAGGAGGGGAGGATTTTTTGTTCAGGTTACTGGTTTGAGCCTAACAATAAATTTGATGAGGTATCCAGGAAGTGCTTGGAAAGAGCAGGACTGAAGTATTCTGGGGCTAAACTGAACCGCCATGTCCTCAGCCTCACGTGTATCTCATTTCTTCAAACCACAGGAGCAGAAACCTTTGTCCACCCCCCTGCTCCATGGCAGACTGATCCACACCTATGTCTGCCAATCCTGGCACTAGTTTGTCTATCATGTTCTTTAAGACCTCCGATACTGGAGAGGCTACAGGTCAGCTATTCCAGCTTTTGTCTGTCCTCACAGTGTTCACTTTCTAACCTATATCTCTTTTAGGCAGTCTAAGATCCTCAGCATGTGGTAAATAAGATGAGCTCTGCTGACATCAGTGAAGTTTCACCATTAAACATGCTTTGAAGGTATGACCTAGTACTGTCAAAACTCAGTCCTTTCACTTCCCTCTTAATTTTTCTCTGTTCCTACTCTTTATCTCTTGATAGATTCACAATGTTCCTTCCACTCACTTTAACATCTAAGCAGTGTGAAAGTTCTGACGCTCACTCCTACATACCGTCATCAGCATTCAGCTCTCTTTTTCTGTTCATATTTCTAAAACTTTCAGATCTTTGTCTTCACACATGCCCACTACAGCGTTATGCTGGGATCTAAAAAACACATCAGACATATAAAGAAGTTTCTGAGATCATCTTCCAGCCTTGTCTTTCTGAGCAAATAAACCTTCTCTTTGGGACCCTCACCTGGCTTCCAAAGTTCAAATTTTCGGACACGACCTTTAATACCACCAACATGCAAGAGCTCAGCCAGTTCCTCTGTTACTAGGTGAATCCTCCCGCCTCTGTAATGACATCAGTCTCCAGTATCCATTTGATCTGTTGCCCAAAAGATACCTTCATGTTTTCTTCACTTTGTCTTTTTTGAATGCACAGTTTTCCAGAGGTGTTCTTCAAAGCTGTTCTGTCTGAACTCAGGCCTTTCCTTAAAGCCCACTCTGACTGCAAATGTCTAATTGGAAGATACGAGGTATTACTACCTTTTTTAAGTTACTTATTTGACAAATTTAAACACAATCAAAGCACAAATAATTGCCAAATGCCCTGGTGCATGTGTGATAACTTTTGCAAGAATGACTTTCCCATCACTGTTGTTTTAATGCCCCCTCTGCTTCTTCTAATGCCTTTGCTCACTCATTTATTAGGTCTTGTCTTGAATTACCAGCGTGCACCACATAGGTAATATCACTCACTGTCTGTTTGCACAGATGTTCACAAGTCTGCATTATTTCTCATCTCTGCCTGGGTTGTTAGTTCTAGAGAAGTCCATCGTGGCCTAGGAGTTTAGCTAACCACCACCCACACCTCAGCCTGCATCTTGTCATGACATCTCTAGAATGTTCTTGTTGTGTGCTCCTAGATTCAACAGTGCAGCTGAGAATGGCAAATGTCTTGCAGTAATGATTCAAATGTTGTGCACCAGCAGTGGTGCACAGGCAGATGGTGCTGGCACAAGCAGGGCACCCTCCTTGGGGAAAAATCTGCCTTTATCCTTTGACCAGTGGGTAAGATACAGACAGGATGAGCAATTCCTTCTTAGGTTTGCCCTGAGGACAGTTGAGACTGGGGTTTTGCCCCATGTCGAGGGAAGCTCTGAACCATAGAATTTGGATTTAGTAGTAATTCTTGCAGCCTAAGTTTTCTTATCTTGGAGGCCTTCTATGCAGACCATTATTTGGTTGTTGTTTGGCTGATTGTTTACTTTATACTTTGATTAAATTAAAATATATTAACATTCAGCACTTACACAGAACTGCTTAGAGGTAGCAGTTTGCAAAAAATTTAAAGGCAGAGAAATTAGAAGCTTGTCTGAAAAACTGGTTGGTCATAGTCCACATGCTCTCCAGGTATTTTTAGCTTTTGTTGTTGATGGTTTTACCATTTATTTTTGTCCTGTCTGTAGCTCTACAGTCTTGCCTTTTCCATTAGGCTCTGCATCTATTGTTATACACACCTACTGTGAATCTGCTGTAATCTGTACCCCTGCATGCCTTCACTTGCTTTCCTGCTTCAGTGTTTCCTGTGCCTTCATCTGATACAATTAATCACTTCAGCAAAAGTAACCTGATACTGATATCCTGCAAATACTTCGGCAAGTACCCTAATTCAGGGAAAAATACTAGACTTGTTGCAAAGGCACCCCCAGTGGCAAGGCAGCTTCAGAGGGAAGGTTTGCCCCCAGGGATTGCCGGAATGACAAGAGATTACAGAATGGGCCAGTGTTGGCACGTGCCATGCAGCAATAGCAGATATGCTCACTTATCTCCATCAAAGATGCAGTCAGCCTCACGTTTCTTCCTCTACCCCTCTGAAGAAGCACCTCTGCGAGGCATCCACAAGAAGTGAAACACCAGTGAAAGCCAGGCTTGTGTAGTCCTTTCAACTCTTGCTGGGAAAAAACATTCAGAATGTTACCGAAAAACTAATGGAGACAACTTCTGCTTTGGGCCATGAGCAGAGAATCCTGGAATCAAAGCAAAAAAGCTTCTTTCTATTTTGTTCTCCGCCTGCAGAATCAGTGGATAGCTAAACGAGAACAATATGTGCTGGCAGCACGGCCCATGCGCAGGCATGGCTCGGGGCAGAGCCGAGCCTGGCTGCTGTGCCAAGTAGCCTCAGTCATCTCTGAGATCTGCTCCCTGTGGGAAGCTGAAGGCCACAGAAATCTCCTCCCCTACACCCTTCCCACATTTCTCAAGAGCAGGCCAGATCCACCTAATCAAACAGACTGTCTTCCAGGAACATCAGGGTTTACCCTGAGAATGGAAGGAGCTCGAACCGCCACAAATACTTTGTTATTTGTAGCACCTCTGGCAAAACTATAATGTACATACAAAAGCAAAGCAAAATGTAGGCATTTTCATGCCTCATCTGAGTGCACCTCAACATCCTGTCATGGCTTAGGCCGAATTGGCCAATTATAGGTGACAGATGCTCTCCCCTCACTTTTCACCCAAGAAGAGGAGAGATAAGAGTTTACAAGTTTAGGAGCTAAACTACTTTAATGAAATATTAATAATAAAATAAAAACAATAATGAAATAGATACAATATATACAAAACCCTATCAAGCTCCCAGGATGATGTCATCAGCAGGCACTGGGGAAGTC
>JAOXJM010000019.1:24074900-24111734 GCA_026413425.1 Tringa solitaria
CAAAACTGGACACAGTACTCGAGGTGGGGTCTCACCAGTGCCAAGTACAGGGGGAAAGGAAGGAGGGCTCCACTTTGTCTATTCAAGAGCAGTTGCTTACAGCACTCTTCCCCTTCCTTCCCTGGACTCTGTTGCTGCTGATAGCTCACAGTGCAGCAGGTAAATACAGGGACCCAGCTCATTTTTTTGCAGCTGCCCTGGGGCCAGAGGAATCGAAGAAAGACTGGATAGCACCGACAGTGCCAAGGGAGTGTTTCCACGTACACAATATCTTTACCAGCTAGGAAGTCCGGTTGCCTTCTGACGGCTTTAACTCCTTACACAGTTTTGTCACGGGTGCTTTTGCACTGAGGACCTTTGAAGTGAAAGGCAGTAAGACTTTGACTGAGTCCTATTGCAATACCATCTCCCTTATATAGTCCCAAGCCCTTATCATTCCCATCCCTCGATTTTATTCTAATGAGGTGTTTGTTACCCCTGCACTCCTTTTGCACATTTTGGCAGGGAGGGGATCTGTTAATTAGCCAGACGTTGCATTTTTAGTGGAAGTCTGCTGAAAAAGTCTTGTTTTTCTAAATCTGACCTGTTGAGTGATTCATGAGATCCATATTAATACATGGCACAGTACAGCTCCATTCGTTAGCATCCTGAATGTGCCAGATGGCTCAGTAAAAAGATAAGCAGCGGCAGAAAATTCACTCTCAAAAATAGCATTGTGACAGCAGCAACCATTATCCTGAACTTCGCAACATAAAACTACCATGCTACAGCACTTTTGAGTACCCTGCACTCTTGAAGAGGATGCAGGAGAAGATCAAATTTAGAAAAGAGGGACTTTAAATAGAAGTTCAGTTCAAAAATAAAGTGTACCCTTGGAAGTTATGTTCTTGTAATAAATTTAGAAACGAGAATAGAATAAAAAATTTACTAGCATTCTCAGGTGACAGGCAGTGTAGTCAGGTGGACATCTCTGAATACGAGATGCTATTTCAAATACAAGCTTCCAGGAAAAACAGGGGCAGGATCATGTCTTCTTATTCTGTTTATTATACAGCGCTAAGAACATTGGAGATGTGTGAAAAACTATAAATCTTCATACATAAGCCATCTGGCTTGAATGGCATGACAGCTCATATCAATAGTTTCGTGTACTTGTCGGCTGTCTCCTGGTTTCCAAGTAATGAGTATCTCTGTGGCCAAATTTTCAAACCTCTGCTTCCAACGAGGCACATGAGTAAGTGCCTATTCAGATGTACTCTGCCCATAACAGCTTCCAGTCTGACATGCCTGGACAGATTTTTAAAAGCATTTGGCAATAATATTCCACCATTAGCCTGAAGAGAACTGGGTGAGATATTGTGGCCAAAACCTTTCTGGTAGAAAATGTACAATATTTCCAATATTTAAAATTAATTTCAAAGAAGCTAACTTGTTTATATTGGAATCCAGGGAAAAATAAAATGAACATGGAAAGAGAAAAAAAAAAAGTATGTTTGTATTTGTTTTGCCTTGAGAAGGGAATTATTTTTCTGTTCACTGATATTTTACTGATAAATTCCATCCAATGTTTTGTTTAATTCTGAAAAATATTCATAACTGAAATGCAATATTGTGTGAAATATTAGCAACACATTAGCTCTTGTGAGTTTAAACTACAATAAAAATATTTTCTGCAATCTTTCAGCTTGTGGAAGATGTTGAACAAGTGTATTTGTTGTTGACCTAGGCTGATTTTTTTCCCAGCTGTTGGAAGAACTGCCACAAACCAGAAAATAAATTATTCTCATGGCTTAACTACAAATTTATTTGTTGTTTTTTTAAACCTATCTCCAATTTCAGATAAGTTCATAATAAGACATAGAAAATTTAGTCCTATGCATTTCCCTGAAAATGCAATTCACTGGACAAGCTGGGGAGAAAGGACTTCCTTCCCTTGCAGGTGAAAATCTCTGCCAGGAAACATGAGGAAAGACTGCCATTTTTACGCACATAAAATATAGTATATATAATTTTATCTCCGTATAATGGAGACACTACTTAAAGGTGTCCTGTTCCTCCTACTATATTTAAAGAATTTGCTTAAGGAAAAGAGACAGGGTAGCTTTGTATAGGCATTTGTCATATCATGCAACAAGACACATGACACTGCATTAATAATATTCCTTATTGGTGACTTTTTCACCAGTTCATCTCACAGACTATTTTTACAGTTAAAAAGAAAAGCTTTCCATGTATATTCTCTTTTCAGGAAGTGAGAGTAGCAATGGAATGAAGATTGTTTAGGTAACAAAAATGTGATGTTGAATATAGTAAAAAACATTTTGTGCTGCATTATAGTCAATAAACTTCTGCTATTTCTAGTAATACATCTGACAATTATTTTTCCAAATATTGAATCTGGCCTAGGTGCATTTTTAAGTTTGTAGTAAACAGTTTACTCTTTGGGTATAATCTGGAAATCTACATTGGACCCTCTTATTATTTTAGTTTTGCATTGACCTGTAACAATAAGGAATATCTGAAAAAAATCAGCCACATGTCCTTGAGGGATGTGTGAGGATTCAGCTCCAAGTCAAAAAACTGGAGATACAGAAGCTCATGAAACTCTGGCCCTGTCAGCACAACACCAAGCCTGGAGTCCCACCTCCTTGCCAGATGCTATGAGAGCCCTGGCAGTCAGGAACTTTGGATTCCTGGCAAAAATTCAGTTAGAAATTGTCAAAAAGCTATCAGTTTCACAATTACTACTTTTCAAATATCTCTTCAGAAAAGAAATATCTGGATTTCTTTCCAAAAAAATTTTTCTTGATGATTTGGAGGTTTTCTTGCATGGTAATTCCAGCTTTCAGTTACCACCGTCATTCTGCTATCTGTCCTTTAGTTCCCCATTCACTGGAGATAAAGGCACTTTTCTATCCCACAGGGGTAGTTCTTTGGTGAGCATAAACACATACTGGGTTGTGAAATAGTCAGGTAAAATAGGACTGGAGTGCCAGGGCTACCACAGATCATCTTTGGCAATTACAGACCCGTCAGTCTCACTTGAGTGCCTGGTAAAATTATGAAGGTCATTCTGGGAGTTACTGAAAAACACTTGAGAGGCAACACAGTCACTGGTCATAGCAAACACAAGTTCATGCTTAACCAACTGAATTTCCTTATTATTTCCGTTATCACCAGTCTAGTTGACCAAGGGAAGCCAGTAGACGTGGCAGGTTTGGGTTTTCGCAAAGCTCCTCATACTGTCTCTCACAGTATCCTGCTGGACAGAATGTCCAGCACAGAGCTTGACAAGTCCATACACTGGGTGAGCAATTGGCTGGTGGTATAGTAGGTATAGTAAATGGGCTTACATAGGCTACTGGCCAGTCAGCATTGGGCTCCCCGTGGCCCAGTTTTATGGATAGTGCTCTTAAATGATCTGGACACAGGAATTGAATGTACCTTAAGTAAGTTAGCTGATGATACTAAATTAGAGGGAGCTGTGGACTCCCTTGAGCATAGAAAGGCCATATAGAGAGATCTGGATAGACCAGAGAGCTGGGCAATCACCAACCATACAAAATTTAACAGGAGCAAGTGCCACCTGGAGCAGGGTAATCCTGGTTACACGTACAAATTGGGGGAAAAGAGGCTGGAGAGCGCCCACACAGAAAGGGATCTGGGTGTTTGGTTTGATGGCAAGTTGAACATGAGTCAACAGTGTGCCCTGGCAACCAACAGGGCCAACTGTGTCCTGGCGTGTATCAAGCACAGCATAGCCAGCTGGTCAAGGGAGGGGTTGTCCCACTCTGCACTGCACTGGGACAGCCCCACCTTCAGATCTGTGTGCAATTTTGGCAGCCTCAGTATAAGAACAACACCAAACTATTAGAGTGTGTCCAGAGGAGGGTGACCAAGATGGTGAAAGGTCTCAATAGCAAGACCAAGGAATGGCTTGAGGAGCGGCTGAGATCACTTGGGTTCCTCAGCTTGGAGAAAAGAAGGCTGAGGGGTCACCTCAAGGCAGCCTGTGCCTTCCTCAAGGGGGGCAGTCGAGTGGGAGGTGCTGATCTCCTCTCTCTGGTGACCAGTGACAGAACATGAGGAAATGGAATGAAGCTGCATCAGGGGCAGTTCAGATGGGGCATTAGGAAAAGGTTCTTCACAGAGAGGGTGGTTGGTCACTGGAACAGGCTCCCCAGGGAAATGGTCATGGCATCAAGACTGTCAGAGTTCAAGGAGTATCTGGACAATGCTCTTAATCATATGTTTTCATTTTAGGTAGTCCTGCAAGGAGCAGGGAGTTGGACTTGATGATCCTGATGGTTCCCTTCCAACTTGAGATATGCTTTGGTTTAATGATTCTTTGATTCTATGATCTCATCTCATCTATAGTAAAAGCATTTATTGCATTATGAGTAAGAAGAAAAAAAATTCAAAAAAACTATATAAGAGGGGAAAATGATAGTATAGCTGCAGTAAGAGGAAACAGCAATGTAACAGCTTGGATCTCCAGCTTTGGATATTCTTCAGGATTAACAAGAAAACCTACTCTTAAAATATATACATAACCAGTCTCAGAAATCTGTTGGATCTACATATACGCCAACAACTTTGACTAAAATTAGACTTCAACTTTGGTGAAAGCACATATTTGTGCTCTGGTTGAAAATCATGCTGAAAGACTATTTTGTTGAATTTTTTTTTTAAGTTGGGCACCTTTAAGGTCACATGATTTTCTTTGGTAGGTATGGCTTCTCAGCATATTTAAAAAATTAAACAGGCTGAGCATGGAGGTAAGAAACTCATCAGAAACCAAGGGGGTTATTTACAAAAGCTTTTCCATTGAAATAGACAGTTGAAAGAAGAAGCAGCAGTCATGCATGCTTACTTACACAAGAGTGAGAGGTAAAAGCTGATCCACTTAAAAGTAATACCAAACTGACACAGTGTCATGGTTTAGGCTGAATTGGCCAATTACAGGTGACAGATGCTCTCCCCCTACCTCTTGCTTCAAGGAGACTTACAAGTTTAGAAGGAACTAAACTACTTTAATGAAATGTTAATAATGAAATAAAAAGGAAATAATGAAATAAAAAGGAAATAATGAAATAGATACAATGTTTACAAAACCCTATCAAGCTCCCAGGATGATGTCATCAGCAGGCACTGGGGAAGTCCCAGACTGGACTCAGTGACGGATGTGAACTGGATTCCAGCTCTGGAGTCAGGAACACACAGATCAGGATTGAAGGCAGATGAACAGACAGGGTCATCTTCGGATATCAGCCATTGAAGAAAGAGGGCTGACTCTTTGACCCCTCAGCTTTTATGCTGAGCATGGGGCAGATGGGGTGGAATACCCTGTTGGTCAGTTTTTGGGTCACATGTCCTTTATGCTTGTCCCTGCGTGTGGGACCCCTCTACGCTTTTCGTTTTCCAACCCTCCAATGGGGCAAATAATGAAGTTACCTGATCTTGGTTCTTACAGCAATAAGTATAAGCAAAAGCTTCTCTACACACCATTCCTTCGCATCAGCTATAAACATATGTCTTACCACTCTGAGAATGAATAGTTTTCTGCATAACATGCTGTTAATTTCAGAGAGTTAGAAGAGGCCTAGCTAAGACGTAAAATTACTGCACGGAAAGTTGGTTCTGTTTTACCTCAAACCAAGACACACAGAGATACTGTAGAGGGAATTTCATCTGTCCAAACCAGACAGCAACAGGTAGACCATCTGCATTTGAGCAGGTACAGTAAGCATTAGCAGAGACACTGGCTACTTACTCTGCAGTTCTTTGACTGTGAATAATCTGAACGAGGTTTATTCAAGAAGTTCTGGAGAGCAACTCCCTGTGAGCCAGCAATTTTGCCTGTGAAAGGGATCACAAAGTATAGAAAATGCACAGAAAGGAACAGCAAACACACAGATGGTGTACCATCCTAGAAGCTGAGCATACTTGAAAATCAACTTCTGTGTGACAGAATTTTGCTTTTACAAAGGGAAGTTCATATACAGGCTGAGCAAGGCAAAAAGCATGCATAATGGAGGAAGCATGGAGATGAGGTCTCAAGAGTAAAACAGGGTATAAACCAACTTGACATTATGAACACGGCCCAGCTAGGCACTGTCTGTGAAAAAAAGTGGTAGCACCTGAGCACTATTCCAGAAATTGCAGCTAGATTTGAATTTGCAGCTAGGGTCTGCTTGCATTTTCCCAATGTCAGCAGCTTCCCTTCTGTATGATATTTGAAAATTAAGGCAGGGAAAAAAAAATCCAACCAAGAGGGGATAGAAAAAGAGAGAAAGAAAACCCCAAAGAGAAAAAACAGAAAAATTTTGTAAGAAAGCAAAGTCAAGACTACACATGCTGCCTGGCTAAAAAGAGAACTCAAGATGGCACAAGAAAGTCCTGATAGCTTTCCAAAAGCAAGGGTAAAAAAGGGTGTTAAAACATGCAGAGATGAATAGAGCAAGCAAAGAACCCATGGCAAGCACAGACAAAGAGAAATGCATTGCCAGTACATCCTGCCTTCTCTTCAGGGGCTTTCAAGGACACCAGAAAAGAGGAGAACAAGTGAGTTCATTGAGGAAGAAAAAATTCCACCAGTGCCCCATTGATCCAGGAAGACTGCTGGTGGCAAAATGCCTTTGAATCATACGAGCCTGTATGAAATCTGTCCAAAATGGGGTAACTCAGCCCCACTACTGACACTATGAGGCAAGGAGACTTTTGTATGTGGTCAAAACTTGGGGACTTTAACAGGTTTCACACCACCTGCAGAGATGGTACCTTTCAGACCATGGCATTAGGGAGGTCCATGCAAAGCTCTGATGCTAAATCTGTAAAGCCGGGAACAGAGGAGGACATTTCTGGAAGGGCAGCAAGAACTGGCTTACATCAATCTTTATGGCCACTTCAGAGATTTTTTGCTAAGTTCTTTCTTCTCTTTTGCCATTTGAGCTATTTATTAACCTTTCTCAAAACAAGCCCTGACTGACCCCCTCAGCTTCTTTCTCCTGTATTACACAGTGTGATCCCAGCCCAAGAGAAACTCCTGCCTGAGCACGGGGCTGCTGCTCTGCAGACAAATGAAATTGGTCACGTGCCTTGGATACTGCCCATATCTTCAGGGCCTGTCAGATGTAGAGAAGACAGGGATTTGACTGTTCCTGCTTCAAGAGCTGCCTGGAGAGGAGGTCCCAACAGATCTAGCAGAGCCAGTGATAGTGACTGGAGCACCACCTTGCACAGTGGTGTTAGCTAAGCCATTGCCAGCCTCTTGACACCTCCCAGAGATGGGGTATTCAAGCCAACCTTTCTGCACATGTAGTACTAGAATCTATGAGATCTGAGACAGGAGGTGCTATGAGCAGCAAGCCCAGAAGAGGCTGAATAACCCTGTGTGAGCAGCTGCTGGGCCTTTCATGGGCTGCATTCTGGTCATTTTGCCTGCAAGCCAGAAGAGTGCAATACAATTGGGAATCACCCTTATATCCATTTTAGAGGGACAGCAAATACAGAGATCATTTTAATTACATTAAAAGCTCTGTGTCAGACAGCTAACCTTCGGCAGTTGCTTTTGCAACTTGGCTGTATTCGAATGGATTTAACTTGCACTCAGATTCGAATCAGGGATTAGTGCTTAATCCTCCATCTCTTCATCATTTCCCATGCAGCCGCCTCAGCAAGAGCTTGTGTCATGGTGTAGAGGACACTGAATGTCACTGCATCATTCACTTCATCTTTTCCTCAAGGTCAAAAATGTACAGTTTGCCTGTTTATTTAGCCAGGCTGCGAAATCCAGCTCCCAGGGGAGAGCACAAACAGCCCTTGATCTTTAGCAACAATCAGAAATGAGCTTTTGATTCCTGCAACTGCTTACATTGATTTGCCATGGCTCACAAACTCAAGGCTGTCTTCCTAAGGAGAAGGACAAGAAAGACCTTTTAAGATGAAAGTTTAGGCTTTCTTTTTAATTTTCCAGTCCCCAAAGCTGGTGAGGAGGATGAGCAAGCAGGGAGGCTGGGGGAGGCAAGGGGGTGAAACAGAAGAGGTTGGATTCTGGAAAGAATGCAAAGACTCACTCTGATTGCTGGTGATGAGACTGTATGGAAAAGCTGAGACCAAAAGGTTATCCATTGCTGCAGCTTTGCCAATATACTTGTGGATGTCTTTTGACTTACTCAGGTCAGGATGGCAGAATGGAATTCTTCCCCTCACTGTCTGATTTTTACTTCAAAATGCAGACTGCATTAGGTGTTAAGGAGTGTTACATCTAAAACTTGATTAATCATTTGGCTAATACCTTATCCTAGAAGAAGCTGAGAAACAGTCTGTTCCAAAGCCCTAAGTCATGTGTTTTCTTAGAAGATAATTTAGAAATTTCCAGATTGACTAAGGCTCTCCTCAAGAGACATTAACCAGCAGCAAACTGCAGGCTGTGACCCACTTGCTGTCAGTCACGTTATCTGGTTTAAAAGAAATAAGGAGTCACATGGTATATTTTAGTATCACTTCTTCACTGTGGGATCTCATGAAAGGACTAGTTCCTTGGAACACTATAGTGCATGAAGCAAATGCCACGCAGCTAAGTGCCTGCTTGCTAAGGCATAGAGATTGCACCTGTTTCTTATAACTATGATGAAAGTAGAGTGCTTTGTTTATTCCTCAACAGAATAACAGAATGGGAAGGAATGGGGAAACACCACTGAAAGATCACCCAAAGCAGCAGATTTCTCCTGTTCTTAACAGGGAGCTAAAAAGAATTACAGACTTATAGCACAAATTAGCCCTTCTGCCCTCACAAACAGCACAGCATTGCTATGATCAGTGTCCTTCACAGAAGCTGTCCTGTTCCTGTGTGACTGTTCCCCACAAGCTGTGACTCCAGGCTGACCTCAGTTATCCTTCTCCAGAGACTGCTCCAGTGCCCTGTTGCCTGCAGTTTTTAATCCAGACTTACAGCTTTTCTTCTAGCTCCACAGTCAGACCCTTTTTCCACTTTATAGCAATGACTGCTCTCAAATAGTTACCAGACTTTATTTCCTAATTAGAGTGGTGTAAGCAGTGCCACATACACATTGACTATAATGTGGTATAATCTATGGCTTATGGATGTTTATCAAGTACCTGCCAAAACAGTGACTTTTTTCCTGCCTGGCATAATGTTTGGCAGTCTTTTGACATCAAAAAGAGAGATAGCTAAGCCTCATCTATGCCTCAATGAAAATCAAAAGACCACACTCCTCTGTAAACTTGGAAAGTCATTACCACTCAATGCTGCACGGAAATTGCAATGCAAAGAACAAGGCAAAGCAAAGATCAGATTTGATTTGAAAGCTCTGCCTTAAGATCTCAGAATCCCATTCTGTCCATGCATGTGTATGTGATGGAAAAGTTTTAGCAGCAACATGTTTTGTTAAGTAAACAACAGCAAGTTAAGACAGAAAGAAGAAAAGTGTTTCCATTCCACTGATGTCTAAACAGCAATAAATTATACCTAATAATAAGTTAATGTTTTTGAGTAGAGTGGAGAAGGACATAAAGACACCCAATTTTGTGGTTTTGTTCTTAATGGAAAGTAGTGAAAATCTTCTGGACTTGTACATGACAGGAGGATTTAGCTTTCAGATTGTATATGCACAGTATTATCCATGTACTTCAAAAAATATGCATGGCAGATCCTATGTAACAATATATAGCACACAATAAATACATGCCATGACAAATCTAACAAGCATTATGACAAAAAACTGCTCATGCAGGGAAGAGAATCAGAATAAGGGAGTTTCAGCCAAATTGTATCTTCTCTAAGCCCCTAAATGTGTAGCAACATTGAAGTAGGTGAAGATCTTAGGACATTTATGGAAATTGTCTCCTACTTAGTGCAATGCTTCTGCCTTCTTCCTACAGGGCTACCAAGTGTGGGCTGGCATGTAGAAAAGGAGAGGGATTGTGGATTCTAAAAACAGAAGTCCTTTGCACACAAATAAGCATAATTCCAGCTAAAATGATCCCTGGGAGAGACAACAGCAAGAGAAAAAATACCACAGATGGTATACCAGCATGTATAACCTGAGGTTGTCTCAACAAAACTTCTGAAGATATTGTGTATTCAATGGACGTATTTTCATTAAATAATGATAATATTCACAAACCCAGCCTTTCACAACCCCAGCTGTTTGGGCAGCTTAACCACTGCATTTGCATGGCCCTGCAAGCCCACACTGCAGATCCTCCCTACCTGATTTGCAGTGGCACTATTGTATTTCACTGGTGCAAGCATGAGGAACAGGAACTCACATGGTTGTGGTAATTCCCACAAGCTCCCTGGTGCCTGTTTCAGAGACGTGAAGTATTCTTGCCATGGTTATTTTAAAGATCTGCTACTTGTGACCTGCAAACCTATGTCCCAAACAAGGACATGCTCTGAGTGTATTTTTAGAACTGGCAGGAAATATCTCATGATTATACTTTCAGTCGTCCTTGGCATTCAGCTTTCTAGCAAATTATTTTCCACTAATATTTCTGTGTGAAATTTCTAGTATCCAATACAGCATATTTCCTTTCTGTTTGAGGGCGTAGGAATCTTAAAAAGTGGATCTTGTGGATAGTTAGAGGCAAAAGATATGTATCAGATCAAGCACACAGCAGAGGGACAAGAGGCACCAGTCACAAGTTACAGCAAGAGAAATTCCAGAAATATAAGGGAAAAAAATCTTGCCATGTGAGTGGTTTAGGGACAGAGTAGATTGCCCAGAAATGTTGTGCAATCTCCATCCTGGGAGACTGTCAAAATGTGATTGAACAAATTCCTGAGCAAAGTGAGCTGGCTTTGAAGTCAGACCTCCTTGAAGCAAGAAGGCTGAACCAGATGACCTGTAAAGCCCCTTCCACCCTCAGTTACCCTGCAGTGCAGCAGCCCCAGGTCCTTCCCACAGCATCACCCCTCAGTGCAGCTGGAGTGCCAGGCTACATCCCAGAGCCAATCCCAAGAATGAGCTTCCCATGTGGCACAGCATAACTCAAGGGTATGAAGATTTTACTAATACTCAGGCAAAACACTTTCTATCTCATTTCCCCCCTGTTATTTCATGGTACACTTTCATCTGATGGTTATCATTTGATAAAAACAAGCTTTACAACTTTTAAATTATCCTTTTGTTATCTCTAAAGTAGTCATTCATATTTAAAGCTTAATCTTGCCTCTTAAAATCAACCTAAACCCCCAAATTAATTTACTTTTTCTTCCATTATTTCTGCTTCTGTCCAAAAGCAGATGGTAAGGTTAAAATTTTGTCCCCTTTGTGTTCAATGGGACTTTAAAAAAATTATTTTGATTAGATAAGATTTTATCCTATATCTCAGAGTTCTGTAAAAATTATTTCCCCCCACCTCCAATTTACAAGACAACACCGTGTACTAGTACTGTACCAGCTTATTTTTATGCATTAATGCTTGCTTAATTTCATGTCTACATGTAGATTTGCCATACTACCTGCATAATTGATATCTGTGTCTAGGGGGTTTTTTTCTCACACATTTTAGTTAACTTTTTTTTTTTAAATTATCTTGATAACTAAAGTTGCAAAAAGGTAGTATTTCTATGCCTCTGTATGCATGTCTGATTTCTCAGTACAATTCTGTTCACAATTCTCTTTGTTTCTCTCTCTGGAATAAAAGATGTCCTCAACGTCTGCAAGCCTATTAACTAAGACTGGACTTAGCCCTATTTCCAGAATCCAGTTCTAGTTTTATCTATATTCTCTGTCTGGAGTCCCAATTATATGGCCTGTTATACAACTATTCACAACTCATGTCAATTAATTATTTACTGGCAAAAAGCTCTGTATGTTCTTAATCACGACTCTTCATTCTTTCTATTAGGGGAAATGCCAAGTGCAGAACATATGCTAAAATACGTTCTGACAGTATCTCACTTCCCCAAAGGAAGACAAGCCACAAGGCTAGTCTTACTTCCTTGGTGATCTGCTTTTACCACATCTGACTTTCTTTTATTAGATATATGCAAAATTAGATCTGTAATTATGGCTCCTATTATCCCACCCTTTCTAATCTAGTGACAGATATTCCCCCTGGCATTTGGTAGTTCTTAGGTACAAGATAAGAAAGATAAGAGGAAGGTAAGTTATTAACTTGGATTGCCAACACGCCATTGCCTGATAATTAGTAGAAAGGCTAGATAATCAGTAGAAGTGGAAAAGGAGATTGTTATACCCATAGACACTGTGATTCTAACAGGGGTGCAACAGTACATGCGAGTGCATATGTAGAAAGTCAGCGGTGAGCTGTCTGACAGTTGGAGGTATGTGCTCAGCAGCATTACTTAGAAAAATCAAACTGTCTGAAAAAAAACAAAAAGGAACAAAGCTTAGAGTTGGGGGAAAAAATAAGGAAGCAAAAATGGAATTTGCTTTTCATATCAACTGGCTTGGTTTTTCAAGGTTTTTCCCACCTTCCCAGACTTCTTTCAAGCTTTCGTGATACAAACTCTTTG
The DNA here is from genome assembly GCA_026413425.1 of Tringa solitaria. Taxonomy (NCBI): domain Eukaryota; kingdom Metazoa; phylum Chordata; class Aves; order Charadriiformes; family Scolopacidae; genus Tringa; species Tringa solitaria. The sequence continues at coordinate 24,087,409 of JAOXJM010000019.1, forward strand.
GAAGGTAAGAGGTTTGTCTGAGGTTGCCAGGAGGCACGAGTATCCTGCCGTTTTAGGAAAATAGGTTCTGTCTTCAGCACGGGCAGTTTAGGTCATTGTGTAGAATGTATGTTTAGGATCATACAAAAACTCCCAAAGAAGTGACACAAAGTTGCAGAAGACTTAAAGGAGAACATCTCAAAGATGTTCTAATTTGTAATTATTCTAGAAAATGTGGAAACAGGGCTCTACTTCAAGAATAGTCAGAGGCAGTAAAGAACCAAGCAGGGAACATGGACACATGCTGGTTCTTATTTGGCCTTAGCAATCACAGTGAGGCAAACCCTCAGTTTTGTATATTAAAGCTGGACTGCTGGTTCATGAATAAGACAAAAAAGAGCAGGGAAGAGAAGTAGTATTGTGAATATTTTTTTCTGGTAGTAACACTCCATAGAAATGGAAACAATTCATAAAGATTCCTACAGCAACTTCTTAATAAACCAGCACACAACTAACATAAAAGCCCCTACAGATGAAACAAGCCTTCTGCTAATTGAGCCTCCAGGCTAAATTGCATCTTCCATGGCCAGTACAGATTTCTGTCTGAAACATGCTTCTCCAGCTGGCCTAAATTTTCTGTGCCAGAGTATTTTTCTGAGTAGACTAAGGAAGTTATTTACAGGCTCACCGGACTGCCATCCAGGCCAAATTTCAAGCTTAGAAACTCCTTCAAAGCTGGGGCAAAAAATATAGATCTTCCACCCCACCTTTAATAAAATATCAGTTATCAGTCACCTGCAGAGGCAAAACACACTAAAACACTACTTTTGGACAAAACAAGAAAGCATGGGAAGGCTTAAGCAGAGAGACTGCTGTAGACCTGCTGGTCCCATCTATGCTGCATTTTGAGCTTGCTCTCGTGGTCCACCCTGGGGCTGTAATACCCTTGTTCCCTCCTGACTGCAGGCCCTTAGGGCACATCCATAGCATCTGAAGCACACCTGCACTGCAAGCAGCTTTCCCACTTCAGATCCACAAGCCACCGTGGCTTGTTTCTAGCCTCTCATATCAAAAAAAAAGAAGAAAAAGAAAAAAGGGTGCAAAGAGGGAGCGGGAATGTGAGCCAGAGATCAGTTCTCCAAGCTGTCAATGACCCAGTCCTATGGCCCCCGTTGGGCAGTACCTGTTTGTGCCCATACCTGGCATCCCACACAGGTCTGGTAGGCTGGCACCTGGTCCGAAGGAGATGTGCATGTGTGTGTCTATGTGCACATGTGCATATGTATATATGCATATGCAGAAGGCTAATTTTAGGCAGAGGGTTCCTGCCTGGGTGCTGAGTCAGGCAACAAGCCGCTCACTGTCGGGTAAAGCACGCTTCATCCCCAACAGGAGGAAAAAAAGTTACTGCTTTCCAGGACAATGCATGTTTCATTTCCTGACTTACAGAGGCCGTTGGCAGAGAAGAGGTGCCAGAGCCAGCCCCTCCAGAGCCCCCATGCTCCCAGAGTCATGTGGAGTGCTGTGCAGGCAAGCTCTTGCCTCTAGTCCCCCACTCCTACACACTGTAGAGCTGGCACCTAATGGGAAGCCAGGTTCAAATGCGTGGGATGGAGAGGGCAATGGAAGAGAAGCAGTGTTTAAAGAGTTGCTTAACTACTGCTGGACACCTCCAAATAAACATGTATTAGAACTAGCGGTGTTTTGCACAAGGAAACACAAGCCCCTCAGAAAGCCATGTGACATTGTGCCCCTTCAGATAAGTCTCCAGATCAAAACAGCTCTGGACCTAGGAGATCCAGGCATGTGGCCTAGAAAGGAAAAGGAAAGCAACTGTGTAGTTGCTACAGGGAAATTCTGGAGAAAAAAGAACGAGATAATGGCACTGTAAGTTCTTTGTGGCTGGGCTGTCTTCTGGCAGCTGCTGCAATCGCCTGCCTGGTGTTCCTGTGTTCCTGTCCCTAAGGCTCCTGGACTACCATACAACCAAGCCAATGGGAGACCTAGCTGAAGAGATGATCCAGGGAGAGATGGGAAGGACTTTGTCCGAACACAGCTCTGGGTCTAACATTGATGAACACCCATGTCCTCTGAATCCATCTGACTTTGAGAAAAAGGGACACATCCCCCACCTTCTCCGGAAGGGTAGAGAACCAAACAAGAATAAACATCAATAGCGTTGTGTGACAAAGTGGTTTGGGTGGAAGTCCCTAGTTGTGGCCCCGTGGCCTGGTATGGCTGCCTGGGCATGGGGAGGGTGGGGACAGGGGGACGGGTGCTGCTCACAGAGCTGGCGGTTGTCCATGCGGTCGTGTCCTCCAGCTTGCACCACAAACGCAGGCTGCAGCACGTCAGCTCAAGGAGTGCTGACACAGGAAAAGGAACCCCAGCACAGCACAAAGGCAGGGGTGCGGGAGGGTTTGTGTCTGTGTGAGATGATACACACATGGCATTAATTTTGAAGAGCAGAAGTATTTTTTCAAGGGAAAGCCAGTGCGATTCCATCACCTCTCTGCCTTAACTGGAGACCTAGCAGGCTGACCCCTGTGCGAAGCCAGAGCATCACGGGTTGCACGCTCCTGAGCTGTCCCACCCCTCCAGCAAAGCAGCTCTGCTGAGCGAAAGGGAGCAAAAGGGTGTCCAAGGAAAGGCCTTGTGGGCATGACAAGGTCTGTGTGTCCTGAAGGATGTTTAATGTCCTTGATAAAACCGGTGGTGCCTGGCTTTCCTCCACATCCAGGCATGTACTTTCTTGTGCAGCAGCTGCTGGCAGCCGTGCTTCTTGTTCCCAGCTGGTGCGGCAGGGTCTGCCCCGCTCCACTGCTCGGCAGAGCAAGGACGGGCAGGCAGGATGCTGGATGGCTGTGTGGCAGGGACAGCAGCTGGAGGGAGAAAACGGGGGTGCCATGAGCGTGCATGTGGCCAGCAGTGGCTGCTTGTGACTGCTGTGAATGGCCTGTGCTGTGCAGCTGGCGGCTGAGTGGAGCCCAGTATCCCGATCACAACAGCATACAGGGACTCTGCTTCTCCATTCCATGGAGACTTCAAGGAGGGCACAGAGATGCTCCGGTGTGGAGACAAAGGCTGTGCTGACCTGTTTTGTTGGACTCATTGGTAAATCGCAGCCTCTCCGACGTGGCCGTTTCCAGGGGTAGTGATCAGGGGGGACTCCATAAGCCTGGAGGTTTCTGCCCAGAGTTGCATGTAAGTGTTTCCCTCATGCCCTGGGTGATTCAAGACAGGACTTCACAGAGCTGCCAGATGAAGTTGTGAAGCTGTGGTAAGGTATTCAGGGCCTCATCACCTCTTTTGTGACCTTGTGCCACTTCGTTCCTTTTGCCTCAGGTTCTCAGCTATAAAAGAAAAATAAATATGGCTTATGTCTCAAGGGTATTTTAAAGTTAAGCCTGTTAATTACTATAACACGTAGAGTTATTATGGTAATGGAGCCTATATAAGCAGATAAGAAATTCTGCTGCGCTTAAGTAGAGAAAAACACCATTAAACAGTTATCAGTATAAACTAAATATCTTGGTTTCTTCACAAAGCAAACCGTCCAGGGCTGTGATCTAAGTAAGTTTATTCCACCTGAGCCCAGTCCACCTTGCATGGAAATTAGCCTTTTTGCAGGACTGTATGTTTATACCCTATACCATGGGTCAATGCGAGCTCTGTTTGCTCTGACTCCAAGCTAAAAACACAATGAGGCTTTATCAGTGCAGATAACACGAGGTAAGCACCACAGGTAAACTCCAAGAGCAAACAGTGTCTTCCCACACAAACAAACGGCAGAACCATTCTCCTGGCCCTCATGCCTATGGTACAACAGCTTTCTGCAGAAAGCCCCTGCATTCTCTTTTACTGCAGTGCAACAACAGCAGAGCTGGGGAAAGTGGTTTGAAGCAGCAAAAAAAGCAGCAAGCGAGAGGAGGGAAGCAGCTCTCCTGTGCCTGCGATGGCTGTTTGTTAACTTCTGTTCATAGGAATATCGCAGCGCTTTTTACTGAGGTCAGAGGAAATCAGCTTTAAAAGAAGAAAATAATGCTTAAAGAAAGGTTGTTTGCCTTCACACTAGACTGATTTTTCACAGTACGTTTCTATATATCTGAAGCCAGGCATTGATAGTGGGAGCCCTGGCACGGAGCACCCCTCCCCAGTGAGCGGCACCAGCAGCTGCTGCTGCTGTGGGTTCCACAAACAGGGGGGCAAACCCTGCAACCTTCCCCGCAGCCATGGCTCCGTCCCTACAGACCGCCAGATCTGCACTAGCTTTGCACTAACTCGTTTTCTTCCCCTGTTCCAAAGTGGCAAATGCTCCTCAAAACACTTCCGCTTTTTAAAAGCTGGTAACTAGTTAGCAGAAGTCTGTAGCTGATAAAGTTTACTTCTGAATAATTTGCTGGCATTTGCTCAGGAAGAAATGTGATCTGATGTAAGTAAGTGCCTAAAGAGGTTCTTTAAAAATATCTTTTTCTCTTCTGAAATCTTTACTGCCAGTGCATTTTATGAGAGAAAAAAATCCCTAGTCTTATTAAAAAAAGACCTATGGTTAGATCTCCCCATTTAATCCAGAAGATTTCTGACATAAGGACATTTTCTTGTTTAATATGTTGCTGAAGTATGCTGTTGACAGATACTCTGCCGGTAGTGATTTCCCCTGGGAAAGTGAAGTAGTATAGACTTCCTTCCTCATCTGAGAGAAAAAAAACCACACTGAAATGTGTTTTTCCAGGCAGCTGGTCAAGGAAGCAGGTGTAAGGCTCTGCATATTCTGCATCATAGCCCCCTTCTTCCCCTGCTCAGCTGATGGCAACACCCGACTCACGCTGAGACTGTTCCTTGTGTGAGTAAGAAAATACTTCCTTGTTGCCCTAAGGCACATTTAGCCTATGCTATATATAATTTGATAGTCATTTCTGCTGCAAGTTGTAAAAACAACTTCCAGTTCATGCCGGCTTTATTTCCTGACACAGCTATCTGTCATTTGTGGAAGCTAATGTCTCTCTGCAAGTTGTCTGGCTGCTTGGTTTGGATACCTGGCAGACTTGGCTGTATTTTCTAATTTCGCGAATCTCCTTTCCAGCCTTCCTCCTCTCCTTTCTCACTTGCAGCATTTACATCTATCCCTCTGACTAGCCCACTACTCTCCCCCTTTCGTTTCCAGATCAGTATCAAAGTTCCCACCCATCCGTGCATTTAAACCCTCCGAGGACTTGCTCTCCCTGCACACTGGGCTCCGTTATGCTCGCTCTCACCGCGCTCCTCCTGCTCCTGCGGTACCAGCCTCCTCTCTGCCCCCAAGCACAATCTCCCTTTGTTGAAGCAGCCACCGTTGCCTTCCCACCCCAGCCATCTGGACCCGCAGCCCTCTACTCCGCCAAGAGCCACGGCACTCGGCTCTAGGAGCTTATCTGCACGCCCTTCCCTTGGCAATTAATTTCTTTCCTCCCTCTGCTGTTTTTTGGGGCTGTAAATCAGGGGTTGCTGTTGCGCTGTGCGAAGCGTCTTAGAAAGCAAGATGAATCGGGCACTCTATACATCGAGAAGAGATCATGTTGTATTTTATTGTCTTAAGAAGTATTTGGCAGGCAGGTACTACATTGTGAACCATGGTAACAGCTGATGGAAGAGAAGATGTTATTAATACCCGCACCACACAGACGTCACTTGAAAAGTTGGTATTTGCAAGGGTGAGTTCATGGCACTATATAAGACATGATTTTTTACTTCCTTTTATTATTTCCTTCTTTTATATACTCCAGCTTTGCAAAGAGGAAATAAAAAATGGCAGCTTCTCAAATTTCGGTAAATTTTGGCAAAAGTCAGATTTATAATGGTAATTATTGTATGCAGATGTTTTCCTTCAGTAAGGGTTCAGAATGACTTCTGTTTTTTGGTGGATAGTGTGAAGTAAATCCCTAAGAATACAATGGAAGGAAATGAAGATGAAGGGAGAAGATCTCAGAGAAACAGATTTACCACCACAAACAAAGCACTGAAATCCTGTTAGTAGCCATGGGAGGTGCCAGCAATAAGTAAGAGCTCAGCTTGTGTTTGCCATTAGTTCTCTTTTCTAAGGCACATTGCTCAAGGAGCTACAGTAATCTGTTTTTGTGCAGGTCTGTGGGTTTTGTCTCCTAAATCTTAATCTATTACCAAAGCAAACCAGCTTCCCCCAGGCTTGCGTGCATCCTTACCAGGTAAGAGCATGCTCAGCGCCTGGTCCAAGCTGGCCCTGGCCACACATACACAAACACCAGTCGGAGTGGCGCTGGAGGCTCACTAGCTAACAGGCTACTGCCAAATGCTTAAGGGGACCTCTTATGTTTTAACTCCCAGATGAACAGCTAATTTTGTTCTCTCTTCTATCTGGCTACTTGCTTTCATAAAACTTAAAATAATTTATTTATCTCTAGGATGTCTACTCCTCTTCCAAATAAGGCTGCAACTGAACCAAGGGGCTTAAAATTTATTAGCAGGAAACAGGCAGGAAAATGGACAGAAAGGGAGTTAATAAGATCCCTTGCTCTGGCAGAAGGCCGTGCTGCTTCTCCGGCGGCTCCACTGCTTCACGTTAATTTTGGTGCCCCTCACTGAGCAGGTCTGACACCCTGGCAGTTGCACCCTCCGGCACAGCTGGAGTATGGGTGAGGAAAGGAAGGGAGGCAGATGACCTTCAGTTCATGCAGCAAAGAGAGATACTTGAAACTCTGCCTGGGTCTTGGCCACAGGGCTGGATCCAAAAAAGAACTTGCATTTTTGAGAAGATGTAGGGGGACTTTTCTCCCACACTGCAGTCCAAATCCTGCCTTAGGCTTGATGGGACACCCCTGACTGAGCCGCCATTTGCACAGGTCTATCTGCAAGGCATTTCTCCATTGAATGGAATATTAACAGCTATATCTGTTATAGGAAAACTTCCCAATTCTGGGACACCGATGGATGACCCAGTCATGTTGCTTTGTGGTACTGGGGTGAGACCTGGTCACCCCTGAGTCACACAAGGAGAACTGGTATGTGTGCCATGGCTGGTAGATACAGTATTCCTCAGCTAGGTGCCCGGAGCTGGGATTTGAGTTCCTCTCCTGGAATACAGCATGGCAAAAAAGCTGGACACACTATGTGCTTCCTTGGATGAGCACTCTCTTCCTCATATCACCCTTTACAAAATACAGCTGGGTTTCTTTAGTCCAGAGAAGAGAAAAATGAGGGGAGATCTGATTGATGCCTATAAATACTTAAAGGGTGGCTGTCAAGAAGATGGGACCAATCTTTTTTCAGTGGTGCCCAGTGACAGGACAAGAGGAAATAGGCACAAACTTGAACATATGAAGGTCCATCTAAACATGAGGAGGAACTTCTTTACTTTGAGGGTGGCAGAGCACTTGGAATAGGCTGCCCAGAGAGGTGGTGGAGTCTCCATGTCTGGGGACATTCAAAACCCACCTTGCCTGGACATGTTCCTGTGCAGCCTGCTCTAGGTGGACCTGTTTTGGTAGGGGAGTTGGACTAGATGATCTCCAGAAGTCCTTTTCAGCCCCATATCATTCTATGATTCTGTGATTCTGACTCACCATTTCTTTCTCACATGGAAAGCAGCAGAGACTGTCTCTAAGACTGTGGTTGGACTGCACCCAGCACAACCATGCCTTGACATTGTTTCGGACTTTTGCGTGTTACTTGAAAAAAAAAGCACAGTAATAGTACATGTTGTTAGCAAGAGAAAAGTACCTGTATGCCCGATGAGCACTGATTCAAAACCTAATTCCAGCTTTGAAACCCATTGGTGTAGCTGTGCCTTGCGCAATTCCCAAGCAATAGCACTTTTCTGATATTGGTAAGAAGGAGAGGAGGATGCTTGCCAAGGTCAGATGGCAAAGTGGGATAAACCTTGCTGGAAGACCAGGCAGACTCCCTGCTGGTCCCTTTCAGTTATAGTCAAGGAAAATCTGCTGAGCTAGGTAAACCCTTAGCGACAAGGACATTTATTCTTCCCCAAGAACTTGTTCATACATGTGACAAGCCACTAGGAAGCAGACAGTGATGTTCTTCTACCACATGGGAGTCAGTGCAACATGTGTCCAGCCTGCTTGCCACTTATTCGCAGCTTGAGTACATATAGAAATCATAGCTGGTGTGTATTTGGTCTCCTTCCAAGACCCTCTAGAGAGGAACAGAATTAGATCTCCACTGAGCTAAACTCACCAACTTCAGCCAACATTTTGTGATACTGTTGACCTGCTAATATCCAAACTAAAGAGCCTTCCTTATATCAAACTAAATCCTGCCAGTAATCTGGACAGAAGTTTTGTGTGTCACATAAGTGGTTTCCATGATGTCTGCACAGAGCCAAGAATGGGTTTCCCATTTATTAGGAGGAAAGCTTATGAAATGTTTCATTTCTTATACGTATTGCCTTTTATGTGTGATTTTCAATGACAGTCTTAGGCTCCCTGTTATGCTGTTGATTAGTGTGTAGGTTACAAGCCCTTTAAGAGATTAGAGCATTCATTTGAAGCCATAGCTGCAAGTGTGAGTGAGAGCTAGCAGCCAGAGAGAGGAGACACAGAAATCTCTCACAGTTCCTTACGTTATTTTCCCTGTAATTAAAATAGTCATCCTAGTTAATAAGTTTTGAGTCAAAGTTCCTTTTAGCCCTGATGAAAGAACACTGACACTAATTAGCTAAGCATGTAACCGCCAGTGAAATCCTGGAAATTGCAGCTGAAATAAGGAGCAACACTATCTGAGTGTAGCTATATTTTGCTTTCCTGCGATGTAAATGCATTTTTTACAAATATGTTCCTGTATAATGCAAGTTTTACTTGTAAGGGCTTACTTTTGATGTAATCAAACTTATATTCAAACCAGATTCAAAAGGTTCCCAAGTATACAAGCCGAGAAAATGCAAGCAAGATTAAAGCAGAAAGGATATACATCATGTAAAATGATTTGAGGAAATGAAATGAGTCGTGCTATGAAAACTAGAACTAAGCAAGCTTCGTCTTCTACAGATTTGTAGCCATTGCCCTGTAACCTTCCTCTCAAGCAGTTTCCTTGAAATAAGCCCAGCTCCCTACAACTCACTCTTCCTCTGCCTTGTCCGACACATCATGAAGGGCAGCAGGTGTTGCAATCCAGACAGCCACCATCAAAAGCAATATATAACAATGAAGCTCTGTCCACTATTTCCTCCATGGGGTACTCATTTGAGTCTCTCTCTTCCACCCAGCTTTCAAAAAACTTGTGGGACTGCCCTTCCTTGCTTTTCAGACATCTTCTTCTGAACTGAACTTGCTTGAAGTCTGTGAACAGTTATTGGGATGAAGAGAGGGAAAAATGCCAGCAAAAATAGGCAGGCAGGCAGGCATATGGTCAATGAGACTGGAAATGCCTTCTTCTGTTACAAAGTCTAGCTAAAACTGAGCAAAAGTTAAGTTATTTATGTGCCAGCAGAGCAGAGGCACTCCCTGAGGTAAGAGGTTCTCAAACCACACAGAGAACAACATGAGTATTGATGCTTAATCCATTATTTTATCCCTCTCTGTATGCTGACTCCTCTTGTTTTCCTTTCCCTGACCCACCACCTGGCAAGTTGGGATGTTGATTACAGGATCATTCAGGAACTTTGAATGTAATGTAGGTTTGGTGATAGTGAGAAAGGAGGCAGAGCTATTTCCATATCTTTAACAGCTACAATAGTCTAACAATTTGCTGTTAATAATAGACCCTCATTTATAGGCTTAGTTGCCTTACCAGGGTATTTCTGATATGTATTTGCACGTCTTCTGTGCTGCTTTCAGCTGTTGTAGTCTTAAGTTAAAGATGGGCCAGAAGTATTGCATTCCTGAGAAATAGCCCCTGTGATATTTTGCAGTCAGGGTATCTGTGTTGCCAGGCATGCTCCACAGTGAAGTGATAGGCATATAACAAGCTGGTTGTCTGGCTGCTACATACCACAGATTAGTTGTCATGCCTTGGTCAAAACAACAAAGCGTGAAATACTTTTCCCTTCACTGAGAAATACAGCAAATCATAATAAAAGACAGGCTCCTCTCCGCTTTTACAGAAGCAACTTCCATTATGCATTTTTCTTAGGAAATTGTCTAACAATCAGATAAAATAAAGAATATCTGCAGTATCTTGCATCCATAATTTGCCTTGAGTTATATGAATTAAGAATATCATTTTTGTGTCTTCTGTCATAAGACTAAAATGACCACAGATGAATGCAAGCCATTCATTTTCATAGACTCTATGTTCAAGAGAGTTTCATCAATGTCACCACATGCTGTCATTTGCATCTGGGTATATTTCAGCTGAAATAGGGCTAAAATCACAAGTAACTAGGCAACCTCCCCTCATATTATGGGGGTTTGTGCTATTCCAGAACACATATAGAACATGCTGGGCTCGATGCTAGTAGGAGTACAACTGTAACAGAAAGACAGCCAACACCTTTTCAGACTTCTTGGATGTGACATTTCCTAATCCACCCTCAGAAACACTTGGTACTCTTCACACCTTTTGCCCGGATTTTTAGAAATGTTAATTAGGCGATTAGGTGCATAACGGATCTGTGAGAGAATTCTCAAAGGTCAGCTTTGATGGGAACAAAAAGTGTTCAGTACTAAAGAGTCTGTTTACATTAGTTCTAAAAAAAAAAAGTAAAAAAATTTCTCTTAATCTCATGGCATTTTGCCTCTCCTGGTACATCATACATGAATTGCAAGATCAGAACAAAACCCTGCCTAAGCTGAATCCTCAACAAGGAAGAAGTTAAAAAAAAATTTCCACAAACAAACAAACAAAAAAAGAAGAATTCAGAGGGCAATTTACAGTTCACTGAATCATTTTAGTGTGTAATTTGTGACCCACTTTTTATACTAAGTCTGGCATAACAAGCTTAAAAAAGTTGGTTTGGTCGTTATTGTGGCACAGTTTTCATGTGTATTCTCCTGTTCGTTTACTGTGCAAATGTACCACAAATCTTTTTGCTATACCATTTGAACAATGCAATAGGATAATGGTAGGTTTGCTTTGGGCATCTTACAGTAATTGCCACTTCTTATCTACTGAGTCATTTTCCAGGTTATTAAAAGGTGACAGTCACCAAGGAGTGCCTTATAAAAACTTGTCTTGTCTGCCATTGGTTGAAAGCCCTTTCAAGTACATGTCACAGGGGTAATTGCAGTATTGCAGCAGCTGTGGTGGTGTGAGGACACAGATGAAGGCAGGTCTGTGGGAAGGGAGAGACCTTCTTTTAACAGGCTAACTAGTACAGCTGGAAAAAAGTAGACTGAGCTTGCAAAGGCCCAATACTCTTCAGGTCAGAAAGATTAGGAGTAAAATTAAAATCTAGATACAGGTCAAATAAAATAAAGATGGTACCTAGGCAGTAGCAAAGGTTAAGATTCTCACTGGTCTTACCTTCAAACTTGAGAGAGGTAAAAAGGAGCAGCCTCAACACCAGGAATATCTTCCTGACTCGGGTTCCTGCTAGGTTTCATCCACATCTGGTTTCATCCACACCTCCTCCCTAGGACCAGGTTTTTGAACTCAGCAGGTGCCCACTGTCCCACCTAAAGGTGAATTCACACCTGAGCATATCACTGGCTGCATCTCCCCATCTTCCAGCAGGCAAGCATCTTCTTATTAATATTGGATTTCCATTTAGTTTTATGCATCTTTTTCTTGAGCTTGTTTGCTAACTTGCAAGGAACTCTAGTTACATGAAGAACACTGCGCATGCACCACCACTCCAAAATCACATGAGATGCTTAAATGGGAAACATGCATTTTAAGGTTACTGCATGAGTGGAGATTTTGGGAGTTGATCTGAAAAGAGAACAGAAAAATAATTACATATGAAGCAGCAAAGAAAGGACTCAGTGTGAAGCAAGGCTGATGGTACAAATTTTAGATAATATGAAAGAAGAAACAGACTTCTTAGCAGTTTCCTTTCATTCTGCCCCTCCATGCTCCTTGCTGACTTATCTTTTATGTTTATGTCAACAATCTGCTGTTTCAATAGTCTGGTAGTTTTTTGCAATCCATAGACTCATAAAATACCGAAGGCTTTTCAGACATTGGTAAAGAACCGTGAACTAGGGAAGCTCAGGAGCTTACTGATGTGTCAGGGTAGGTGATGTTTTGTCCAGAGCTGTAGCAGCCATCGCACCTCACAGAACTGGTTTTTGCAAGAGGGACAATGAATGTGAAACTATTTTCAGAACAAAACACAAAACTTGTACTCAATATGGCTTTTCACACACTGAAAGCTAAACAACACATCTACTCCCTCATGCAAAGAGAAACCACAAAGCTCACAACCAGAAATGCACTCACAGACCCTCTGCCACCTAACCAAAGTATTCTCCAAAAAGTTGGGAAGTGACCAGGAGAGAGACACATTAAGGTGTTGGGGTGAGAAGCAGCCCTTGATGGACACACAACAGACAAAGTAGACACAAGTCAAGCTGATGAAGAAGTCCCATGTGCACTGTGCATAAGAGACTATCAGGCACACATCTCCATGCTTCATAATGAAGAAGTAAGTTCAGTCACTTTTTGAGTGATCCTGGCATACTGCATCACCTCAGTTTTTTATGTCAGTTCATATGCTGTGTGGGACCTCCACAGTCAGGATAAAGTAGTTCATTTCTCTGGGATCCACTGGCTCTTGATTTTTCATTTGTTTTTTTTTTTTTTTTTTCCAGAAATAAAGATTAAGAGTGTGCAGAAAACCCCCAAATCTTGCCTTTAGAGTCATTTTACTCAATGATGAGAGCTGCCTGGCCCAAGGACAAGGGTGTTTGCTCAAGCCCATCAGATTCACCACTCCATAGAAATGAAAGCAGCCAGTGCTGGATTATGCTTCAGGAAAGTAAAATCCCAGTGAACCTCAGCACAAATCCACCAGCTCCTTTGTTTCTGTTTCTGCTGACGATGTGACAACGGAAAGCACATAACAAACAAGCACAACTGCCTCTTGAAATTCTCATGTTGTGATGACATAAAATCCTTACTGCATTATATGATGAAACTGGAAGATGCGATTGCCATAGGTAAGAGAAAAAGAGGCATGAGTTCCAGATAACGTGCAAAGAAGCCTATGAAATATGTAGCTCTCAAATGAAATGTCTTGGACTAAAAGAGAATTGTTAAAGGACTGATGACAGTTTAGTTGTTAAAAGAAAGAAAAATCTGACATTTTATAAATTATGTTCAAGCCTGTCTCCAGCTCGTAAATCTAATACTTGCACTATAAAATCACAGCAAAAACTTTTGAACAGTACTCATGTTAGTGCCAGTCTCCTTGAAATGACAGCCATACCTGGCCAGTGAGTCCTGCGAATAGTTACAGCTTTTTTCAATTTCACAGGATTTGAAGAATCTGTGGTAGTGCTTTGGGAAGAACTTCTGGGAAGAAGTGCAAAAGGTATAACTTTTTCTCTGGTGTGAGAGGTATTTGCAGTATGATTAGAAAAAGATTCTTCACAGCTCATGGTTTTCAGTTCACTAAGAACATCAGAAAGAAAGAAGGTGCTATCCTATATAAATCAGCAAGAGTTGGAAAGTACTGGATTTGAGGAGAATCATTTGATGATGTGAAATTTCACAACAAGCACAGATATAATTTAAAAGTGATCATCCACTGGAATAAAACAAGATCAATTTGACATTTACCAGCTGCACACTAAAATTGACTGTTACTGGGACAGCTCACTCTAACAAAGTTAACTATCAAGAGATTCCTACATTACAGACAGTAATATGCCTTTGTTGTATGTTTTCATCTGTAACTTAAAGTAGTATAAGAACTATGTGTTTTGAATGAATGTTAAGGCAGAGACAAGTGGACGTCTTCTTTTTAAGGAAAAACTATTCTATCATTACATGTAGCATATAATTGAATTACATTGTTTTCTCCTCTTAAAAATAAGTGTAACACCTCTTAAAAATAAAGGTAACTAAAATTGTGAAATTATGGCAATTTATATTAAAGTTTAAATATCCTGTGACTTTCGAACATATTTAACATTAAGATTCAGGCAGTGTGTATTTACCACCGATATTTTAAAGAAAATAGAAAAAACAATCAAACCAAAAAGCAAACAAAGAAGAAGCCACTGGAGTTAGAACCAGTTTGATGAAGTGATAATCTGACTTTGGACAGATTCAGCCTTCTCAGAAACTGCAGAAGGCCTGTATTCTTCATTTTCTTTATTCAGCATGGGTCATGTCAATGAGGTGTTCTCTCAAGGCTGAGAAACTGCAAGTTAAAAGGAAACTACGCTTTCTCCAAAACAAGGTGTAGGAGTTGGGAATCTATTAATTCTGCCATCTGAAAGAACATAGGACCTATGCCAGCAAATGTCCAGATCAAAAAAGTGTTTATGGTTTCTAGAAAGAAGTTAGAAACCTGAGGAGGAGTTAGAAGCTTAAGTATTTAATTAATTCAGTTCTATAATGTTTCCTTTATTACAAAATTGTTTTCCTTCAAATGCAGAAACAAAGTAACATCCAAAAGTAAACCTCAATGTGCAAAGAAATGTTAAATTGCTCAGATGACAGTGTATGACAAAGCCCATCCAGAGAGTCTTCAGACACATCCTGGGAAAATGGAAGGGCCACAGTTCTGAAATCCTGGATGGGACATTAGCATGCTTGTTTTTAATAAAGAACCATTTCTAAAAAGAACAGGGTTAAATATATTGAAATAGCATGTGGAAGGACAGGCATACTAGAGGAAAAACAGAAAGGAGGTGAAGGGCCAGTGTCCCTATCCCTCAGGTATAACCATTTGAGATGATACAGGAAGATATAGCTGCACGGTTATGCAGAGACCTGCCTAAATGCTTGCTAAACATTAAAGAGACAACCTTCCTTCTTAGTAATACCGCTAAGGGACTTTCTCTTTGCCTTTTCCCTAAATCCCATTCCATCTCACACTGTAGTTGTGTGGCAGCGTACTGCAATTTTGACGCAGTACAGTCTGCCACGTAAGTGTAAGCGGGGCAGAGACATGCCACGAGGCATGCTATGATTCAGAACTGTTGGAGAGATTCAAGGAGCAGATCAGTGGTGATCAAGGTTGCCCTCCATCATTTTCTCTTAGATATGGACTTCAACCTTCCATCTCTCAGACACTGTAAGTTTACTTGCCCTACATACTTTGTACAACAGAGTTGTACATTCCATGACCCAGGCCATGAGTCTAACTATATTAAACCCTTCATCCTTAATTAGTTAATTAATTAATATCCTCCACCATCAGAAGTGGAAAGACAAGCAGAGTGGAATGAAATTAACTGGTGCTCATTTGGCAATAGTTACAATTTTGCACCTCTAAACATTCAATTGACATGATGATGAATGCAAGGAAGTGGTTTATGAATATTCTGTATTTTACAACTTAAAAAAACATGTAGAGTGTAATACTGCTTCTGTTATAGAAATAGCCAAATGGATGAAAAATTCCAAAACCTTCAGCACCAACATGCCATAGGAAAGGAAAGCGAAGAGCAAATACGAGCATGGCTTACATCAGGAAAGTTTCAGTCTCGTTTTATTTCCTTTATTGGAATTAACAGAAGATCTAATCAAACAGATTTCAAAAGAGTGAAACAGATCACAAATATGCAGTTTCTGTTCCTTGTTAAGTGGAATGCATTTTCATTGCTACATTCAGATGACAAGCAGCTTTGATTTTCCCCTGATAAGCAAATGGCCATCTCTTGGAAAGAACACATTTTGAGAGATGAATAGCTCATGTGCATATCTTATCTACTTTGAATTGATTCAGTGTGGTTTCTTCAAAGAAGATTTAAAGCTGAGAAAATGTTAAGGTGACCTAGTTGTACAAGCCAGAAGTAATTAATTTTGATCAGCAAAGTCTCAGCAAAGTAAAAGATGTTAGATGAAATATTTTGAGCCTCTTCAGTTTATTTTGAAAAAGTGAACTGAGTCACCCTGATAGAAGCAGAGCATTTCAACACTGTTGAAACAGAGTTGATTGAACATCTATGTGTTTTGAACGTGGGTGGAGCTATTCTCAATCTGTATCTAACTTTAATGCATTAAGATGATCTTTCATTCATACCCATCAACCAAAAGAATGTAGCTGTCAATCAGAAATCCCCAGCAGAACCAGGAGAAAACTGATCAAAACCAGACTTACTTCCCTTAAAACTAAACAAGGAACAATGGCAACCCGCTCAGAATGACTCTGAAAGGATGAGGCATGCAACAAAAATCCAGATTTTGTTCCAAATAAACAGCACTTTATGCCATGTGAACTCTAAATTATATTAAGCAGTGACTTAATACCAATAAAACTGATCTGTGGAGAGTTATGTAAACATCCTACTCCAATTAGGCATCATATTTTTCCATTGTAACTGTTCATAGGAATATCCATTCTTACCACACTGGCTGGAGGCCATCTACCAAAAGTTATACAAATGCATTCAAGACAAGGAAATCCTAAATTATTACTTCTCAGTAATGCATATTCCCACTGAACTTGATGGGATCGGCACTTTGGCTCCATAGTAATGAGGCCATATACATAACACTAACTAGTAGCCTTCGTTTTCCTCAGAAAAGCCTACTTCCTGCATCTTTCCTAGCAGTAGCACAGGCATAGCACATTGGGGCAGTTTGCAAACTATCTATAATCTAACTTTTTGTTAAAGGCACCTGAGAAAAGACTAGATATTGACTAGAAAAAAAAAAAAAGAACCTATTTTTTCTGGAACCATTTTTCTTACAAATACTGCCTCCCTTCTTTGTTTTGTTTAGTTGTAGAAAGACATTTAACACACTTTCCTTTTGTTCACTTTGCATGAGCAGACACAGACCACTGGGTCCTATGGTCTTCTGACTAACCTGCTTCTTCAAGGATATGCAGGATCTACCAGCTCCACAGTTTGGACCGTATTTAAGTCCAGGAAATTATTTCCTGTGGCAATGATGGATTTGAAACAGACTTTAAGCAGTACATAGTTGCCCATCACCAACAGCCTCTCCTTAGTGTTGGCAACCACTGCTGCCAATTCCCTCCCAAATTATTTGCTACCCTGCATTTCACTCTCCTTTTCTATGTCTGCCACCAAGATAATGCTCCTTTGTTTCCAGTCTTCCCTCTCTTGCATTTCTCTCTTTAAGCCTGGCCCAGTGTTGCCGCCTTTTCATTTCCCACGCCACTGAATACCTTCTTTAATTTCTTCAGTGGCTTTTTTTCCCCTCTTTTCTATATGTTTGAAGCATCCTCTCCACCTGCATAGTTCTCTGTCTCTTCGTGTCCTATTTCCCTCCATGGTTAGGAGAATGTTTTATCTGTTACAAAGCACCACAAACACTCAAGCTGCCATATAAATTATACAACGTGCCAGTGAAAATAAAGAAAAGAAAATACTGCAGCCCAAATACTCACTGCTCAGCTGCCAGAGCTTTCCTTGTTCTTTTAGAGCTGCTTCAGATGGTGACTCCCATTTATACACACTTGATTGACCTGCTGGCACTGCCAAAATGGTGTAATGTGGTTTAGACATAAATCTGAGTCAGGCTGTAATTCTGCAGTGCAATGCTCTCTCTGAACAGAGTCCTATTCAATGGATTTGGGGGCATTTGGGATCTGCCACAGGGTTACGCACAGAAACAGTGGTGCTGCACCAGGCTCTCGGCATCGCAGCTTGCAGACGCACAGACAGGATGGCTGTGCCTGGTCTGGGCCAGGAGCTGCTCCCCTGCACACTCTCATACTCTCTCCTCCTTGTCTTGGTGATGGCAAAATTATATTTCAGTCACTGCACAGCAGCACATGGTAGTAATAAGCAGCGGCTCCTCAAATATTTGGATCTTCTTGTTTTATAACTTCCAGATCAATCCCCTAGGTAATCACCCCTATCCCTGCCTCCCTGTCTTGACTCTTAACATTTTCTCAGACAAAAGGACTCATGCCTCTGTCCTCCCAGTGTCCCGCAGCAGCACCTTCCGACACAGTAGCAACACAACACTCTTGCAGGATAAAACAGGTGGATAGAACCAGTAACACCACAAAACATGACCAACAGAACCCCAAGCAAACAGCACATGGCTCTGACTGATAAAAACACACTTGCAATTTATATTCCCTTTGAAATGTATCCAAAAAACTCTCAAAAGCATACACACCATACAAAAATAGTATACATTTTTGCTATGCAAAAATGGTACACTCTACTTCCTATTTTAATGCTATTGAAAATCATCCCAGCTGAGCAACTCATCTCACTGGGTACAGATAGTGGGAAGGTATCTTTGCCATGGGGTTGCTTCTGAGGCTGGCTTTGTAAGCTTCAGAAAAGGATTAGACATGTGAATGGGAAATAAGGGTCTCCAGAGTAGAAGTATCTAATGGCCTAGATCTAACAGTCCCAGGCAGTCCAGGAATGGAAGTTTTCTCTGAGTCTTGTGCTTGGCTCCTGATTTGGCATGCAATGCCATGCCTTACCCTTTCCTAATTCAAGTTCTTCTTCTAGGCCCATTTTCTTTCTGTACAGCTGCTTCTTATTTACCTGACTCTGAGCCTAATTTACTTGGTTCTACAATAAAATAAACCCCTTGTGTCTTAAAGTGTGTGTTTCATCACAACACAAAGGGAGAATTACCATGGTTTTAGCATAAGGTGCAAAATTTTTACTTTATAAGCACTACTTAGACATTTTTTTCCTTTTTAAAAAATTTTCTGCTGCCCACAACTATCTTGTTGTTCCTCTGAATTGGCCACTCAGAGTATGCAGATTTACAGGATATGTATTATGTATTTTTATCTCGAGAGACATCTAGAAAGCTCTTGTGTCTCTATGATTACTAATAACTAAAGGTCATATAGCCCACCTTCCTGCAAATTAATCTCTTTCATATCTACTGTTGTCTTGTCCATTTCAGAACACATTGTGAACCCTAACAATAGTCAGAAATAAATGTCACCAGGATAAAGGCTTTTACCTTGAGTTTAGGGAACCTATCTGTCAGTGCCTGCTGTCAATACTTCACTCTAATTTTATGCTGCATTTTTGTATCTTATTCACACCATTATTTCTAGATCTCTAAAAAACTATGCTAAATAGTTCTTATGGCAGCTGCATAACTCTGGAGTACATCCCATATTAGCCATTCTTGCGAAGCTGTAATTACGGAGATTCACCCTGCAGAAATTACTTTTTCTCATCTGGGTCAGACACTGACCTTGCAGCTCCACCAGAACTGGCTGGATGTGGGCTCCTGCTTGAACTCTCAGCTGCTAGTTACCACCGCTCAGCTGCAGCAGTTAGCATAAGCACTTCTTTCCTGTTTCAGTCCAAAGCCAAAGAGATTACCATACCCACAACAGGGAGGCGATGTGAATTGACCTGACTGCCTTGCCCGAGAAGGGATTAGGCTCACTCACAAGATCAGCTGTAGAGGCTAAGCAGTGCATGAAGATGGTCTCTCCCCTTCTGCTCTCTGGCTCTTAGCTGTTAGCTGCCACATCTTAGCTTGAGTCTCTGTGTGATTTGCATAGACCCCATCTGCTGTCTAGACAGCACCCAGGAACTCACAGTTGCCCAGTAGGGTGGTCTCTCTCCTAGCCCTCGGCTCCAAGAAAGTCTCAGCAATTGGAAAGCGTGAGTGTCAGAGGAGCGTCAAAGCCAAGCATGGTTGATGAGTTAGAAGTCCAGGTTGGATGCAAGCTGTGCTTAACTAACAAGGTGAATAAACTTGATAGGGAATACTGTCGCCTATTCACACTGAGCTCTTTAAAATCTTTCCTTGTAAAAGCTCTGCAAAATGTGACTCTACCATAACACCCACAGAAGTGCTGAATTTCAGTATTAATTGAACAGTGACCTAAGACTTCCAGAGGGTTCATGGTAGCTTCCCTGTAGTGCATTAGGAACATTTCAGAATAAATAGCAGCTCAACACTAAGTTATGTGCAAATACAGCAGTGTTGTGGAAGTGCCACCATTTTTATCCATCTCTGTCAAGGGAGATGCTGATATGTAGGGGCCTGTCTACATTACATGGTGGAACACAATGGAGAAAATTTCAAACTAACTTCAAACCTGATAACTGCAAAGAGAGAGCTGCACAGTCACTTCAGTATGACCAGTGAAGCACAGAAAATACACCTGTTTCCAGGACTGCTTTTGGTATCTTTTCTCAGCACTGAACTGCTTGTGCAGCTTCCGTTGCACTGGGTAGACATGCCCCAAACATCTCTTGTAGTAACTGTTGGTAAGTGTGGACATTTTAGCGAAGATTTATGTGCTGCCTGCAATCAGGAGTAAACTCATATAGCAGGTCCATCATCACAAATGTCACTAAATTCCATGAGACTGTTGATGTGCTGTAGCAGCCACTACTGTCACAGCCCTGTCCCCCTCGATCCAACAGCACTCCCCCAGTGATAGCAGGCTTTGCTTAATGCTATTCCTCCTGTGTAACAAAACTTCTGTTCCCTCTAATGGATTAAGAGTTAGATTTGTGCTGAGCACTAGCCCAAATTCACAAACTCCGGATTTCCACCTGCTACTGCTGAAATGGAGGTCTCTCCTGGAGTCAGAAGCAGAACATCTACTGCTCTTACCAAGGTTTGTTTGCCTTGTGTTCCCAGTGTATCTGGAGAAAGGGTTAATCACATAGTTATTTAAGAGCTATGGCTGTCTTGCAAAGAGGTTAGTTATTCCTCTGAATTATGCCCTGTTCACCTGGATGCTGAAAGCTGCTCAGTATACCCCACCGATGCTAGCTTTACTATATTCATCCTAGTATTCACCCTAGTGGGAATGTAGCAAGTTACATGGTGATATTGTCATCCATCTAGACATGAGTAATGCAGGAATTTTAGTTGCAATCACCACATCTTAGCTTCCTCAGCAAAGACATTTCATAAAAAAGTGTTAAAAACCCACAAGATGGTTAATTCCGTCATTTTCATATAGACCTAAATTTTCACTAAGCCTCAGCCCTCACAGAACAAGTCATCTAGGAAGAATGAATCTCTGAATTTGCTTCTGTGCTTGAGGAAGTATAGGGACTGCTCCATCGGTTTGTTGCTGTAGGACACTTACATCCCTGTTGCTGTTCAGATAGAACAGCCTAGCAATATCAAGCATTAAGGAAAGGATTGTTTCTCTTCAAGGAAAAATCCTTGCCTGATTGCTCATGAGTAAGTACCATCTGTCCTTTCCCCCGCCCTAATGCCACAGCTCCGTGCTGTGTCAAATAGAGCTGTGCTCAGTTGCCTCTTCACAGCAAGAACATCAATATCATTAAAAGGTCTGCAATGGCCTTTTAAGCTCAACACCAGACTGACAAACTACACCCTGGATTAAAAACATGCACTGACTTCACCATATGTCAACAGGTGGAAGATTTTACTGTTTCCAGACCTTCCTCACGATGAAGAGTAATTATTATGATTACATGGCAAAGATACAGCAGCACAGAGAGACACTACATCTTTGAGTCATTCACAGCAGTAAAGTGAGCAGAGGCACAGCCTGGATAAAAGGATTAGCAAGGCAAGATGGATACATGCCTTGGGAGTGCACACACGTGTGTGTGCTCATTAGGTGTCAAAATAGATAATTAAGGATTACATTGTATTAAGAAGATCAAGTAGGACTTAGGGCACATTCATGTCAGCTGCATTGGTAAATTGATCACAGCACCTACAAAGTACTTTCCTCTCTTTCCCCCCTCCTCTCCATTTTCCCTGTTGTTTAGTTACCTGAAAAGCTTCAATAACAAAAATAGAAGCTTAGGCAGAAAGAATTTATCTCAGTACATTTCTAAATTTCATAAAAGTATTCAAGACTATTACTGTGTATTAATACAGAAACGCATAAGACAGTGCTACACATTTCCCTCTTCCATTTCCTAAAAGCCAGAATGATAAAATTTTCCTGCCTTTCCTTCTTCTGTCCTTAACAGTCTCTTTTCTATTAATAATTTCATGCCCACATGGGGAAGGAATTAATGTGACTGAGGGGTTAAATATCCCTTATGGCAACTGCAAACTGGAATCACTCACCATGCAAAGCAAATTCCCAAGAGAGGGACAGGAATATGCATCAAGGTGCTTACTTTTTTGATACATACACCAAATGGCAGCTACGACAGGGCATTCAAAAATCTTTGTTCTCTGTTTCATTTTTGGTATTGTTTGAGCATGATGGTGCATTGCACAGACTGTGTGTTGGAGTTGAATAACAGTTCCCCTAAGGTTTTTCTCCACTTCTTATAAAAGTCTCCTTTATGTAAACTATGCTCTTGTGTCACCTTTGTTATATTCTCCTCTTGCAATTAAAAACCACGCGATAAAACCTAGGCTGTTTCTATATGGATATTAATATCACACAACAAAATGACTGCTGTCTTGTGGCCAAACCTAATATTTGTAAATAGTTTGCATCTCCCTAATTTCAGTGTATTTTCTATTCATTACATATCCTACTGCTGTGTTCAGCTGTAGTTCAGTGGTCATGCGATGGAAGCAGTGATGGTCAGAGGTAGTGCCTTTGTGGAGAAAGAACAGGGATTTTGAATAAAATCAAATGCGTCCAGCATCCAGTAATGCTCTGCACTGAATCTCAGAGCACAATTCTTCGTGCTTTCTCCTACCAGTTTTAAAAATGCATGATGGTGTTTTTTGGTATATATAGTACATGTTCTCAGCTAAACACCCATAAAGCTTTCACATCACCATATCATGCATTTCTTATTGGCTCTGTCTTTGACTGAGCAGCATGCAGTGTCCGTACCAATTGGGAGCGTATGGCTGTCGGTGCCTCCAGCACAAAGCAATCTCATTAACTTTTCATGCCCATCAAGAGCTGCTCTACCCGCATGTCTCTCTAAGGTGAACAAATCCAGCAGTTCTGATTCTAATCAGAAACGTAACAAGAAGGGACAAGCTTTTTCCTCCAGAAGCAAGAGGTGAGCAAATGCGGCCTGTCAAGAGTCTGTGGGGTTCTACAAGAAGATTGGTCTTCCTCTGTGGACCATCTTATGCTTCACACGGTGTAATCCACCGAGTGGAATCTGTGAGATTAATTCAGTGTTTGTGCTCTCTTTCATTTACACAGGTGAAAACTGAGGATGACTCCACCAGAGAAACGTAGTTAGAAAGGTGTAATTAAGAGAAGAACCATGCCCTGGGCCTCTCCACACTGACCTGTGTCCCCAGTGGGAGAAACTGCTGGCCTGAACTGTTGTGAATGAAACTGAATGCAAACCTGCCTGGTGGCAAGGAGGGTTTGCTGTCTGCTGGGGGCATGGGCTGCACACTGGCAGCCCACAGCATGGGGGGACCCCAGGCACTGCTCCCCCAAGACCATAGTTCTCACCCAGGTGTGGCAGCTGAGGGATGGAGGGAGGAGGAAGAGAGGGAGGGAGGCAGGGCCTGTGCACACAGCCTTTCTAAAATGTCACTGAGTAGGTTTCAACTGAAGTGCACAAAAATAATCTAATTCCACTCCTACTGAAAGAGGATAGCATATATTGTTCTTTCTCTTCATCTATTTCCCCTGAAAGCTTTCTGCACCCAATTGCATTAATGAATGCTGAGCTGGTGATGACGCAGATCAGATCAATATGGATGTATGCAGAATTAGGTCATTCTGATGGAGAGCAGGCCCAGATGCCCCAAGAGCACTCTGCCAGATGAGAGAGAGTGAGCTGAGTCCTCGTCCCTCACTTTCACTTTTCTTATATGATATGCATGAGGGTGAAATCCAGCTTGCTAGCAGTGCATAAATTGCTTCTGAATGTGAGTTTAAAACATGAGTACCTTGTAGGCTAATGTACCAATACCTGGCTCCTACCTGCAGTTTTAGGGGCCTCTGACAGATAGGTAGGAGCTGCTTTTTACAAGCAAGGAAGAGGGACAATTTGGGAAGAGGAGACTAAGATCTGTTCATATACTCTGTGTGTGGGTAAGTAACAAGTCTTCAAGTCTGGTAGAAGAGTGAGAGTGAAGCCAAAGAGATCTGTGCCTGGGCAGATTCACTGTTACATCCAATCTCCTGCCCTCAGTGAGGTGGGTAGGACAAAATGGAAAGTGCAAGGGAGTCCCAGAGGGCCAGCTATTCACAGAATCATAGAATGGTTTGGGTTGGAAGGGATCTTAAAGATAATCAAGTTCCAAGCCCCCTGCCATGGGCAGGGACACCTACCACTAGACCAGGTGGCTCAAAGCCCCACCCAGCCTGGACCTGGACACCTCCAGGGAAGGGGCTTCCACAGCATCTTTGGGTAACCTGTTCCAGTGTCTCACCACCCTCACAGTAAAGAATTGCTTCCTAATATCTA
>JAOXJM010000019.1:24113518-24125358 GCA_026413425.1 Tringa solitaria
TCAGGTTCCTCAGGTGGTCACAAACTTGATCTTCTCTTACAGTGGGAGGGACTTTGCTCCTCCAGTCCCTGTCCTGTGGTCCATCCACTCAAGAGGTGTAGGAAGAGAGGTTGCCAGTGAAAACTGAGACAAAAACATTGTTGAGTACTTCAGTTTCCTCCTTGTCCATTGTTACCGGTTTGCCAGTCTTGCTCATTGGGGGGTATGCCTTCTTTGGCCTTCCTTTTCTGTATGACAAATATTATTATTTGTGTCCCTTGTCAAGTTCAGCTCCAGCTGTGCCTTGGCTTTCCTGTCCCCATCCCTATACAACTGGTCAGCGTTCCTATACTCATTCTGGATACCTGTCCCTTCTTCCACTGCCTGTGCATTTCCTTCTTCACCTTTAGTTGGACCAGTAGCTCTAGACTCAGCCATGCTGTCCTCTTGCCATTCTCTCTTGATTTCTTATATCTGGCGATTAAGAGCTCTTGTTCTCTATGGAAAGCGTCCTTAAAGATCTGCCACCTCTGTTCTGCTCCCTTTTCCCTGAGCAGTTTTCCCAGGAGTCCTATTGACTAACTCCTTGAAGAGCTGGAAGTTTGCTTTCCTAAAATTCAGGCTCCTGACTTCACTCTTGACCCATATCCCTCAGGACTGCGAACTCCACCAGCGCATGATCACTGCAGCCCAGGCTGCCTCCAATCTTGATGTCACAAATTTAGTCACTAGCAGTGGTGACCAACAGGTCCAGTATCACATCCCCTCTGGTGGTGCAGTCTATTACCTGGCTTAACAAGTTAACCTCAATGCATTCCAGAAGTCTCCTGGATTGCCTACATCTCGCCCTGGTACTTTTCCAGCAGATGTTGGGGTGGTCGAAGTCCATCAACAGGATGAGAGCCTGTGAGCATAATGCCTCCTACAGCCGGAGTAAGAAGGCTTCATCAGTGGGCTCCCCTTGATCAGGCAGTCTGTAGAGGACACCAGCTACAAGGTTCCCTTTATTGCTTTGGTCTCTGGTTCTTATCTATACACTTTCAACCTCTTCACAGCTATTCTTCAGAGACAGCTCTTCACGCTCTATCCATTTCTAGATGTAGAGGGCAATGCCTCCACCCCTGCTTCTTTGCCTGTCTCTTCTGAACATCCTGTAGCCATCAATAGCTGCACTCCAGTCATAGGATTGATCCCACCAAGTTTCAGTAAAGGTAACTAGGTCATAGCTTTCTAGCAGCAAAATGGCTTCCAACTCCTCCTGTTTCTTGCCCATGCTGTGTCCATTGGTGTACAGGCTGTTGGTCATGACACCTTTCTAGAGGAACATCCCTTACTTCCTTTGAGGTACTTCACTGATATTTCCCTGTTGGGTCCTATTACCTCAGGAGCCCCTGGCTCATCTCCATAAGACTTCATGTGTGCTGCAGTGTAGCCAGCAGATCCCAGACCAACAGGCTGAAGGCCCTCATTAGTACTCCATCCCTCTAACCTTGGCATGTCATCTCAAAGCTTGTCACAAGCAAGCCTCATATTATCTCACTCCCTCTTAAAGCCTATTTTAAAGCTCTGTCAATGAACCCCACTAGCTCTTGAGCAAAGACTCTCTTCCTGCTTTGAGAAAGACAAATGCCATCTGACATCAGCAAGTCTGCTGCTGTGTAGGCCATTACTGAAAAACCTCAAATTGTGGTGGTAGCACATGTATTAATAGATTGTGCCCATCTGTTTCTTCCAATTGCATTGCCCACAATTGGAAGGAGAGAGGGAAAGATAACCTGTACTCCAGATTCCCTTGCACCCAGTCCTAAGGCCTTGAAGTCTCTTTTGATTACCCTTGGACTACACAGAAAAACTAAGGGTTCTTAGGGGACAGTGGCAATAAGGCATCTCTATTGCCCCAACCATGGTCCCACCATAAACTGCAGACTGAACAAAGTGCATGACTGTGTTTGGGATCTCCACCCTGTCTAAGCTCTCGGCAGTGCAGCCTGAATGAGAAGTCGATATGAAGTACAAGGGCTACTAGAAGGTCTGCACCTATTCAGACCCTGAACTGTGATCTTACAAAACTAAGCAATGAAATTTTAAAAGTCTTGGTTATTCTGATGAAATGTTAATTACCATGACAATATTTTAGTTCCCATAGGGTCTAATATTTAAATGAACACAGACAGAGTTCTCCTGATGTGAAGAATGAGAATATGAACGGCATACTGGTGTATGGTGAGGAGATGCTCCCAGCAGAAGCATGCATGTTGGCTGTAAAGACAAACAGCAAAACATTCCTGCCTGTCTGGAGTAAGAAACACAGCCCATGCAGTATTAAGTGGCCAGTATGAGACTGAAATTTGGTTCTAAAAAAACCTGTGCTAGGGAAGAATGAGGGGGCTGGGATTTTTCATTTTAAAATAGATCTTTTCCCCATTTGTAGCTTGGTCTCATTTTGCAGCAGCTATATTTTGCACCAACATGTGGTAGACCAAAGATTAAGTCTCAAATTCCCAGACACTGGGTTAGAAGAGGCCAAGAATGTCACAGAACTGACGAGCTTAGTGTCAGGAGATGGGGATTTGGTTGCCATACTTTTCAGTACTTCTTGTTACTTGAACCTTCCAAGAACCTTGACATTCATAACAGAAGTGGCTAATTCCCACCTCTCTCTTCCCCAGCAATCAGCTCCCAGTGGGAGGCTTAGCTATAAAGAACCATGTAGTTTTTTTAAATGGCTGTGACTTACATGCTCCCACTGGCAATATTAATGCTGTCCTTTGCTTTTTATGAAGTGGTCAGGATTTCATCTGAGTGCACAGACTTGGAAGCAGGAAAATATCAAAATAAATACTACAGTTATCAGCCAGAGTTCAAATATGTGCTAGGTAGTCATTCAACTACTTTATTAAATGCACACTTTCTTTTAAAATTGCTTGTAGCATATGTGTCTGAACTCCTTTTCACTGCAGAGAAAATTATTATGTGCATTTTCAAGGCCAAAATCTCGCCTGAGCTTAGCAAATACAAACTAGGTGTATAAAAACATAAGAAAGAGTAAAGTGATACAGCTACACTACAGTGTGAAGGGCATTTTTAGGACATCATGCAGCCCATAAATCCTCTCCAGACATTCAATCAGTATCAGAGCCTGAAGTTTGGACATAGGCTGCTCTCAAAGGGACATGCCTCTGCTGGTGCCTGAGCTCACCTAGTGGCTTAGAACATTGCAAGTACTTTGTCAGGTGCTTACACAAAGTTCCTGTTGCCTGGAAGATATCAAAGTGTACAGGACACACATAAACATGGGGATCACGTTATTCTTCTGGGTGTTCAGGGGAGCACTCCATAATGGCAAGGGAGGCACAGCCCTCCAGGACCGTTTAAATTTTTTTTACGATAGCATTAAAACAAGAGTCTGTTTCTCAATATCAGTCTTGCTCTTTAATCCACATATTTCATCCTTAGCTCAAAGATTCAATTCTAAACTTCAACTTTTTTGCTGTTCATATGGAGTTAGGAAACTCAAAACTCACCCATTTTTATCCGCCAGTGCCCCAGGATGGAATGTTATCTAGGTTCAGTTCGGGGATTTCTATTATATGCTTCATGCTCAGAAGCAAAGGGCTGAGATACGTACTGGCTAAGAGCCTACTTCAAACCACTTCATCAGAAAACCAAGTTCAGTTCTGAAAAAGGAATGTAGGATAGTTTTCAACTATGTTTTTCCTGGATTGACATACTCTAGAGTGTCTGGAGAACCAAAAGACAGCTTTAGATCTCATGGGAGATGGCAGAGGAATGAGCCCAGAGCATTTCAGTCTTTGCCAAGCTTTCATACCTCTTCCTCTTACAATCCAAACGCAATAGCAGAAAATAACATCTAATTTCACTCACATCTCTGAATAGTAATTTCAATTTTTTCAAAAGAAATGCTCATCTATACTCCAGTAAGTGATCAGCAGTGCCTTGGAAAGCTAAACCTATGGAAGTCACAGAATTTCCACCCACCTTTTACACCAGTGAATTTTTTCACTTTCCATAACCACCAGTTAGTCCATCGTTGTTCTTGTATTGACTATGCACTGATTGCCATAAAAGTGACCAGTAGACCGCAGCACCTCTCTGCTGTACATTCATATTTCACTTGTGAATTGTCTGTGAATAAAGTAAAACTTCCCCAAATTGATTCTTTCTTCAGAATTCTTTGCTTTCATAGCCAATATCTTCCTTTAGATTTGCACCTTTGTGTGATAGTTGCCATTAAAATCTCAAGCTACTTTGGTGTAACATGTAAGTCATGTTCATTGATGGAATAGTAATAATAATAACAACAACAACAACAACAATAAGTAACGCACCGTATTTCCAGTGCAGATTATCAGTACTATGAATCTGAAACTTGCTCTCTCTCAAAGTTCTTAATAATTGTTAAAAATTCACAACCTTCATTTTCACTATTATTTATGTGTAAAAATTTGACTGCTAGAACATTGACAAAAAGTGGATAGAAAAGAGGTATAAAGTAATCTGAAGTACACACTAAGAATTGGAAACGTTATCTATGCATACATTTTTTGTTGTAGTCATTGGACTTCATGGATACTCAAATGTGTATTTAATCCAAACTGCCATCTAACTTATTCAGGGAATAAGTTAAAATCATTCTAGTCGTGAATATCAAGGAAATATAAAAATGACAATGCATTTATTTCCTGTTCTATCAATATTTACCTTTTCCCATTCCCAGATCACAATCGACTTTTGAGCATATGGAGAAACAGGTGTGTTAGAAGTATCCTGGGGTGTACTAAAAGAAAGGGTAAAAAATCATGCAGTCCTGCATGGTTTAATAAGGTTGACATGAACACAAATATTCACTAACTTATTAGCTTTAACTAAAAGCTGACCATCGTAGCTCTTTCTGTCTCCTGTGCTGACTTGCCCTTTTGCATAGTTTTACTGAAGTTGCACTAAGTTTTGTATTTCAGTACATTCCTACTATGTATTTAAAAAGTGGAGATGCACCATGTGAAGATATCTGATATACAGACAGAGTTGGGTAAAGCTTTTTTGGCCAAAATGTTTTTCCTGAATAATAGTGATTCAATTATGTCCATTTTTTGTAAGCTGCTGAAGGAGAAAAAAAAAAGAAAAAGTCCAAAAACTGGAAAAATGTCAGCATTTTAGTTTTGGGATAGTTTGGGTTTTAGTTCAAAACATTTGGAAATCAACTTCAGTTTTATGAAAGAATGAACAAGAAAACAAGTAATCCCTCCCCAAACCCCAAACTTGTTCTTGGTTGAAATATTATTTTTTCTGCTTTTCATCTGGCTGAACACTTCATTCCAGGTTGATGCAAAATGAATTCTTGTAAATCTGCCAGTGAGTCCCCCAAATCAATTATTTGCCCAGGTCTGGATACAGAAGTCTAGTTAGAAGCATTTATTTGGCAAAAACACCAGCTGTAATTTTTGTGTGAATGTTAAAACTCCGAGGTTATTTTCAGATAGATGAATGGTATGCTTTCAAGTGCCTGTTCTTCCAAACACTCTCTCTGTTTGTTTGTGCTTATCATGCATCAGTAGTTTTGCTTTCACATTGAAAATGTACAAAGATACAACTCATGGTCATGAAATTGTGCAAGAATGATGGTAATACGAGGCCAAAAAGGAATATCTGGCTTTGAATCTACAGCAATGCAAATATGAAGGTCTTGGTGCCTTAAAGGAGATGGCAGAATCTTCTACATCTATTTTACTGTTTCAAACCCTGGATCTTCATTACATAAAAGGTGAATGGAAGAATTTGCAAATAAAATTTGTTAGGATTATAATAATAATATTGGTTGAAATAAAAATCATGGACAATTAGGTGCCTGAGGCAAGATATGTACTAACATCTCTGTTACACAAAAACCTTGTTCTCCTGTCAGATTGCAGCAGGAGATATGCATGTTCTCCTCCTCTGAAAATCAGGACAAATCCTTGTACAATGATACCAACGTGCCTCGGGCCTACACAAAGCCCTTTCATTTTTCTGGGGCAGTGCAGGGAGTTCATGAACAGTGGAGGGGGAAATACCACCTATCTACAGCAGCCAAGAAGTCAGCATTTAGGAGGGGCAAGTTACTTTGTGAAAGGTGAGAAATTGTGACTGCTTGTGAGAGGTAAGAAGGGTCTGGACAATTTCCAAAGTTACTTTTTCATGAAAAAGTGTTGTCAATAATGCTTTGAGCATTATTCACTTTGTGGTGGTGCAGAGCTGAATCCACTGCTCTTTGCCTAGCTGGAGAAGAATCCACTGCTCTTTGCCTAGCTGGAGAAGATGGCAAACTCTGCTGAGGTACTAGGGGTGGAAGAAAAGAGAGAAGTTCGGATGGAGGTTCAGCTATTCACTACAAATTGTGGCAAAAATCCTGTCCTGCTGAATTTAAGTTTAAATTGTTTTCCAATTGCGATAGAAAGCAAAAAGTACTGCACACAGCCATAGCCTGTAACACAATACTTCAGACTAAACTGTCTTCATGTTCCCAAAATACACTAGTCTTTTGCCAAGCACAGGACAATCACTAATCATTTGTAATGAAAGGTGTAGAAAATTATTCTCATTGCATAGTAAGTGTGTTTCACTGATACTGAGTAAGTAATATACAGCTGAATACAGTTAACCAGCAACATCAACTGTCATGCCTTCCCCTGACCTCCCTGAATCATATTTCAAAGGACTATCAGAGTGCTAAAGTTACCTGAGGAATAACTCCTTGCTGTGCCAATCTCAGAAATATCAGATTTATGGTTCCTAGTGGTGGGACTGACTTTGTCAAAGCTATAAAGATGTTAAGTTTACCCGTGAATTCTCTTTGACCCACTGTTTAAGATACCAGTACAAAATGTTTTCTATACTCAAGTCCAGGCAACACCCGACAGCCGTTGCCAAGAATCTTGCTGTCCCATTTCATTGTCTTCCTCAAAAGCAGATGTATTCTTGCCAATCCTTTTGCTATTTAAAAAAAAAATAAATTTCATGACAGTAAATGGAAGAAGAGGCACAAGGAACACAAATCCCACTTTGCAAAGAGCTGTAGCTTCAAAACCTGAAAAAGTAGTTCAAAGTTATATATGGCTACTGTCCCATGGGAAGCAATGTTCTCTTCAGTACAGTAAATAATCCACTACTAGGTCTGAGTTCTGACATCTTTCATCCACCTAACAAGGAGGATGTTCTGCTACCAGGATATTTCACCTGAAAGACACCTGCCTCTTTCCATCTTTCAATGTCCTCAGAAGGACATACAAATTTTCACACAAGAATCTAAAAATTCTCCAAGGCTCATGTCTCCAGTGAAAAAATCCACAAAACAACTGAAGAACATTTTTACAGTTTTGTCTTCATAATTCCATATCTTTGGCGTGTATGAAGTAAAATGAGGAGGATACCAAGTCACACATGAAATGCAAACAACCTGAGATTGAAGTGTCAGATGCCATTTGAATGGTTTCCTGTGTGCTTCCCATTATGGGCAAAGTCCATGTCTATGTCATTTATCTCTGTGCCAGAAAAGCACCAGCATAATGGAAGCAATTCAAAGACAAGCACAGGTAATTATTAGAGAGGTAAAAGAGATAATGTGCAAGGTGATCTGAGAATGTCTGGATGCAGGTATGTCCAAAAAATGACAGTTAAATGCCTCAGGAGCCTGCAGGCAGGAGCAGCCTGTGCTTCACTGTGGGAAATGGTGAAGCATGTGCTGGCCCAAGGCAGCCCAGCTCTGCTGCTCAGGTTTGAGAGCTTGGAGTTCTCCTTGCTCTTGCACTGTATAAACAGTGTGATTACCAGCAGTTTCTGCACATGGTGACCAGGGAAAGCACCCTTACTCTTTTGGTCCTCACGTACAAGCTTCAGCAGACAAGCAAGTGTCCAATGCCAACCCTCATGGACCAGCCAGAGAGACCTTGCACAGCAATATATAATCGGGGTCCTTTTTCTCTTAAAGGATTTTGAGTAACTGAAAGATGATTCTTCCTTACCCTCTCTTCATACCTTTTTTGTTTGCTTTCTCTTTTTTTTTGTGTGTGTGAATTAATGCTAGATTTATTGCCTTGGGTGAGTTTTTCAAAGCCCTCACAGTTGCCCTAATCCTGTTGCTGTTGAAGCCACTGGGAGTTTTGCCAATGCTTTTAATGAGAACAGAGTTAGGCCAGTGCTGTCAGCTTTGAAGCCCCCGCTTTGTGTGCAGTTATACGAAGGTGGGGAACAGGGTGCAGATAAAATGAGAACCAGTCTAAACCTGGATCCAGCAAGGAAAAATAATGCAAACAAACCCTTTCTTGTGGTTTAAAAGAATCTCTTCAGCCATTTCTTGCACCATTCCCAAAAAGCATCAAATTCATTTTGTAATCAGCAACAGGTCTGTGGGTATTCTCCACTCCGTGGGGCTATAGCTTGGTATAATGGTGATTTAATTTACATTTTAAGGCTAGCTGTTTTTCACTTGGGAAAAGTGTGCAGAATCCACCTTGAACAGTCTGCTAGTAATTCATATTTAGTCAGGAATTTTAAAACCAGAAGGGACCATCACAGTCATAGAGTTACACCTTGAGAATAATAACAGTTTGTGGAGTTATTATTTCAATATTTACCCACAACTTCTGTTTGAGTTATTACAACATATAGAATATTTAAGTGTGTGTTTTCAGTGCTATAAATAGGGAAATACACACATAATCTACCTGGGTTGGGTGTGCCATAGAGAGAGAAAGCATTACCTAGACTGAAACAGGTAATTGATTGTGAAAGACAAACTAAAACGAAACAGTGATTATTTTTGTTGTTATTTCTGAATTGCAGTAATATTTTCATCTTGCCTTTAAATGTTAAAAATCAATTGATTTTGATTGGCATTGCTTATTAAGATTGCTAGATTAGACAAAGATGACACTCATCAACACAAAATGCTTTCATAAGTTCAATTTCTTCATCTGCATCCAAGAGTAATACTAGGAACAGCGTTTCTCCAGAATAGATTACTACATTGCCCTGACTTAGGCATTGCCAAGAGAGATGATAAACAGGCTTCAACTTGCTTGAAATAGTCTTGTCAGTGTTAGCATTTCCTGCAAGAAAGCAATGACATTTTTTACAGATTGTAGTATTTTTCATAAGCTATCAAAGTCAGTTGATTGTAGGATGTTATTGTTTTAAAAACCCTCAAGCCCTAGAGAATCTTGGCTAAAAATAGGAGAAAAAGTACAGTGCTGGAATAAGAAACCTCTGAATTCAAATCCTGGTCCTATGGTCAGATGGTCCGCAGCCTTCACAGTGTGGCCAAGTCTCATGATAACTTAGTTAACTTCCTAGAGCCTTTGCTGCTAGAGTCAAGTGATTGTATGAGAAATACAGCTTTTAGGTCAACAAAATAAAAACCCATGGCCTTCATGGCAGTGGAGGATATCTTAAAAAAAAACTCGCAAGGCTCAACATTATACAAGCACTGAAAAACTCCTTTTTTTTATTTTCAAGTTCCAGTAACACTGTGGAGTAGGCCTGGAGTATCATTTGCACATATTTAGGCAAATCAAAATTCACGTTCAATTTCTTGCAATTATAGGCAAGTATTCATGTCATGGAAGCTATTAAACAGAAGGAAACAATCTCCACCTCAGAAAATCCTTGAGGACAAAGTATTAGGGTATAGGAAGAGAAGTATCACTCTCTGATTGGTTTGCATGTTCTTATACTCAAGCTTCTATATTCTTAGCCAAAGAAGCTGGGGCAACGGTTCTGGTGGATATTGAGCTGCGTGGACCTTCACCTGACCCAGTTGGTATGCCTGCACAACTAAACACAAGAGGTCAAGAGAACAATGTCAAGGTTTCTGGAAAGAGGGCCTGGGACTGTGCAGAGTAATGTGAAGAATGTGCTACGCCAGAGTGGATTTTTATAGACTGAAGGTAATGGCTGCATGCCCCGGGGCATAGAAAGGAGATATGAAAGAACATTAGGAGATGCAAAGGCTGATGGGAAGACTATACTGTGAAGGGAGTGAACTCTGGTGCAACATGTACACTGCTGTTTAGGGGGAATGGTCCCTGAAGATACCGTCCCAAGAATCAAGGGTAGCTTCATCCTGGACAAGGCCAGTCAAATAGAGCAAAGGAGAGAGTTAGTAATCAATCTATCTCAGCAATCAGGAGTCCAACACTCTTGCTTGATTCCTGGACCCTGTTTATTTAGCAGTGTAATGTAGCCACTGTGGCTATTTTTACAAGTTTTGGGAAGAATGTCCAATTAGCAATTACATTGTGCTCTAGCACTGGACAGAAGTACTTAAATGTTATGCAAAACTAGAAAAAAATGGTTTCTAACAATCATTCTTAGAATTACTCTAAAAATGTTTGATTCTTTTATTGTCAAGACCACTCTCAGCTCTAACTTGCAGGTACTTTCTCTAGCATCATTCAAGATCCTGGAAGGGTGTCTCTTTGGAATGTGTTTCCTAGTCTATTTTAAACCCTGTTTTCACTTCTGCTTTAAATGCAATATTTGGCTGTGTTTCTTTAAAGGGTTTTTATGTACTCTTACTGTAAGGGATTTGAATGTGCCTCTGAAAACCACTAAACAACAAAGTTGTTGTTACCATTGCTGCTTGATCTTTCTGGGAGGCCAGTCCCACACAAACCTCCTTCTCTCTCCAGAATACTGCATATTGTAAATACAACAACAACTTTCAGTTTAGTCAGAGGAGAAAAATGCAGTAGCTTTCTCTTCTTTCACATCGTGAATTTATTTTTTGTTTCGTGAATACCAGTTTCAATAGCTGCACAGCCATTTATGTTAACCAAAAAAACGTAGATATAATGTTGAAATTGAAATGACAGCATGTTTGAAATGTTTGAGAATGGTGTTAATAACTTGCAATAGATTTAGAAATTCAGGATAGCTTTTGAGTCAGAAGACTTGCTGAAATAACTCCCTTTCCCCTGGCAGCTTCATTTTGACTAGTTGACATGAAAAATGTTAGAAATTTTTTAAGCACCTCTACCAGTGCCTTTTTCCATCTGCGGTCATTTTGGCTACAGAAAAGATGATTATTTTCAAAACTGTTCTAAGCCTTACAGCTGTGAAGCTCCTTTGAGCATTGCTCTGCCTGCCCTGCTGCTGCGCACTCAATGGTTCCTGACAGCCAGGGAGAGGAAACCCCATCATGCAGCTGATATCCAGAGGGGTACAACATGGTAAGAAGACCACCAGGTGAACACAGAGGGATGGGGCAAGAAGCGAGCCATGGGGAAACAACCCTGTATAACCAGTGCCTATTTTGACACTTCACCCAAGCTACAGGTGGGAAAATGGAAAATACCAGAGTATGACAAAGTGGGATTGGAGATGGGGTGGCAAGTAGTGTGGGACAGTGCACAAAAATACAGAAAATTGGATCAAATATTTGAAACAGTTTGCAGAAGACAGCTAAGAATGGGTCCAAATCTGGAAACAGAAAAGGGCAGATACTTCCAATTGTATCTCATCTACCAGTCATATTTTATTGCACATTTCTGCCCAGCCAACTGTTGCTGCCTATTCTAACATACATTTGAAAGCTAACAATATTTTAGCATGAAAGATGGATAACCACACTGTTGGTGCTGTTATTTCAGGGTTTTTCAGCTCCAACTCAACTAGACAATTAAGCATGTTTTCAATATGTTAATGTTATCTGTACAAGACAGAAAGGGCTGAAAACCTCAGACCAGAACTGCTCCATGAACTAAACTAACGCAAGCAAAAATATCTTGCTCTTACACTGAAGCAAAGGCTGAAGTTCTGACAAGGCCAGAAGAAGGGGAAGAAGCAGGAAGGAAAAGAGAAGGAAG
>JAOXJM010000019.1:24125841-24159156 GCA_026413425.1 Tringa solitaria
GAAGGAAGGAAGGAAGGAAGGAAGGAAGGAAGGAAGGAAGGAAGGAAGGCAGGCAAAGAAAACTACAGAGTTATGTAGACTGTGTAATGTGTTATTGCTTTAGGCTGTACATTAGGCTGTCCTGATGTCCTTCAACTCTCCAGTCAGGTGGTGAATTACACTGTTGTCAGGAAAAGCCTCAAACCAAGAGTTTTCATAGAAATATAGATTGGATATATTTCATAGATAGGATTTTCAAAGAATTCAAATTTTCAAATAATCTCTTCCAGCACATCCAGTCAGATTCTGAAGACCTAGGCTTCTGCTCACGGGATGGGGTACCATGTCCATCACCCAGTGTGTGCCTGGGGATTGGCGCTGCAGGGCCTTGCCATGGAGCTTCCTTAGGACCAGGAATTTCAGGGCCTAGAGTCTCTGATTCAGAGCCAAAAATTTAGAAATCCACAGCTTCTATTGTCAGCAGTTGCAGGGCAGCCCAAATTCTTGCACTGTGCACATGTGCAGCACTTCTAAAGTCTGGATTGGATCCATCCTACAGACTATACCAGTTATCTCTGTTGGAAGAGTTCTTTAGTCTTTCAGACTAAAATGGATTAAAATGTATCTTAAAACAAGAAAGGAAAAAGACTCAGATCACCTGAACTAACACATACTTTTTACATCTCAAAAAAATGGCTTTCAGTGACAACAATTTCAGTATTATTGCTTCTTGAATGAGGGACAAGCTTCCCTTATGCAGGAAACTCTCTATGCATGTTGCCTTTCTTTATACTGTTTATTTTGGATAGATTTCTAAACCTGTTAGCTCTGTCAGCTACTGGGCTTCTGATTTTAGCTATTTTCTGAAGGCTGAGTACTGAATATCCTATCATCACTGATAAAATCCCTGTAACATAAAGATGTTGGCATCATCTTATTCTTCCACATGTTTTGGCTTGGAGTCAGCATGAAGCAGAAATGGTGTATTTGCTATTATAGAGGATACAGAAATCAGTGTTCTATTTACTGGGAAGCAGAATGAAGATCTTGCAGAGCAAATGAGATAGAGATGTAAATCAGTACCTTTCAGTACAGTCAAGCAATGTGTACGTATGGTTGCTAACAAACCCCCAAAGGAAAGAATTTTCCTTTCTCACAAGAAAATGCTTATTCCCGATCAAGGCAAAAAATGAAATCTTTGGGGGAAAACTAACCTCCCCCCGCCCCCTCCCAAAAAAGAAAAAAAAAAGAATTGAAAGTTTCAGAGTAAAAATAATTTCCAAACCAGACTGGGAAATTTTTTGTTTGATAAACTGGAATTTCCCACAAGAAACAGAAGTCAACAAAAAAAACGTCTGAACCACCTCTTGTTTCCCTGTTTAACGATATTTCTTCAGAGTTTGTGTTTTATGATGTATAGCAAACTAGGTGCTTCTAGTGTCTTGGGGCCTCCTCTAATCTCCTCTTCCCCTCCATTCCTCCCTCATACTCTGAACTAATCTTTCTCAAATACGACACTCAAGTTTGAATGTAATTGTACAAAAGAAGTTGCATTGCATTCTTCGTACTCTGACTGTAACAGTATTCCGTTTCTTTTGGAAGGACTTCTAATACACACTAGTATCATGTTTGACTTTCTTCCTGACTGCATTGCATTGGCAGTTTATAGCTGCGCTTTGCTCAGCTTCATACTAAGCTCTTACTCCTCACAAGTCATTTCCAATTGGTGTTTTTGTTAGGAGTCACTACAGGGTCAAATTCTTCATAATCTAAGTACTGAGAATTTCCATTGGGCAAAAAATTATTTTTCTCCTAAAAATGTGGAGTAGTTTCATTGCAGTGTTTGTGATAGCATGAGGTGCAAAGAAGTTTTAGCTTGGACTGACTTACAGCACTCTGAAAAGTACTGTGTGGCTTTGCCACGCACAGAAAATGCTGAACAGTTGTGCCAATAAAAAGTCTATTGCATATCACATCATTATGATTACTAATTGCTTATCATTCATTTGGATCTTTTTATATCTGAGTCAGCACCAAAAATATGAAGTAAAACATCCAATTTAAACTAACAATGAACTTAAGGAATTCCAGTAGACTCTCCTAAAGTTTAGCTCTCTAAATGTAAAAACCTTAGAGGAAATTCACAGAACCATTTTTTGACCTTAGTATTGATCCTTCATCCTATCTTATTCTTCCTGATGATGGACATGATGAGACTTGCTAACAACTGCATAGAATTGCCTTGGCGTAAGATTTGCAAAATTCTAAACTGTAATACAGAGAAAATGTGTATTACTTCATCCACAGCGAGGAACAACCTCTACAATTTTATTTTTAACACCATAGCACTGTGAGGTCACTTTGCCAAAGGAGAATGACTGCAGCATTTGCCTAGTTTTCAGAATTGCCTAGTAAAACAATCTTGCTTTAAACTAACAGTCCCATGCCGAAGAAAATGGCAGTATCTGACATTATGAATATAAGGGCACTGCAAACATAGATGTGTTTTGTAAACAGAAATTGAAATTTGCTCATTGAAACTTTCTGCATTTTCTTGGAAATGAAAATTGCTCTTAAGTATGTCTGATATCTTCTGTTGCAGGTATGTGTTTCCCTATATATTTGCTTACCAAAATCCATCTGTACTCATCAGCTTCTGCCTCTCCATCAAATATAAAACAAAGATATAGATTCTTAAGTTGTAAAATGCTAGCAGTTCTAGAAATATGCTTATGTGCAGGTTATGTGGACATCTAAATCTTACTGCTGGATGACATTTTTTCAGTGACAAAACTAGAGATTTGGAATGTCTTTAGAATTTCTTGACATGGAACAGCATGGTGTGTTTGCTAGCCTCAAAGAGTTTCAAAAAGTAAAAAAAAAAAAAAAAAGCAATTCACAAAAAGCTGAATTTGTTGCTTTAAAAACAATGAGATTTTAAATAAAAATACCAGCCGGGGCCTGTTTATATACTCAAACATGTTTGAACCTGCAGTGTTCCTTTTTCATGTTTTACTCAATAGGCCAGTTTATGGAGTGTTATTATTTTATATATGCATTTTTTAATCGAAAGATGAGATTCTGATGTAGTCATCAGCTCCTTAAGAGAGATGTTAAACTGTGAGAGCTGTCAAAATGGTGTGTAATTACCATTGCCTTGAGAATATTTTATCCAATTTTGAGGAACTACCATCATTTAGACTAGACTTTTGAAAGTACAGTAACAACTGCCTCTGAAACTTGTGTTGCCAAAATTAGAAAGACATGAACGCAAATATACCCACTAAGTAACACACTGACATTGCTGTGGAATGCAAGGCTACTAGAAATGATGCACTTAGTAGCTCCATATGATGCTAGGCTTTTTCCTCTTAATAACAGTACAGTTATAGTGCATAAGGGCAATTGACTTGGCGTTAGAACAGATGACCTCAGCTACTGACACGGAGGAATTACTTATGGAGGTTAGAAAGCATGCCCTTTAAGAAAGCAGAGTCTCTGAAACAAGTGGAGTTGTCCCACACAATCAAGTTTTGAATCTTGCTAACAGAAAAGCTGATCAACAATACTGTTGCAATAGCAGTGAAGGAAGACAAAAGAAAACCGTTGGAGTTTGGCTCCCTCCAGACATTCAGGTAGCAGTTTCTCACGAATGCCTTACATTATTTGTGGAAGGTAATTAATTTGCTAGTTTCTCTCTCAGCTACACGTCTCTTAACACCTCGACACACCTTTGTCTGATGCGGATAGATACTAAATGCTGGATTATAGGCTTCTAAGAAGCTCAGTGCACCAGGACAACTCCTGGGAATCTCCAGGAGATTATTCTTGGTGGTGGAAGCTACCCGAAAGCTTTTGCTACCCCTGATTGTCACACTACCAAGCATGAGCCATGTTAGCCCACTGATTTTAAGCAGCTGTTTAAAGTATTAATTTGGTGTATGAAGACTTAAATTGCTTATATACTTGCTATACAAGAAGTTCCTAACATTTCTTAGCTTAGTTGAATTCGTGTTGATTTATATCTGCTCCTCTGACAGCTTTGTTTAGTTCAATCCTCCTCCCCTCCCTCTTACTGCAAATTGAAAAAAATTTTTGAAATGGAAAACAATTCTAAACCAAAACCCAGTTTGTTCTAACTTCATTCTGACAACAAAGGATGTTTTGGCCAATTTGTGAATCAGGAGATTTTTTTTAAAAGCAGTTCTACTATCAATTTTGCTTTGAATGAATGGATATTTTGACATATAGAATTGGGAATTTCCCAACTAGCTGCTTCTGTGAGACTTGTATTTTTATAACTAAAGCCACTGAACTGTAGTGTTAGTGTAAATGTAGAAAAACCGTGATAAGTCACTGATTATAGCCCACTACAGCTAATCAGAAATGGATTTTAGAACCAAACACCTTGTAACACAAGACTGACCAAGGAGATAATGTGTTGTATTTTGTTATATTGGTTATGATATCACAAAATATATGCAAATCTTTAAGCATGTTTTATCAACATAAGACCATAAAGAGGGAGTCGTGGTTTAGCTTTTTTCTTCTACAGCAGCATGGTTTGGTAATTCCAAGATGTATTTCTAGTGATTCAGAGGCACACCAAGAAATAAGAACAACTGCCTTCCCAAATAATTATCATTCATTCTAGAAATGTTAGGTAAACGACATTCACCTAGATCTACTCTACTGTGTAAAAAAGGACCATTTTAAATTTAAAACTTAATATTGTGGCAAGAACTACTTAAAACTATCAGCACAGTTAGTCTGCTCATAGACAAGCTACTGTACAGCATTGATAGTCCAGGGTACTCAAATTATACTGGGTGCTGGCACTTTGCCACTGCGATAATTATGTCAGTTGCAATACAACCATACATATATTTTATGTGTTGTAGATAGCCAATTGGACAGGTGGTTATATTAGTCTCACATGCAAAATACTTAAGAATAAAGAAGATTCACTGCCTGTGTTTCTCTGAATCCTGCCTGAGGGGCAGAACAAGGAGTGGCGCACAGGCAAGCTTTTTTCAGCCCTCACTCTTAAGCTCATTGACACTAACCATGGAAGGGCACCAAGGAGATAGATGATGAAAGCTGTTTCCAGGCTCTTTCAAGCTGATTTGGTTCAGAAACCACTTCAAAGAATGTGGTCAAGTGCACACCTCTTGGTTTTACATCTGTGGAGCTCCATCTGCAAGGACTCTCTCTCCTCACCTTCTCCAGACGCTCGTTCCTGGGCTGGCTGGTGCATACTAGAACTGTGCTGCATGGCTTTTCACATGTGAATCTTTTACAGATATGCTTTTTTTTTTTTTCTAGGTATCATCTTAAGAATATTCTAACCAGCATTACATACAGCATCCAAAATAAAGAGCCAACCAATCTGAGCAAATCATCTAAAACTTGCTGTACTAGTCTTTTAAAAGGGAATTCCCATCCGTTACAACTAATGTATGGGAACCACAACCTTTTGATAGCTCAGTGGGCTATATCTGGTTCTACTTCATAAAATTCCAGCTGTCTGCAGACTTCTCCTTTTGCACATCCATGTTCCGCATTTGGAATAAAAAGCCAAGTATGAATCTGAATATGTTAGTCTTCGGGACGTGCAAGACAGACTGAATTGCCTGCTGCGGCTTCACTCTGTCTGCAAGGTTTGTGTTGTGCACACTCTTTGGATTTTCGTAGTCTCTGACAGACCTGGAGGCTTGAGGGTTGCTACTATTTCAAATTCAGCTGGAGCCTGATATAGCTCTGCAGTTAAATGCTAAGCATTTTTGTCAGTATATGGGAAGGGTGGGTCTGAGAATATTGACAGAGATGAGAAAGGATAAACTGAGATCCATTTATAGACTTCTATTTTAATGAAATGCTGTAACAATTCTATATTTCATCTTGTTTACATTGGTTCATTTCTAGGATGAGGAGAGTAAAAAGTAAGGCCTGCGAGTACGGGATCATGCTCCAGCTTCAGCTGCTGACAGTGTTGCCTGAGCAAGAGCAGCATGGCATGGTGAGCACTAACAGCAGACACTTCTGTGAGAGCTGGTCAGGTTTCTGCAAACACAGACATTAACCAGAATTACACACGCAGAGTGTTTAATTGTCGCTTTGCTGCATGGTAACAGCTGATACCACTCAGCCCTTCTCCCCTTCTTTTCGGAAATTTTCCTTGAGTGCAGGGTGCCTAATGCAACCGCCAAATATGGCTTAACTGTGTCTAACTCTGGTGTGGGTTGGTGGCAATAATATTTAGGATATAAATATCTAATTCTGGCTTAACCTTGGGCCACCAGTCTGCATGACAAATATCCAGAGGACCAAATATGTTCTTGGAGGACTATAACTTATAGCTGCCACAGCTGACAGGCATTCCCATTCAGAAGGCCCTTAAGGATTCACACGCAGTTAATGCATCGCCCCCTGAGATCTTGCTCGCAAGGACTTATTCAAATTTAGGACCACTGATTTTTCTCAGGACAGTTGCACATCTGTCTTTTTTTTGCCCACCAATACTTGCCCTTTTAATTGCACAGTAATGAAAAGTGTCAGTGCTGTTAGCCCTTTAAAATTCACCTACAATTTGTAGCAGAACAGAGGAAATTTGCACAGGATTGATGACTTGAAAACTGTTAATCAATCTCACTAATAATTATAGGGAAAGCAACCCTAAGGTCACTGGTTGGTTCTAGAACAGAAGAGAAATCATACTTTGCTTCTTAGTTAGGAAGCTAGATAGAACTAGTGAGGAAATGCTCAACTCCATAAATATCTACAATTTAGTCTGAGAAGAAATACCGGAAGCACACAGGTATCTTTGAGGGACCCTAAAGTGTCAGAATAGGATTTAGAAAATGGATCACCTCTTTTAAATTACCCATTTTAGGCCCACAAATTCACTCTCACTACAATTGCAGCTAACAAAATGTAGCAAGGAGGAATATCAGGAATATCCTTCGAATGCTGGAGAGCAGGAACCGTTTTGGCTCTAGGAAAAGCAGCAGCTGAGATGCACTGCGTGAATATGGCCAACATATGCAAACCAAACATTACAACTCAGACTAAATATAAATGGGGCTTAAGATATGGCACACACACAGACTCTTCACAAGTACTTCTCTAATTCTGTAAACCCCACAAGGATGTGCACAAAAAGCACACACTGAATGATTAATAGGTAAAACTCATCTGTCAATGGATTTATTTGCAAACATCATGCTTCATTGTCTCTGTCTTACAAATCTACACATTACTTCAATCCACTAATATCATTATAAGGTTGTATGGTATTGACCAAGGTTAAATAGCACTCATTTTATTTCAATCTATAAACTGAAGCCAATCAACATGCCTTGATATTGCTACTCCAAATTCTCAATAGGACTGAATAATAGAGAAGAGGTAAATCAAAGCTAACTACTTTAGCTCCAGCCAGTCTGTCTCCAC
This sequence comes from Tringa solitaria, assembly GCA_026413425.1. Lineage (NCBI taxonomy): Eukaryota > Metazoa > Chordata > Aves > Charadriiformes > Scolopacidae > Tringa > Tringa solitaria. Next base: position 24,133,273 of record JAOXJM010000019.1, read on the forward strand.
TCAAAGCATCCATTCAGCTGGGAAGCACATCAAAATTTATAGCGCAGACATTTACTGTGAAAGGCTTTAACACTATGAGGAATCCTATACTCGTGCCTTGAAAGCCAATAATATGACACAGAGCCTATATTTGCACCGTCCTACAGGAGTGCTCAGTGTCTGACTGCAACAGTGAACAAAAGCACTTATTAGCCTGTGAATCTTATTTCATCTGTGTACACTGACACTGGATTTGTTTTCCTTGAAGCTGAAAACAACAAAAGATTAGAAATGGTAACAGGTCCAGCCTTTTTTTTCTACTTCCATCTGAGAGTCCAGAATCACAGAATACTGATACAATTCTCCACCAAAAAGCTGGACAACACAGCTCTGTGTTTCCAGCATCATAACTAAGTAGCACAGGACACAAAATTTCTTGCACAGGGAATACAAAGCAAATATATTTTACTGGACAGTGAAACTAATGTTTTTTCAGGTTCAAAAAAAAGAACCAAGATTGCAAACATTTATATTGCTGGAAACTTCATTACTTAATTCTCTATATTATCAGTGATGATATCAAAGAGATGAGCATCTGAATTACCCTCTCACTGTGAAACTAATCATCTTATTTGGACAAACTCTCACAGCTTTTAAGAAAGACCCTTGAATGGTTCAGAGATAGGAGAAGTATACCTATCCTTGCTTTCTCTTTCGACCATAAGTTTAATTTCATTGCATATTCCTCACAAGAAACATAGCAATACATGGAATATACATGTTCTATTGTGTTTTTCCTTTATGTTTGGACAAGTGGAAATCAAGTGAATTAGTCCCACCCTGTTTTTCCAGACTGGGGTCCAGTCAGATGTAGAAGGTAATTGTGCAACTGTTGGAGTGAGTGCTTTTTGCAACATTTATATTGCTTACAACCTGTTTGACTAAGACTTCATGTTAGTAAAAGAGATTACTCTTTCCCTCATGAATGTAACAAGGTACTGTTTGGCAAACAAGAAGGACGTGAAATAGGCTGACTTTGAAAGGCTCTTGATTTCATTGGTGACTTATGATTTCTTTTTACTTTGAAAAAGAAGTATTTCTTTTAGACCTTTGACCTTCAGACTGTCTTTCTAATATTCTTTACAGCCAGAGAGGATGAAAAGCCTTCGCAGATGTGATCTACATTTTGCACAGTAGTGAAATGCATTGCCACTTGCAGAACATCAATTGCTTAAGATTGCAACCCAGAAGACAAAAAGGATCTTCGCTGGCACTCTCTCATATCACTGAGTAATAATTGTAACAGGTGTGTCAAGTCAGAAGTCCAGCCTACAAGAGAAATGCTCAAATGATAGGGACTTTCCCAGATTATCAGTGAATTTACAAACAGGAAAACAGCCTTGCATTAATGTGGTAAAAACCTTCAAGCATCCATACATAATCAGCTCACAGCATGTTATGATATGGACTGTACAATTTCACCACAGAGAACTATGACAGTTTTCAAAGGTTTTTTTTTACCCTTGCCAAAAGAGGATAATGTGTCTGATTATATTGCATATTTAGGGGAGGGGCTTCTAGCTGTAATTATGTATCCTTAGCATTTCACTTGCTTTTTTTATTTAAAGATTCAGCATTTAGATCCGTGAAACATCTATGTTTTGTTGAGGTTTTTTTAATAACTAATTTGGTAATAATATTTACCCCTTTCTTCTTCCCACCCAGAAAAGTTCAGAGGTTCAATCTCCCGTTTCCTTTTGCTCTCTAAGTTTGCTTAAGCAAATCTAGGAAAGGAAGTTTTGCTTAGAACTTAAAAGCTGTACTATCTGGTAATGGATAGAAAGTTTAAGTTTGATTAACCACCATAGCACCCTTTCAAAAGCAACTTCTCTTCCTATGTTTACCCTGAATAACTCACCGTTTCCCCATTCTGGTGCCTGTCTTTTCTTGTGTTTGCTAATGGCTTGCCAATGGCTATGCATTCACTTCTCAGGAAGAAGGTTTTTAATCTTTAAGGTTTTTAATGACTAATGCATATTAAGGAAAAAACAAAGTGAAAAGTGGAAAAAAAATACTGTAAGGCAAGGTATGTGAAGTCAAGCATGGCCTGTATTGCTAACCCTATTAAGTTTATCTTCTCATACAACTCATCTTTGTTGCTAAAGCAAGTGACTGGGGGAGTATTGGCCATTCTGTTATAAAACTGCAAGAGCTGATGAAAGTAAGAATTTTCTTTCCATTAGATATTACAAAATTGGAAGAGAAAAATATTCCACGTTGTTCAAAAATGTCTTAGGAAATTCCAAAGCTTCTTTGGAAAGGGGGAATTCTCACCATATTTCAAGACCATGCCAAGCATTTCATTTCAGATATTTCAAATCAAACTTCTACCAACAGCAGAAGCAACCACAACTCTTAGGTGCCACTTAGCTGCAATTAGCAAATCTGAAACCTCTGACTGTCAATCTCTAGGGCAGCACACAGTATGGGAGTTTACAGGGGTGTCAAACATTAAAACTGAGGCCATGAACATGAGGCTGCATTATAGGCGGGTGGCCAAGCACACAGTTGAGCAAACTGGCAAACTTTTAATAGAAATCTGTCTAGCAGGTAACTTCTTCCGCTCTCCTTACAGGAAAAGTTCCCAGTCTGTGCCCAGATTTTGAGGTCAGTATTTTCCTGTGAGCTGATCTCATGCATTTATTTCACATTATCGAATAGAAAAAGAAGATAAATTTGGAAATTACTGAGCAATTCTAGTAAAACTGGTTACATAAAAACAGCTATTATTCCCATTTCTTTTTGTCTCAGATTACCTTGTTTTTCTTTTGGGTGAATTAATTTTCAGTGCAGACAACCTATTAGATCCTGTTACCTGTCACATTGCTTAGTCCACAGCTCCAATTGAGTTTGAGTTCCAAGTCGGGTCCCTCATATTGCGTCCCTTTGTGCGGTCTTTACCAACCAATGCTCTTTCCTTTGCTAATCTTCCAAACTAATTCTGCTGCTTCTTGACAGTAGTAACTTCCCTTCCTGTTTCAAAGAAGTTTTTGATATTCACTAGGAAAGGGACATTCACCTCCCAGTAGTATGTTAGAGCAGCTAGATTTACATAGATCTTGTTCAAGCAATGCTAAAAAATATTCAGAGATATCTAATTAGGGAAAATGTAGATCTCAGCTGACTACTGTGCACTGTGTTGTGTAGGAATATGCTCTGAATTGACTAGCACTACTAAAAGGCCAAGACCCCCTTGGAGTTCCTCATAAACTATTTTTGGTTATCAGTAGGTTATCAGTGACCAACAATGGTGTGTGCTGTCTTCACACATTGATGCAGCTTTTCTATTGACCCTCACCTTATATCAGCAATCTCACCACATTTGAGTCAAATCTTCTGTGTCCCAACACACCTCATACATGTGAAACACCAAACACAGATAGCTGCCAGATATGCAGTTTTTTATGTGACACATATTTTGATCTGAAAATTTTACCTCATTCTTGTTGAAATGCCTTCGAACTTTGAAATATATCTCAGGCCAGGTGTGCACATCTCCTATCATTTGTCATGGATGACCTCTGAGAGGTAGTAAGATTTGCTCAAACATATGCTTCCTCAGAGGGCACACCACATACACTACTTCTGTTTTCTCAAAATATTAACTGGAGATATTTTCAAGACTAAGTGCTAATCTAGAGATTGTACTTTCACTCAAGAAATGTGTCAGCCTTCACTCTCTGTGAAGGAAGCTAGCTGGCCATATGTATTCATAACATGTATACATCAGAGCTCAAACACCTGCAAATCAGATACTCAAGGTTTATGGATAATCCCTTAATGAATCTAATTTCATAGGGTAAAGCCGAGCTACATTTAGTCTAACTTCCATATGCTGTCTGACAATACTACTTCAAGAGAAACTCTTCTCACATGTCTTAGATCAATGTTTGAGAAGCAGCTCCACAGGAATCTCTAAGATCAGAAGAATAATTTGTGTCACCTTGAGAGCTGTCAAGCACAAAGGATGACCAAAATAGATACAGCTCTCTTCCAACACATTATGGTTACCATATGTGATACAGGAACTGTATTATAATGTTCCACAAGAATGTATAATGCAGCACAAGCCACAAGAACCTTTCCCACCAATATATTATTACAACTCATTAAGTAATTTCTCAGCTGCATTTGCAACCCTTGCATGTTCTCACTCCATGAATAATCAAACTCTTGCCTTCAAGAGCACAGATATTAATTAAAAGTGAATCTATAGTTCATTTGCTGAAAGTATTTGCTGTTGATGCTGGTTTTAATGCTGTTATCTAATAATAGGATTTCAAATATGGTATAGGGTTGATGAGTTAACTACATGTGGCAAGGTCTATTTCCAGGGCATGAACAGAGTGAAAGGTCTTAGGGCTATAGGCTGGAGAGGCAAAGGTCAATTGGCAAAGGTCACAGTCACCTGGGGCTCATTAGCCCCCTAGGAAGCAGCCTGCAGCAGCAGAAAAGGAGAGAAAGAGCAAGACAGCTCCTAATGAAATTCAGAAGGTAGGTTTTGATCTTTCATTGAAATGAATGGTTTCTACAGATTCTTTTGGTTCATGATCCAAAAAGTTTACACAGCATCCTTATCTTACTGTGGCTTTCTAAGAACTCAGCAAAAAAGAACACAGAGAACTTTTTCCGTATGGACAGGAAAATTTATGGAATGTTACAGGTTTTGGATTGTTACTCTCCAATGTTACTGTATCGAAATTGGATGGAAAAGAACCCAAGGATACTCTTAGCAATCATATCGTCAAGACTAGTTCATTGCAGAGGAGAATCTGTGGCTCTTCAAAGAATCAGACTGTTTATTCTCCCCAAAGACTGAAGGTGCTAGTGGACAGTAACTAGGTTTGGTGTGTAGGCTGAATTCTGGAGATGATTTCTTAAGAGAAGCATGGATGAAGACATTTTCTAAGAAGAGCAAATGCAGGAACCTGCATTCTCTCTGAGCGATAGGTAAGGCAAGCGAAGATCAGAGATTGTAAGTCCCTGAAAGGATTTGATTAATTAGCAGCAACTTGCTTTTGGCTAGCGTGTAGCACAGGTGTGAAGCAAGTCGCATCATGCTATCATTGCAAGCAAGAGCCTGAAAATCGCCTTAGCACAACAGTTGTACTCATCCAGCATCTCAGCAGCCTGCTTCATTGAGCTTTGTACCTGTCCGGAGGAAAGGCATGTCGTGCTTGTCATTCAACCACATTGTGCTACCAAGTGAATTACAAGGGAACATTTACTTTGATAAATGCCAGAGGCTGGCATCTACCAGGAGTGCAGCATAACTCCTGCCTGAGGTATGTTGTAAGAACTGGAAAAGGGAAGGAAAGGAGCTGTCCCCATGAAAGTCTGTGTCTTGCCTTGATATGGGATTAAAACACAGCTGAGAGGGTTGAACTGAAAACTGTTCCCAACTGTGTTGGTATAGATGTAGTTGTAGAAAATATCTGCAAATATTCCTGTAAAACGTATTATAATATTGTTGGGACTATGATTTTATTGCAGTTGTGCCTGGAATAATTACAGGAGAACTAGTGTGCAACCTCCTAATGAAAGACAAAAAGTCTTACACATACAGTCTGCACCCACCTCCACAAATATAGGTCCTTCTTACTCACCCTTTTTAGAACCTAGGCTGTTTTTCTGGCTTTAAATTTACTGTTGCTAAACAAAGACTTCAGCAGAAGCTTCAGTGGCCACCTTGAGTCCTCAGCAAGTTCTTATGCAGATGCATGAAACAAGATCAGAGCCTATGTACACAGCAAGCTGGGAGATGTACGTGAAAGATGAAAAGTAAGAACCAAAAGTTTTTATTATCTTTCTGGGAGACTAGGAAGGACTATGAACTGCCTGAGGCCCTGCTGCCAGCCCTCAGCCTGTGGCAGAGACAATATAGGTGTCTGCCTGCATACTATGATCCTGGACAGAAGATGGGAAAGACTTGTACAACATATGTGAAACAAAAAATTGAAGAAAAATTTTAGTCAGGTGATAAAACCTGATCTCTGTGTCTGACTTCAAAAATATTAAGGTTTTCTTATTTAAAGACCAGATTGTTTGAGGACCTGATTAGTCACCCTTATACGACAGACCAAGAGAAATATATTCAATCCTATAGGAAGCTTTCAAGGAACAAGGATACCTGAGGAAAGAGATCAAGGAATAATTCTTGCTGGTGTGGAACAAGAACAAGAGTAAGCTGGAGAAGAACAATGATCCAGAAGGCAGGTAGATCCCTGGGGAAGCAGCAGGAAATACAGAAGGCAGGATGGAGCTGTACATAGGGATTCACAGTGTTTGGGAAAAAAAAGTCACCTTGCACTATGGCACAGATACCAAACAAGGAAAAAAGCATCAGCACCTGCAGGGTCTGTCAGCCTTTCACTGCCATACTGTCAATTTTAATACCTGGGCAACGACCCATTTGATTGCAGCTGGATTGGGAAACCAGCTGCTGTTGGTGCCAGCTGAGATAAGCAGCAGTATTCGCGTGTAGCCACATGGCTGAGTACTGGTGAGGTGTGTTCCGAGGCCAGTGGGCAACTGCTGGCTGTTGATAGGAAACCCGCAAAATGAGAAGTGTTGCTGCTCAGATGTCATCACGGCTGGCACACAGGGAGTTCCCTTCTGTGCTGAGCAGCAGTGCAGTGTGAAACACGACTGCAGCAGAACATCAAAACATCTTGGGGAGGAGGGTATTGCGTTAGGCTCTGTGCAGTATGCTGTCAAGTAGCAAACTGAAGTTTAGGAGGAATGATAAAATCCAAAATTGCCTTAGTTTTGGGTGATGTGTCTGAGGCCAGTTCCAATTGGAGTTCCAGCTCTCTGTAGATCTTGCACATCCAAGTGCCTGATGAAGGAACTTGGGGTATTTCATATATTTGAATTACATGGAGACCAATTAATAGGTTTTTAAGTCACCTGTCAAGTTGTCTGCTTAACTACACTGCACATAATTAGCATTATCAGCTCCATAGCAGTAAGGAAAATTCCAGGTCAAGTAAGGTGCTGAATTAAACAAAATCAATGACCGGAGCATGGAAGACAGTTGCTAGTTCACACCAAAAGCACTGACTGTGCAGTATCAAATGGTTTTTACACTCTGCTTTGCAAGTACTGCTGGATACACTGCCAGCTTGGAAAGCCTTATCCCACAGCAAGCTTCTGCTCTACCACATGGATCTGTCACTTGGGTCGCAGAAGTAACTGATAGACATACTAGGTTAACATTTGTCCATGTAATGGATGGCAAGGGGTAATGATGCACACTCTACCAGTGTTTATCACAACTGCCTGCTGATGGTAGAGAAATAGCAATATACCTTTCCCTTTTGGGGTGTTCGTTGGGCTTTTTTTGTGGGGTGGGGAAGAGAAGGGAGCAGGAAAGGGTAATTTCCAGAATTTGTGTACTGAGTTGGGTAGTGGAATCAACATTATGCAATATAGAATAGTTTGGAGAACTTGGATCATTCTTCAAACCAAGGAACTATATTGTACTTGCAATTAACTGCTGGCGCAATTGCTCCCTCTTGACAGCTAAGTCCTTCACTGTGGACTGCATAAAAGGAAAGCATTAGAAAAATTGTAAGTCTTGTTGCATTAACAAGAGATGACTGAAAGAGAGAGAAATTTTTATGAATATTAATAATTTATGTGTGACATGAGGTGAGGAAGAGCACTTTGTATTCCATTGGTTTCTGCCTGAACAATTCTCATGTTGTCATCCCACTCCCTCCTAAAACGAATGCTAAGCATTTCTAAAGGCCAATAAATTTCATTGCATTGTTCAGAGCATTTTTGAAATCCAGTTTTTACTGACATCAAGAAGTGATGTCGTATTTCTTTCCCAGAAAAAAATCCCAATGGTTTTCACCAAGACAACACCTCAAATACTGTTTAGCTACTGTTACTACAAAGAAAACAAAGCTAAGGAATGTACGTTGCGGATGAATTGTATTAAAAAGTCACCAAGAAATTATAATGTTACGACTGGCTGATGTGATGCATCATTCATGCTGTTTCTGCAATTCTGCATTAACAATTACATGTAGCAGACAAGGAATGGTGAGAAGCTGACAGTACTGGGTTACTAAACATTTATTAACTTCTTCAACACAAATAAAAATGACTGAAATATTTGGAAGTAGGACTAGAAAGAGCTGCGTTGGCTTAGAAGTATGATAAGCAAGTTGTATTTTGCTGCTGGCCTTATTTTATAATTGAAGATCAATTTAAAATGTCATAGCATGAAAAACAAAGCATTTGAAAGTTTCAAGTATACTTTCTATTACCTAGCTTTCACAAGTTTCTTGAAGTGTGGTAAGCTACTTTTGTCAAAATATCTTTTTAATAAGAGATAGTGAGAAAAGCATGTGAAAACAATATGAATAGGAAACTTTAAACTAGGTCTTATTTTGGTCAATATATCTTTGGGCTTTGAAAACTTAAGCTCTTGTTCTTTTTTAGGCAATTAGCAACTTTGGTTAATGGTTCTAGTGGAAGATCTAAAAGTGTTTCAAAATAGTTTGGCTTTGAGTATTAAAAAAAAGTAATACTTACTTGAGCTCAAGGCACTTCCAGTTATGTCACAAACTCCCCCATGCACTGGTATAAAGGTAGTGTTTAAAAAGAAACTGGCTGAGAACCTTATACCCGGATCTCAAAGGTATTTTGATGCTTAACTAGTATTGCCTCTGTTCAGGGACAAAGAAGTTGATGTGGATTTGCCCTATATCAGCAAAGTAATTTGTAATTCATGCTGCTAAATGAATGCAGTTATCTCCATGCAGGTTACAAAGGAGTCTCTTCTGATTTCAATCAGGGGGAAGGTACGTGCAAATACCAAAGTCAGCTTTACTAAGGATGGAAGCTTAAATAGCCTACTTGGTGTAGGCTTTGTGCCTTAGTTACATATGCGACTCCAAGTTTAGATTACTTAGGCCTGGATACCCAGAGCTGTAAGTACTTCACCCTGACAGATTACAGGAATTTATCTAAGTACCTGCAATCCAGGATTTCTGTCAAGACATACAGCCAGATTCATCCACTTAGCCATGTAGGTCCTGCCGAGTTGATCCCCAAGGAGTTGTTCATGGCGACTGAATTTGATGTAGCTGTTCTTTAATTATCTATGGACAGGCAGGAAGAGCAAGCTAAATTTGGACATTACCTCAGAACTGACTAAGCCAGGGACTCAAGCCATTCATTGTTACTCATTCAGTTGGGAAAGTAAAATACGATACAAAGTGTGCTAGATGGTTTCTAGTTGTACATTCTCCAACAGCAATGGGATACTTGCCAATGACTTCAGTGGGTGGGGACAGGACCCTGAATCTTCATTCTCCAGTTCCAATTTCTGCATTTGCATTTATGAGCTCTACCTACAAACGAACAATTCAGTTTCTCATTGACTACTCGTTTTTCCAAATAACAGAAATAATATACTTTCTACCTACCATTCCAATTAATTTCCAAGGGGAAGACAAATGTATTGTGCCTTGCAGACAATGGGAGTTATCTTTCCTTTACAAACAGGGTTTTAGGCATTGGAAACATCCAAACTATGAAAAGATATTTGCATTCTGGAAGCAATTCCTTCTGATAGATGGTGCTATGCAGGGCAACTACACTGCTACAAAAATCATTGCAGTTGGGAGGCCCAGCATTTGGTATTGTTGAGGGAATTTCTTGTCTTCTGCATGCATTTGTTATTATGTTAGTGTTACCAATAATAGCCCAGTGATAGAAGACCTTCTAAAAGCCTGGGAAGATTGATTCTCAAAAGTTACTCCATCTAAGGTAGAAATCAATTTATAAAATGACATGAAAGAAGTTCTGTTTTTTGACCTTGCTATTCACTGATGCAGTGCAAACACTTTAAGTATTCTGATGCAGAAATAAGGAGGCCACTTTTGTGCCTTCTGGCTTTTAGGGTACATAATACAAAAATCACTAGCAGTACAGTGGCTATTACAGATGTGAAACTTCCTCCCTGGTTTGTGATCTGTCAAAACATGCCAATTAAACAAAAGCATTCATTTGGGGTTCATTGTGTTTCTGCAGTTTTCCTGTGTAACAACTAAATATCATATTATGCATTCTATTTTCTACTTAGCAAAAAGACCCCAAATTATAATCAAGCATTACAATACTGAAATTAACAGAGTCATAAAAGCAACCTTTGGGAATTAAGAATTGACTCCACAAGAAATTTCAAGTGTTTTGTTTTATTTCATTGTACAGCCCGATTCCCAACCCCCTTGATGAGCTGTGCTTCTGGCCTCTAGCCATCATATTTTTATTTGGGATGTTTCCAAACGCAATTAGAGAGTTAGCACATAAAAAGCCATCCTCTAGTTGGTTGGTTAGTATATCTTCTCTTGTCATATGTTTCTTCAGTGGATAAAACTCCACAAACTTACAGTTGCCCTGTTGCTGAAAGCAACAGGCAATAGTCCACTGTACTTTGAAATTCTAATTTCACGTTAATTTTATTTTTTAGTGCCAGTAAAGCATAGACATTTTTCAAACAAACTTTTAAAATAGAAGCAGCCCTTTTTATAAGTAGTATTTATAGTATCTATTTAAACCTATTGAAGCCCCATTCTTCCACCTGACAAGCTCGACAGATTCACACATTCTACGTGTCCTGAAAGCTGAACATATTTTGTGGCAGCCTTCTGCTACAGACTGAAAATGGAAACTCCTAGCGATGGGATCAAAGCCAGAGGAAAAAAAATCTAAGCAGAGAAGTATATACTTAAGAAACAGTAGCAAATCTGAGGCAGAAATATGGTCAGCAGTAAACTGAGCTGCACAGTGCCCTACAGTGGGAGGTGAGATTCAGCATGCTTCCATTGTTTGAAGGTGCAGTAGGGTGCATTGAACAATTCAGATTAGAGAAAACATCTGCTTCTAATAAAAATCCACCTCTCTGTGCGCAAAGCCTGACTGAAGAGGCATGGGATTTACATCTTCGTGTAAACCCTGAAACCTGCCTCGTATGCAACCTACATACAGTGGGACATGTGTAGAGTTCACCACTTGCCCAGATCCAGAGGCTTCATTCTGCCTTACATATGCCCTGCAACAGGATCACAAAGACCTCATACAGCAAACCAAATTGAGTAGCCTGGCCACTTGACATTTCTGACTTAAAACCTTTGACTTAAATTAAAACAGACAAAAAAAGCCCCACTGACCAAAAAAACCCAGCTTTGGCACAAATTCAGGGCAAAAAATTTGTCCTCCACCAGAAGGAAAGACTTTCTCCAACCTACAGTGCATTACAAAAAAATCTGCTTATCACAAATTGATTATTACATCTGCACTTTGACTTCTTTTTTCCATTTCCAAAGACATAAACCAGCTTTTAATCCTGAAGTAGTTGTGGGACAGTGATTAGCAAATGAGGAATAAAGCAGTTCCTAAATGTCAGTTCCTGTTCCACCATTGGAAGATCTGCATAGTTTTAAGTGAAGATGCTTGATAAAGGTTGGACAGATAAATTTCTTTCAGCTGTCTTTTACTAAAATACTTTTTAAAGTGGACACAGAGCAGTGAAAGTAACATATGACTTTTTTCCCACCAGAAAGCTTGTAAAACTCTTTGGGAAAAGTTGAAGTCTACTGTAGGCACGTTCTCACCTACGTGGCTCCAGGAGCATCTGCCAATGGGATTCCAAATGGCGTTGATAAAATGCAGAGCAATGCATCCTGTGAACAAATTTGTACACTGGTGGCTTATTCATGCACATGTGGACCAACTGTTCAAAGAAGTCAAAAAGACATGGTAAGGGGTATATATCTGTGCATGCCTACAGTTACTGTTGGCAAATACCCTTGTAAGTATTTCAGATTAGACTACTTTAATTTATTTATAAACCTCACATACTCTGGAATTTTATTAGTCTGCATTCCACTCCCAGGAACAAGTTCCAAAGAGCTCCAGGAGTACAGAAAAACATAAAGGAGACTGCTGTTTTGTGACTAACTATAGACACTATAAAGTCATGTCTCTGAATGAGGGGTGACATCCTCTGAAAGAGGAAACGGTGTCAGGTGCAGAAGAGCTGCTTACTTTGGAATTAGAGGTATAATGCAGCAAAACATATAGGAGAGAAAGGTGAAGGCCTATGCAATTGTTAAAACTAGGGTCTGAATATGAGAGATACCAGTCACAGAAGTCAGGTAGGAAACATGACTGCTAAAAATTTAGGAAATAGCATTTGCGGTCACTTTTAGTATGGAGTGACGCTGATTCCAGTAAGAACCTAAACTTTCTGGTTGTTGTCTCTCTCACCTCTGTGCTGAAATCCATCTAACAATTAAAAAAAAAAAAAGACGTTTTTCTCGTACCTTCAAGACATATTGGAAATAAAAAAGAAAAAAAGAGAATTTTCTGTAGTTTCTCCTCTGCCACATCTCCATGCCTGAGTTTCTCTCTGAGCCAATTGTAAAATTTCCATACCTGCATTTACTTCTCAGTATAGAGTCCAAGGAGTAGAATGGTAGATTTCCTTGTCTAATGAGGAAAGAATAGCTGCTGCTTATTTTGCTCAGCTGAAATGTTCAGGCTACATTATTTTCTTTTTCATATTTGAAGAGTAGTGATAAGGATGTTGTAACCGTTGCTTGAAAGAACAATCTATAGACCTGTACCTACTTTTCTTCAGGAGTTATGTCACATTTATCTCTGAATGTCATTCTTCCATACCTTACCACAAATGTTTGACCCTGAGACTGTCCTGAAGCCTTTAACAGCCACCTGTAAGACAAAGAATTTGAATTCAAGAAATCTGGATGGTAACTATTGATTCTAGGATACCTGCCATTTCAAGAGTTGTCTAGAAGAAACCTGGCATTCAGCACTATGTGGAAAGGCTATGCACATTGGAACGCCACTGAGACCTCAGTCTTCCTGTACCACTATATGGAGCAACAGCACTGGAAAGAGAAGGAGTAGCCTTTGCTCTCTAAGAGCATGTCTGCCTAAAGAATGCTGCCTGGTTTGTGTCTACCAATGTATTAAGCATCCAGTAAATCTGGCAGGATTTATAACTTGTCTTGGCATTTGGTGACTTCAAGACTAATTCATTTTAATTTGGTGTTCCTTCTGAATGGCTGCCAGTGCTCGGACACAGTTCTGTCTTTTGTAGATACTTCACAAGAAGATGCCTCAGAAGCATAAACCATAAGGAAAAGGTAGACTAAACAAACTGAAACAAGACTCTTATCTCGGAAATTATATGCCCAGCAAGAATTCAGATCTGCTGCCCAGTTCCATATTATAGTATGAACAGGCCTTGAATTTACTTAGCTGCAAATGTATCACATAGCAATTCATGAATCCCCTATCACTGGCAAGGGAAAGCAAAAGAGACCTGAACTAGGATGTGCACTGGAGAAAGAAACTGTATCTACACAAGGAATGAATTTGTTGGCAATAGAGTTATACTGATCTAAGCAGAGACAGGGACCATTTCCTTTCCAACTGCATTTTACTTGCTCTCTTGTTAATTTCTGAATGAAAAATAGATTGGACTTTAATTTTAATTAATTGTAATTCTGCTTTTCCATCATTCAAAGAAAACTGTATGATCACTGGGAACTTGCTTGCATCAATACTATCAATGAAAACGAGACAGGAAAGGGATCTCAAGAGATTACCTAGTCCACTACTTTGCTTCAAAGCAGGAGAAACATGCTTGTTTTGTTCATGTCAGATGTTTGTCTTCAATGTTGAGTAAAATGCATGGTGGTATAAGACTTCAGGGAGAATAAAAACTGAATTACGGGATGCACTCCACTACAAATTCCACTCTTTGGAGATGACTACATAGTGAAATATGAAGCTCATGTCTGAACATTAACTGTCCTGCAGTGCTTCTTTGGTCCTTTTCTTTTCCACTCAAAATTATTCATTACTAAAGACGAGGCCCAGTTTCTCGACTTATTTGCAGTTTTCTGAGCAAAGATTAAGTGATATTCACTATACAGATGGCTACAGAAATTGAAAGACAGAAAAAACAGGTCTTAAGCTTTTAAATTCAAAGGGGAAGAAGAAAGTCCTGAGGCTCTTTTTTCTGAATGTATTTGTGGGGAGAAGGACAGGAAAGAAATGTTCATTTTATTTATTTCACCCCTTTAGTTCAGAAGACAAGCAGCTGTGTTAGCTATTGCTCAAACCAGCTTGATAGCAGCATGCTTCATTAGTTGGTGTGTTAGTACCTCTAGAAAAATTTTACTCACTGTCTACTATTTCGGGTCCTCTGGATCTTCTCCCTGGGTTCAGAAGTAGTAGTTTTCCTTCAGTGTCTTCCACATCCCGCATTGCTTAAGTCCTACAATTTCACCAACAAATAAATGAATACATACATAAAAATTGACCAGGCCTTCTGAAACTCATCTCTCTGCCAATGTCTTTTTTGTTAGCCACCACATGCAAAGATCTAAAACCAGTAAAAGCAATTGTGTTGCCTTTAATCAGAAAGCTAATACTCACCTAAGTTGTGCTCTCACAGAATGCAAACAAATGTTGCACTAATCTCTTTTCTTCATGTGTGATTATATATGTTCTTAATTGTTTATACATCGGAAAGCCAACAAACATGTTTATGGCTCTCTAGGCAAAATGCAGTACTATATAGTCAGATAGCTCATCTCTTACTATAAAGTTTACCTCTAATTAAAAAACCAAGTGTGTCATGATAAGTTCCCCCTTGTCATATGACCATATTGGGAGAGAACTTGCTAAGCCGTCTGGTTTTTTTGGAAATACAATACTTTCCATGAACTTTATTTCGCCTGTGTTGATGCTATTGTTGTCAAATAGCTGGCAAATGAACTAAGGCACAATTAACTGAGTACTTTAAAAGAAAAATATTGAGGTGAGGCGAATGATAAATATCTATACAAACCAAAAATTTTATGTTCTGCCTTCCTTTTCTCATCAAATTCAGAAAGAAGGTATGGAAAGAGTTGTGCTTAGACAGAGAAAAGGTTTGTAACATTTTCCATTGAAATATAAATACTAAGTAAATTCAGTCAGGAAAAAGAGAACTTATCGCATGCTATGCTTTTAAAGTGATACTATTTGAAGAACTGCTGCTATTCCCAGTAAGAGTGAAACCTCACTACTTCTCTTCTACTCAGTGAAGCAGTGATAAAACTTCTGATGTGATATCTGATGCATGTCCAGCTAACACATTTGTAGTTGCACATCTATATATAGCAGCCCATTAGCAGTTTAACACTATTCCAACTTACTATGAGTCTCAATGAAGCTGTTTATTTTTAGTTTATGACTGAATAATTGGTATAGAAGTCAATGGAACCATTTTAGGCTTGCTGAAATCTGGCCCAAAATTTCTTAGTCTTAGCTATTCTGGTAAGAAATCTATTCTCAGCAATAAGTAGACTGAAAAAAAAAACCCTTACATCACACAGTGGCTATATTTAATCAGAAGCACAAATAAGGTAACTTCTCAGCCAAATTTGCATTATTAATGACAGATACAAAGACAAGGTTATCACCAAGTATTTTTAACTACTCTAGTGTCCTAATAAGGACCCAGCATATTTTCTTCCTGCCAATTTTTGTGCAGAGGTAAGTGGGTAATTATTGACAACCCATGCCAGTATTAATTTAAAAACTGTCTGGTTTCTGCAATGCAAAGCCTCACCAAACAGCACCAGATCTTTGGAAAACAGAGTAACAAAAGCATAGCAAGAGGATGAAAAAACTCTTCAAAGAATGTGCAGGAGTAACTGCTTACTTCAGTTGCTCTATGTTGCTGGGATAAGACAAACCCAGAGACCACCTTTTTAAAGGGATTTGTAGCTTGCCTTTCTTTGAATAGATGTAATTCACACCTTATCTGTCCATCTGTAGGATAATGCCCAAAGCTGATCTGTGCTTGATGTGCAAATGCTAGGTCTATCATTTGCATGCACAAGTGATATGCAGGGACCCATTTGCACTTACATATGTAGAAGATGACATTTGAAAAACTGGCTCCTATAATCATTCCTTCTGTGAATGTTATGCAGCCATCTGTACAAAAGTAGCAACCAAATACTTTGCCATCAGCAGAGTGTTAGCCTTTCAGATATGACTGGTTGAGAGGGGTTTTTGTCCAAACTTCATTTCAACAGAAAACTGTTTTTTATACTGACACAATTTCTCAAATGATGTTAAATACGGTGTTGGTTTTCAGCTCACTCCTTCCTTTTGTCACCATTGCCAAATGGTGATACATGCTAAGCATGTTCATGCCCTGGGAATTCAGTTTTCTCTGTGCTACTATGATCAGGGATTCTTGTGACACATCCTAGCAGCTCAGCAGAAGTGTGATCTCGAGGGACCATAGCTTATGAAAAGAAACATTACCTCAGATAACACCACAGCATTTTGGGGAGAGAAAAATCAAGGTTCTTTTTCTTACCCCACTTCTGAAAGCATTAAAAAAATTCATCAAGGAAAGAATTTTGCCCTAGGTCCATTCCAGTGAACCTGAAAATTCAAATTTCCCACATAATGTTGCACCATTTTTCCAGGTGGGAAGTGTTCCAGGACAAAGGTCTTTTTCAGAGAAAATTATTGTGACAAATTTTCATAAAGATTTCTTTGCATTAAGATCAATGTAAACTCAGCGTCTCAAGCCAGGTACAAACTAGTCAGAGCTCTGTTTTCAATGAAGTATGTTGACACTTGATCAATGGAGTGGATGGACAAATTATGCACTGAGAGAAGCATGAAGGGCAGGACCTTGGACGATGAGAACCACATATGGAATCCCTGGGTAGTGCACTATGCAAAATGCTCAGCATGCTAAATCTATCAGGGACTACACTGTTGACACTCTGCAGTATACCCAGTTACAGATATTAAATACGCATGCTGGATGTTAGATTACATCTGACTCAAATAACCTAAACACAGGTGATGGCCAATAGGAGAACCCATCAAAGAGTCATGAAAACAAGAGTGTGGCAATTTTCCAAAATCTGCTGAAATAGCACACATGCCAGGACAGGTGTTCTCTGCCTCCGCACACTGTGCCACAGAAGTTAATTAGAAAAGTGGAAAAGTGACTTCTGCTTGTTGTAATAATCTGTGTAAATACTCATTCCATGTTACGCTTCCTCAACATTTTACATGAGACCAAAATCATGTGTGCACACATACACGCAAATCAGAGACACGGATGGGGTTTTTTCCATAAAGCATAATCAGTTTTATATTCTTTCATTCTTCTGCTGGGAAAAAAGAAAAAAAAAAAGCCATTTATACTTTATCTACATATTTAGGACAAATTTTGCTCTCAGTTATATAAATACTGGTATCTGTTGAACCAAACAGAAATTTATCCATGAATTGGAAAAAGAAATTGCTCTTCCTAAGGAAATGTTCCTTTAAGCCAACATCTTTTAGAAAGAAATGTTGCATTAGCCTTTACTTGCAAAACCTCTCTGGAGAGCCAAGGTGCCCAACAATATCTGTGCTCTTTTTTGGAGAAGATGTTTAAAATTTGTTATTTTTTTCTCCCTCCTTTCCTTCACATCTTGCCTTGCTCTAAGCAATCTTATCCCACTTTGGTAATGTTTTATTTTTCCATCTTACTTACACAGTGTTTTATACTTACACAGTGTTACACTTTCTGATATGGTGAATTGTTACACAGGACGCAAGACAATGACAAATCAGATTTAGGTGTCCTCAACTAGCAGTTGAAACCAGTCAGCAGTGCTTTAGTTTTGCTACCAGAAACCTTTCTAAGTCAGGTTTTAGTGAAAAAAGACATCAGGCAGGTGACAGCTTTTATGAAGTATATGTTTAAAATCATTCCTCCCTCTCCAAGCTGACACCCATTTCCATAGAAACAGAGGTGGAAATGGACCATTAGCATCCATGAGTCAATTTAAGCTACTAGCAGTCAATTTCTATCACTGAAAAAAGAGCTTGAATTAGTGAAAATGGGAGTTTTAAAATGACCCTTAAAAAAAAAATTTTAATGTATTTTTCTGCACTTGCTAGGCTGGGTCTCGGTGGAACACAGTCACAAAGCCGCTCGGAGACAGCATGGAAGAAGAGGAGGAGGATGAGAACTCCAGATCCCATGCAATAGCTGGAAGTAAGAAGCAAAACAAAGGGCAGACTAAACTTTAGGGTTCTAAAGCCCCAAAATTAAAATGCTAATTTGAAATTGCATAGACTTGTTTTTTAAACAGTAAGTTTTTAATATCTTTGTTTGAAAACCAAATTCTCAAGTTCATTTAACAACTGCAACTGTACTCTTCAGGAATTCACTTTCCTTGGAAATGTACAATTACGGGAGAGAAGCGACAATCTAGGTCATGGGGACATTTAGTTACTAATCATATATACTTTGATATGTTGTTTTACCAGTGCAGTCTACCCCCAAAGACATGAAAGAATGAATTCCAAAGCATCTTTTCTATGTAATTGCAGAATGCTGAGCTGTAAGAACACTAGACTTGAGGTCTCTTGAGATTACGGTTTAGCAGCATGGTACAGATACTGAACCTCACATTTCTTTTATTGTGGTGAAGCTCCATTGCCATTAATGACATTACTCCTGCTTTCTAAGCATGAGAAGCTTCCTTTGTGGGAAATCAGGGCAATCAAAACCAGTTTTGCAGTGGCTGCCTTCAAGCCTAACTGTGCATGTGTTGTATTCTATTTGCACATTACATCAACCACAATATTTGACTGCCATTTTTGCTCTTGTGTCTTTGTATGCAGTTAAAAGTCTCCATGTTCTTTCTGGAGTTCATACCCACTGCACAAGACTTTAAAAGCACCAACTAGGAGTCTGTGCTGCAAAATCATACTTTGACTTGAAAACAGAGCAGCAAAATTTCTGCACAGCAGTTTGGATGCCTAGGGCTTAGTAGCTTCTCCTCTTTTTGGATGAGTTTCACTCCCCCCGCAGATGGTTAAAGGATGAAAATTACATGCTTAGTATTTTTTTTTTCTTTCAGGAATTCTGCCTGATTTCTACAGTGCATTGATATAAAGGTCAAATTCCATCAGCTTCTGCCAGAGAATTCTCTGAATTTTGTTCTTTTTTCCAGGACACTCAATGAAGCAGTACACTTGCCTTAAAAATGTTTCAACTTTGAGGGACTTGATAATTTCTTTTCTTGCAAAAGAAGTGCTACCTTTGTAAAGTGTTTGTTAATTTCTGTATTTAGCTTCAATATTTCAGTATTTAGTCTTCAGCATTGGGTTGAGTCCTTTTTTTCAGTCTCCAAAGCTTTCAGAAGCAAAAAGGAACATCATGTTCCTGCGGACTGCCCAGGACACATGCTTCACAGCTGTGCCAAGTTTGCAGCTGACCAATTGGCCTACGTTGCAAGAAGACTCGTTTTCAAAAATTACAATCGTTTTTTTTAATGTGTGCCAGATAGCCCGATTCACTGTGAGATTTCTTTGATTTTATTGACGTTTAGAGCCTCATCCAGTTCCCAGTGAAGTCAATGGGTGTCTTTCCAGGCCTTATAGCAGGACTTGAATGAATCTCTAAGTGGGCAGAACTGTTTCCCATCACCTATTTTGCCCACTGAGACATTAAAAAAAATCACCAACCCCCATTCTGTAATGTTATATAATCACATTTACCCTGGAATTTAAAGGAATTGCATGATCTTCAAAGGTAGCTACCAAATTAAAGGTGGCAACTGACAAACTGCCAAATTCCACAACATTAAGCCTCTTATGAAAATGGTAATACTAATGGAATTATTTTGTTTGATTTGTTCCAGAAATAATGTGTGCCTTAGAGTCCTAAGTCCTGTTCCCTGAACTTGGTGGCTTGTCTGGGTGAAGGAAGTACACAAACAAGCGTTAAGCATCTAATCTAAAATACTACGATGTGATTTCACTAGCAGAATTTTTGTAACAGTGGAAACAGGCATAATTCAACCATAAAATGTTTTTATTAGAGTTTAATGTCTGAAATTATTTCAGACTGAACATTTCAGTTTACAGTGCACATAAACAGACTCCTGAAAATCAGCATTTGCAAAGATGAAATCATAAGCTGGAAGATTCCAAACCCAGATGATATTTGAGTCTGTAGCCAACAACAGCATCCACTCTGCAGCGTAAAATCAACAGGGCAGCAGCAATGTTCATATACATAGGTTTATGTGTATGTTAGTATACAAGCACAAAAACCTTGCATACTGTACATCTCTGATGCCATTTTTCTAGTGTGTGCAAAAAGAAAGAAAACAAACAAAAAGACAACTGGACAGTTTAGGGCTTTTTGTTCCAATCACTCACCAAACTACTGGGGGGAAATGAAAGAAAATTAAGCTGAATAATTCTTCTCCACAGTTGCTAGGCAAATTCTCTTCAGCAACCTGAAGCAGCGTGACATCAGTGTGGTACATGTAGGGAGGAAGGAAGGAGGCCTACTTGCTGAAAGAAGTGGACTTTTTTGGTATCCTACTTTTCCCTCCCCATCTAAGTGTCATCCTCCATCTCTAAGTCATCATAAGAAAGAATGCAGAAGAGACAGAAACTAAAAAGATAAATTGTTACAAGAAAATAAAAGACTTTTTGTCCCATAGAAGAGTTGGTGCACACCACTTCCAATTCTCCTCGTGTACTTCTGATGAAAGATCACAAACACCTAGTAATTCCAGCACGGTTGAAGTTGTCACTCTCACGACTTTCTGGTTTCTGAATTCAGGATTACTTAGGACCCTAGATTCCTTGAATTAGTAGATCTTAATGCACGTTATTTGGCACTGGACTGTTGACTCCAGAAAGTTATTGGAGTAAGACTCCTGAGAACAAAAAGAGAAAGTATCCTATTGTCAGGCATATGACTTATCTGAAATGGAGCTAAATTAAGGTGACATATCAAGACAAGTTTTTAGTAGTGATATCTACAGGAACGTGACATGCTACTACAAAGAGCGCGAGAACCACTTACAATGCTAAGGCACTTTCGAATAGGCTATATGGAACAATTTTGGTATGAAGAGCATGAAATAGAAGTATAATAGGTCCTTTTGATCTCCACTTTCTCCACAACCTAAAATAATTGAAAGCATACTATTAGAAAAACTGGTAAAAGGTACGGAATATTTTTCTACGTTTTGGTTAAGAGAAGGGAAATGCTATGAAACCAGTTAAGAGAAGCACTGAATCTAAACCCAAGCAATTAGGGAAGAAGTGATGTTAGACTGCAAGAAGAAAGAAAGAACAGACTTTCCTCCAAAAAAAGCAAGCAGGGAGAGAACAAAACTTTATGTCATTGGAAACAACATTTGACAGTTTTCTCTCTAAAATAGTTCTAATTTTCAGTTGTATTGTTTCCCAAAGAGAAAACAAGGAAGTCAGTCATAGAAAGCTGACAAGATCATACTACCTCAAATAAAATGAGAAGAGAAGGCCAAAACTAGAGAACTAGGAAAAGCAATAGCCTAAGGCCGCTGGACAAGTTTCTTCCAAGGCAGCTTAGAGTCATACACAGATGTTAAACCTATTTTCCCTTTCATTTACTCTGCCTTCACTTTCCTTGCTCTTAACACACTCATCTCCATTCCTGCCCTTGCCACACCCGGACAAAAGAAGATGACTATCATGAGAACGACCAAAAAATGACTTTTCATGAACCACCACATCTGGCGATCTGCAACGCCTGGATTTTGTCACTATACCAGAATGCAAAATCCCAAAAGAACAAAAACCTGCCTCGGCTACTGGAGTTAGTCCAGTGGCAAACTAAGGTAGCAGTCATTGTTTTATTTATACTACACTGTCATTCAGGAAGTTTGTGTGGACTGAAGTTTTGTAATCTTAGGTCCTGTGTAAGCAGAAGGGCATCCTCTCCTTGGGTCAGGAATGTGAGGTAAAATGAGAGTCTTGAGGATTTGGTAGCCAGTGAGGTGAATGAGAATAGCAGGGAGGCAGCTGCTAGAGCACACACCAAAGAAAGGGGCTGAGAAACAGGTCTCAAGTCGCTATTTCTGCCTAAACCAATAATGACCCTATCACTTACATGTCTGATAACTGTCCATGGGCTTAGCAGCACATTTAGTCATTTGACCTCCTTCTCTGGACACAAGAGTGGCTCACACGGGGGAGAATATGTTCATGAAAAATGCAGAGTGTAGAAGTGATGCAGGTCATGTGGCTGTGCATGCATGTGTGTGAGGGGGAGGTCATGTCATCTTTCCTGGTTTTTGCTAGGAAGCTTCCTCTGCTCTTCCCTGCTTTTCTTTACTGACCACTATATCATCAAGAGTAGTACTAAAACTATATGAGGGCCAGTACTTTAAATTAATTAGCCTTTGTATGCTGTGAGGCGAGTGAGGTAGTAAATCCAGTATCAATAGGCTTTACTTATTTCCTGGAAATACACATGTGGGAGAGTGGTTCTGGGCTGCACACCAGAGCTGAGACTGCTGGAGTTAACGAGGACTTCATTCTTCCTTTCTGCCTCCCAACTACACCCATAAAAAGGGAGGTTGCATAAAAATATCTTTAGGGCGCTGCACCATGGAGTGCTAGTGGTGAGGACAGAGCATTGATTTGCCCCTACAGTCACTAGGTCTGCACTTACAGTCGCACTGTTTATCTTTAAATGGAAGCATGAACCCAGCTGCAGGACAAAGGGAAATGGCCCCAGAATGCAACAAGACAACCTCTGAAATCCTAATTGAAGTAGGAGTGATGCTTATATTCACCATGAAATCCCCTTTTTAGGGGATTTATTAATTTATTAAAAATGAGCCAAATTTCTCTCTTAGCTTATTTATAACAATGAACGTTTGAATCTTACAACAGAAACAGATAAACGTTCAACTAATAAATGAATGGTTCTGTTTCTGAAATACTAGTCAGTTCCATATGGGCTAACAGTTTTCTTGGAAAGTGGATGATAAAAATCTTAGACACAGAAGAGGAAATTGTTACTAATTCCTTGCTCAATTATTTTTACTTTCATCACCGCCTCAGATAATATTCA
This sequence comes from Tringa solitaria, assembly GCA_026413425.1. Taxonomy (NCBI): domain Eukaryota; kingdom Metazoa; phylum Chordata; class Aves; order Charadriiformes; family Scolopacidae; genus Tringa; species Tringa solitaria. The sequence continues at coordinate 24,156,308 of JAOXJM010000019.1, forward strand.
TACATTGCCCACTGAAGAATTCCAGCTCTCTTTCTGAGAGATAAGCATACCCACAGCCAAGATGTTCTCATAAAAGATTAAAATTCCTTCCCATATCAACAACAAATTAGTCATTCATTTTCACACTGTTGCACTCTGGAATCAGAAAAATATAAATTATTAACTATTCTTATACTCTATTTACAAAAGCAACTATTTCAGTTAATTGCTAATTTGAGCATGGCTTAAAAACAAATGAGAAAAAGTACTGTAAATGTTAGCATTCAAGTATATGAAGTGGATTCTACCATGAACAATATTAGCACTTAGCAGGGAGATTTTAGGGAATAATTCTTCATAGGAATAACTCTTAATACAAAAAAGATTTGCTGAAGATTTCATTTTCCTTCATGGTAGTATAAAAATGGATCCAGGTATTTAGGATACTATTTCTGTGTTATGTATCAATTATAGCTAAGACCGTATTTTGTTCCCTCCTGCAGAGGACAGTACTTTTATTGGTAGATACAGGAATATGGTTACTTGCACTTGTGACTATTTAAGAAACCTGTGTAGTAACCTAATGATAAAATCATGTGAAATCTTATCTATTGACAAGATGAATAATTACGACAAGAATATTTAACACTTTAACTTCATAACATTCCAGAAAGGGAATCCTTTAAACAGATCTGTCCGCATTACACCCTTTTACTAGCAATGAACCCAGATACATAAATAACTCAGTGGCATAAATAAATACATGCTGGTTCACCTCAGGTGAGGATTGACAAGCAGGCTTCAACAGAGCTCAACACAAGGACATGGAACCATGGGATTTGGTTCCTTTGTGGGACTAGATATGATAACGGTTTTGTAAGGAGTAAAATATCTTTTCACACAGGTAGGGTAGGTCCTAAAATTATAAGGAGTATTCAGGGGAATGCATTCCATTTGGGGTTATCATGTAAGGAAGTGGACATATGTAAATAAAATACCAGTCAGCAATTTTCTGATGTGACAGAAGGCTGTACCTGCCTCTTAAAGCTTCAGTTCTACAAATTAAAAAATATATTCAACCATTAAAGCCATTTCAGACAATGTTTTCCTTTTTTTTCTTTCTCACTCATAAGTCAAGCTCCCATTGGCTTGCATTGGCAATCCATCACAGAGTTCCACCAGGATTTTGTCCAGCTCTTCTGCAGATGAGGAAGCTCCAGCACACAGGCTGTGGCCAGGTAAATTTGTCAGAACAGACTGCAAGCACAGAACTTTATACTTTCTGCTCAGGCTCTAGTATAAACAAAGGGTGGTGAGAAGCCAGGACTGTTGAATTGACAAAGACATATACCTACCACCCCAGGCCTAGGTTCCATGGGAACATACGGGAAGAAGGGAGTTGTACACTTATTCGGCTGCTGTAGATCAGGTGCAGGATAAAGTTAATATGTAAAGTGTGACCTCACCTGCCACAAACCAGGCTATGCAGACTCCTAGCAGGTCTCTCAGGTGCTCTCCTCCAGTGGATTTGTGTGTTGCTTGGTGCACTATAGAACAGGAGTTACTGCCACTAGCTGTAGTCTGACTGCAGGGGAAGCACTGAAACTCAGACTCTTCATTCTGGAAGTCCTCAGCTTGATCCTAAGCCTGACTGTCCACTCCTAGCAACAACCCTGAGGGCAACCATGCTTCCCTGCTCTACCACACTGCACCACTGAATCATCATCACGTATGCAAGTCAATCCTGACAGCAGTTTTGAGGGAGAACAAAGCCTCCAACAGCAACAGCACTGCAATCACTTCCAGGACTGAGCATGGGCAATTCCTGTACTAAGCACAGAGGGAGGCACTGGTTGACCTAAGCCCTTTACCCACCTCTCACCACACAGCTCTCCAGAGTGGGCCTCTTTTTGCAATTCCTGCTCCAAAGATAAGAACAACTGGGACTTGCATCCCACTGATGCTTGTATCCGCAGGGCATAAGCCAACTAAAGTTGAGAGCTATGTATCACGTCTGTTGCTGTGAAGACACCCCCGCAGAAAAACTATTGAAGGGATCTGTCTTTTTACTTGGAAATGGTAACAGAAAAGAAGTTTTCTCCTTTTTTTCTAATCACACTGACTTCCTCACCCGGCATAAGGTATCTCAAGGAGGTCTTTAACTGAGACAGCCTGGGCAACACACTGAACATCCTGCTGTCTTCATGGAGGGAGGGAGGACTCTTCAAGAAATACTGAGGCTTCAGAATGAATACTGGCATGGGAAGTGAAATCTATTTCAGAGTATCTCCAAAAATTGCCTCCCTTCAGCTTTTTCTTGCCAAGGCTCACTAAGATTCCATGCAGTGCTGATATGATATGAAATATAGCACTGTGTAGGAAACAAGCTCACTAGGCTTACTGGAATTACTTAATTCCCATTTTAGCTGTTGCATTCCTGTATGGGACCCAGATCAGGTCAGATTAGGCATGCATCCAGCATGTCCCTGCTCCCACTACACGTGGTGGAAGAAAATCATGTTTGTATTACATAATTACAGTCCTTACAGAGAACTGTAATGCTTTATTAAAAATCCAGAATATATAATACTTTCCAACTCAAAACAAGGAATCTCCATGGACAGTGAAGAAAATTTGTAGACTATAAGCTCCTCAACTTTTCTTTCAAATAAGGTGGGGTTTTTTCAGTTCACTACATCACTATTCTAACACTATTCTAAGCACTCTCTGCATTATTTTGTAGACCATTAGCAACCACATGAAAAAGAGGAAAAGAAAGAGGAAAAGAAAAGAAAGAGGAAAAGAAAAGAAAGAGGAAAAGAAAAGAAAAGAAAAGAAAAGAAAAGAAAAGAAAAGAAAAGAAAAGAAAA
>JAOXJM010000019.1:24169368-24232489 GCA_026413425.1 Tringa solitaria
CCCCTCTCACGCCGCCACACTCCCACGCGTTCCCTCACCCACCGGGCGGCTCCTCCGACCCGCCCCGCCCGCCTCGCCCCCCCGGAGGGGCGAGGCCCGGCGACCGCCAGGCTGCCCGGGAGCCCCGGCCCCACCGTGCGGCGTGCGGAGCCGGGCTGGTGCTCCCGCCCGACCGGCGTCCCCGGGGCGGCGGAGGGGGGGGTTGCCCGTAGGAAGCGCTGAGGCGCCCGCCGCCGTGGGGAGAGGGTGGTGGGGCGCCGACCCTTGCCTGTCGCCGGGTCTCCGGTGAGGGCGGTCCCGGCGGCTCCGCGACCGACCCCGGGGCGGGGAGCGCCGTTTCTGCGCAGCCCGGTCCCGGCGGCGGGGGGTCCGCGCTCCCCGAGCGGGGCCGGGGTGCGGGGGACCCGTCTCCGGCCGCGGGAGAGGGGCTGCTCTGCGGCGGGGAGCGCCGCCCCGGTGCGCGTTGCTGCAAGAGTGCCGGAGGGGTTAACTTACCGGCCACTTAACAGAATGGAAGATTAGTTTGTACTGCCTTCCCGGGTTTTTAAATTATTATTGTTATAATTTTAATGTTTTTTTTGTGAAAGCGCCCCTGCTTTCTTCGATAGCGTTGCAGCCCGTATAAAGTCTTTGAGGTGTTTCAGATTGGGACATGGTGTACAGTGTCCACGGGGAAACTAAGGTTCTTATTCCATGCGTGTGTATTTGAACTTACTCACTGGTAGAATCTTCACAGGCTCAAAATCACGAGACTGGAAGTGGTATAAAGGTATTGTTGGTATGCAGCTCCGTTATATATCGTGAACCTTGCTTTCTTGCAGAAAGTAGTGTTCCAACGTGGTACTTTACCTTGGTCATCTCCGTTTGGAGAGCGGCAGCATCACACTTCGGAGATAACTGCAGTTTGAGTTACAGGTGTGTAGACACCTAGTGGGGAGAAGAGTCATTCTCCAAGTAAATTCCCGGCTTTCATTTCAGTTCTTGTTATTTTAGTGCCTCCCTAAGTACGTTAATCTGCTCTTCTATTGACTAAGCTCATAATTGCAGTGCAAGGGAAGTTTGCGATAGGCATTGTTTCCCTAGGGATTTTTGGAATATATACGAGAGAGATGTTAGCACGAGGAGATATAGTTATTAAATCTGTTAATATAAAGGTGAAGAAAATATTTGCTGTCCTGCATAGGGGTGCTCTGTCAGTAACACATGTGCACCCCTCTGGTTGCACTGATAGTTACATGGATTTGCAGCGCAGAAGTTTTTTATTCTCAGTCACCAAAGGAATGCTAGCTAGTGTGGGAAGAAATGTTTGGGTACCAGTGGAGTGGGAACCAGACATCTTTTTTAGTAGGGGGAGAAGGGGGAGTAGAGGGGAAGCTTTCATGTCCCCTTCCTTTTCCACTTAAATTAACATGAATCTCTTGCATCTTTCTGTTGAATTTTAAGTTTCAGAACTGTTGAAATGCCCAACATAAAACATTTGCTGAGAGACCAGAATTCTTCCTGAACTCAGGAACCTTTCATTGGGATCAAGCTCTTAGTAAATAAAAAACAAATGGGTGTTTTATTCTCTTACAATACTTATTCCTCCTTTTCCATTCCACCGGCCAAATGGAAATCCAATAATACATCATCTCAAATATAACAATGTTTCTTGCCCAAAGTGTTTGGTTTGGTTTTTTCCGTCTACTTAAGATGGTCTCCAAGCTATTTATTTTAGGACTAATCAGCTTAAGTCAGTTTGAGTCAAAATGCCTGGGTGTAGAGACCATGTAACTTCACTTGGAGTAAAGGGAGTTTGTTTATGTGGGATTTTAATAGAGTAGTAAGTGAAGGACTGTCAAAGAGGGGTCTTTGGAGACACTGTGGTGTTACCAGGCTTTGTGTGGAGAACCGGTGTCTGTCCCTGCGTTAGGGCTGTCTACAAGGTTCTTGGGAGTCTAAGTATTTCTCCATCTCCAAACCTGACAGATAGTGAGAATAGCAAAAGGCATAAATCCAAGAAATTCAGCATGGCTCAGCCATGGGAATGCCTCCAAGGACACTAGCTGTAGATCAGTCAGGAGATAGGATGCTGGGGGCTCTGTACTGACGGCAGTGCTGAGGAGTGAGGATGAACCGGTACTGCAGCTGTGAGCCCCGGGGAAAGTGGATTTAGGGAAACTTTGCTGCCATAACTGCACTGAGTTGTACTAACATGCAGGTAAATCAGATGTTTTGTCCTATCTGATTAAGGTTTTGAGTTTTTAAAATATGCTTTAAAACTATCATAAGCAGTTTTTATGTTATTACAACATTTCCAGTTGTGTATTGTCAGACCAAGTGTAAGAGACACAAGTACTCATTTTAAGTATCTGGCCATAAAGTCGCTATGACATGTTTGATAATAAAAGATCAGAAGAGTAGGTCAAGTCAGTTAAATTATGCAGTGTTTAGAAGACTTACTTCGATGACTGCCAAAATGCCCATAGGCAGTAAGAGTGAAATGAGTAGTTGTTGCACAGCACTTGTTGAATCTTTCTTAAAAAGAAAATAAATATTTCAGAATATTTAATGTAGCCAAAGTGGTAATTTTCTAGCAGGTTTTGCTGTGCATAGTTGGTTTTGATTGGAAACATTTAGATTAGCTCCAACATTTAGATCTAAGGTGCATAAGTGCATTTTTTTTCCTTGCTGTATAAAATGGGAGGAACCCATGCTTTTGGGAAGACTTCTGTACAATTTAATTGGTACTTGTGCTTTAGATTTTTTTCTTTTTTTTTCTCTGGTTGTCTGTACACTTTCCTCTGTTAGAAGAGGCAAAATGAAATATCAGTGAAAGTCTTCATGTTAATTGCAAAATCTGTGATGTTTCGTAGTGTGAGCTAAGCAGCGTAGTTTGGTTTTTCAGAAGTGGCTGCAGAAATTTCTCATTAAAATTTTGGTGGGAGCTGGATGCCTAATCCACGTGGATAGATTATTAGCAAGTTATTAAAATGAATACTGAGTGTAGGCTTTTTGAAATACGAAGTCTAATGCAGGCTCAGATAATTCTTTTCCTACAGCAAAAACTGGGTGCAAACTGGATGATAAGGAAGTTCTTCGAGAACTCACAAGATATTTTTTTTTTCTGTGTTCTGTTTCAAGATATGTTGTGCAATAAGCTGCAGGGAATTATATTTAGACCCTATGAACTGAAGAGGAGAGGCTCAATTACTGGCAAAGGAAGCCCTTATACATTCTTATAAGCACCTTTTAGCTTGTCAGTTAGTCATGTTCCAGGGACTTGATGACTGAAACATTAGAGAAAATGGTGTGGAAAAGGGCTGTCAGAAGTTCCCTGTTCCAGCCCTGTCTACTGGTTTCCCTTTACAATGTAAAAGGGAGTATTTCTTAAAAAAAATCAGCTTTCTGTACACTAAGTACATAGTAGACAGTGTATATTCTACCTACTGGTATTACATAGCCCCCTTGAGTCTTTTATTCAGCTGTGGTTTAGGAGTTTCAATGCAAATTTGAGTAGTTAGCACTCTCTAGTTCCCAGTGTAGACTTTCAGATTTTGATTTGGCTTGTCTTTTTAAGTAGATGAAAATTAGTAACAGTTGAAATAATGTTTAGAAAACTTTCAGTGTTCTATATGTCTTTAAGTACCTTTCTCTAAATTGATTTTTTTTTTGGTCATATTTTTCCTTTTTACTTTATGGTTGGGCAGCCTTGAATCAAATGTTCAGGCCTGTATTCTCTTGCCTTTAGTGTAATTTAAGCATACACCCTGATACTCTCCTCCTGCTGGTGCTGCTTAGGTGGTCTGGGTGTGCCTGTTTCAGTTGCTGATTGTTCTTAGTATTATACTATAAACATATTAAGAAAACATCTGGAAGATGGGGGAGTGGGGAAGCCCCTCTTTTTAAGAAACCGAAATACAGTACTCATCAAGTGAAAACATTTTGGAAATTTTTGTTCTCCTGAAATGAGAACCCTCTCTCCAATAGGTTTTTGGAACATAGGCTTTGGGCTGGGGATTGCTGCCCATCCTCACCATCTGCATAAACAGCAGGAGATTGAACACCCCATTGGTGAGCGTCAGTGCTAATTACAGTGAGCCTCCTCCTCTGTCCTGGCAGACTTCTTGTGGGGAAGGGTTGTGGCTGTGTGTCTTCAGGGAGATAACATGTAAAATCTTGCTGCCAGGTTAGATACAGGGGTAGCTCCAGGGCTTAGCCCTCTGTTCTGAGACTTCAGTAGCCATAAGCCACAGAGAAGGAAGTGTGCCTCGTACTGCAGGGGTGCACATTTGATTCAAGTAATTACACATACATCCTTTATAAAAATGCAACTGTTAGATGGCAATTATTTATTTTTGTGAGATCACTTTATTTTATTTTTATTTAGGGCTCTTTTGTGGGACACAACTTCTGCCAGGGTTTGCAGAAAGCTGAAGTCATAAGTGGAATCAAATGTTCACAATCATCAAGAGAATTTTAAATGATTTCAGCAGTTTTCTCTTCTCTTTCCAGGAAGAGCATGCGTGTAGAGTTTGGTGGCAGAATATTTAAGGTACGTGGGCAATCTGTGGCAAGTACATCTGAAGAAGGTGTGACCAGCTTCAAGAATCAGCCAAACTTGAGTATGGAGACCCAGAAGTGCCAGCAAGCCCAGAAAATTAACTAATTGGAAGAATATTGCTAGGCATAGAAGAAGTGGAACACATACTTCTGCAACAGTCATTGACTCAGAATAAATACATCAGCAAAAAACATCAGCAGTGAAATGACAGATCCTGGTGCATTTTGATTCTCTGGTGGATTTTATTACTTAGACATTACTATTGACATTTTTATTACCCCATTTAATACACTTTGAATCTCTCTGTACATAAAAATATAATTGGACAATTGCATTTTGATACTGTTTAATAACACTTGAATGTTAAATTGTTTGCCAAGATGAGTGCCGAAGGATATCAATACAGAGCTTTATATGACTACAAAAAAGAGCGAGAAGAAGACATTGACTTGCACTTAGGAGATATACTAACTGTGAATAAAGGTACCTTACTAGCACTTGGATTCAGTGAAGGGGAAGAAGCAAAGCCTGAAGAAATCGGTTGGTTAAATGGCTTTAATGAAACCACAGGGGAGAGGGGGGATTTCCCAGGGACTTATGTAGAGTACATTGGAAGGAAAAAAATATCTCCCCCAACTCCGAAGCCTCGTCCTCCTCGACCCCTTCCTCTAGCACCAAGTCCTGCAAAAGTTGAAGCAGAGAGTGAGCAACAAGGTCAGTACTGTTCTCAGAAGGCCTGTACGTGTCCCATTGTTTTCAGATATTTTTGTTTCATAGATTTGTCAGAGTGTACATTTTTGTATGTAACACCTGCTGGTCAACTTTTTAGCACATGACTTATTTCACTTAATTATGAATTGTTTCTACTTCATAATATTTAGCTCATGTGCTTTGTAATTTTGTGTGCTTTGTCTCAGGCATCACAGAGACCAATAACTTACTGTGAGTTACATCTCACAGGTTGGAAAGTATGCTTATAATTCACAACTGTGAAGACTTAAATGGAGAATGAGCAGGGTAGCATTTATGTTAGGTTTCTAAGAAGCTGGTGGAAGTGTTTCCCTCTGTAGTTCATCAGGCTAGCTATTGAGAAACTTCTTGGTGAATCTGACAGTATGAATTCCAAATAAACAGTATGTTCCTATCATAAATCTCTTGCTAACAGCAAAATAGTGTGTACTTTGTCATGGAGGTTTAACTGTGGCATTAAAGGTAACAGTAACAGCAGGTATTAAAAAATTAACAATAGAATGATGATAAAGACAAATTCATATTTAACGTTTTTTTGGGGGGTGGGACATGCAATAGAAAAAATAGCACATATAAACAAAGGAAAATATTTCCTTTCTTTAAACACAAGTTGCTTTCTACCCTACACTTGGAACAGTATGTTGGGCAGAACTCTGAATTTGATCAGAACTCTTCTGTTAGTAGAAGAAAGCGTCTTCTCTGTTCTTAAGTGGAAAAGCTTCAAGGTAAAAAAGCAAAATCCTGCAAGTGACCTGTCTCCTTTACCTACTAACATTGAGATATTTGAGTTTTACAGATCAGCAAGTGAAACCCATCTTAGGATAGATTTTATATTAGTCTTCCACTTCTCAAAAGTCTACAATGGCTTATATTGCTTCAAGACCTAATTCGTCTTAAATTCTTAGTGTTTCTTGATGTAGGAAATACAAGTTGTAGTATGTGATCCTGATTGTGACACTGTAGTCCTGAATAGTCATCACCCTCTGCCTCCATAAAAATGTTTCCAGCATCACTTGCAAAGTTGTGGTATCAGTTTATCAGCTTTCATTCCCCTGTACCTATTACAAGTTTATATTCAGCTGTGCTGATAATCAACAAGGACAGGAATGGAAATGTGGAAAATTGTATGTTGTGGACCAAGTGGAAACCTGGCAAAAGCATTTCTAGGTTTGGAGGGAGCTCAGTAAAGAGTCAGTCTGAACTGTCCCTGAGCACACAATTAATGCTTGCAAGTGTATAAGGCCTAAGCCGATGTTGTTAGGGTGAAGGCGGGCGCAGATGGGGTTGTAGTCGCATTTTGGTCCCTATTTGTAAGTCCTCAAACTCTCAGACTCTAGTCATTAGAGTCTCATGATTTCTTATTAGATTAATTCTGAAAATGGGGTATTTGCTTTTGAAGTAAAACCGTAACTGCTTTGATCGTTCCTTATATTGGGTATTAATATGTGCTGATTGGGTAAGGTGACTTTTTCCTTAACCCACCCATGGACAAAGTTGTCTCATATGTAACTGCAGAATAAACATGGCTCTTTGGATAGGGACCTCAGCGCTAACAGATTATTCTGAGAGGCAGAGGGTGGAAAGAAAATTTCATTCTTCACATGTGCATGCTGTGGTGAAGTGACCGGCGTCCCAGGCTTAACTTGCTTGGTCTTGCTTAACTTAACTCCTGCTTGCTTGATGCTCCTGTTCACAGCCTCGTGCTGCGAGCTGGCCACAGCGCTGGGCTTGGGAGGTCCTGGTGTTAATCGTGCAGTTTCTGAGCCTGCCCCGGGACCACGTTTGTAACAGACATTTATGGGAGTTTCGGCAGCTTCCCAGTTACTCTGGCAAATTTTGATCCAAATTTGGGGTGCTCTGCTTAAACGTAGACTTCTCTCCTTCCTTAGGATGAGGCAGTGCCCCAACCCTTAGTGACTGCATCCCTCCAAAACTCAAGTTTATTTGCCTCTAGACAGAGTACCAGTTACATACATACACTATGTTTATTTTTAGTACCTTGGGACTGTTGAGGATTTGAAATGAGAAAATGTGCTGACTTAACTGGGAATCTTAATCTCAAAGCCTGGACATGTGATCCTGCCATGCTGCAAAATGTTTAAGAATCAGCTTCAATCCAGCCATGTATCTTTCTGATTTAAAAACAAAACCCTAAGTTCCCACAACTACTTCTGAATTGAAGATTTTAAGCTTCATGTAGAAGGCTAGGCACCTTCAGTAATGCCCTGTGATTAGGCATTAGACCCCCCTCAACAGAATTAGGGGAATTTGAACTCCAAATATCTTAAGAGTAAGGTTTAATTACTTTTAAAATAATGTATCTTTACTTAAAAGAAAATGGGAAAAGTAATAATAGCTGGTCTCTTTATGGATTTTTTTTTAATGTAAAGAGCTAAGGCTGAGAGTGCCAGAGGTACAGAGGGAAATACAGTTGAGATAAAAAATAATGTAGCAATATACTTTTGACTTTCAGGTGACTTCATTTTTATTTCTATTTTTTCTGTATGAGATTTGGTGCGGGGAATCACACAGTTAATATTGTCCAGCAGCCAATGTAATGGGCAGTGGGCCAGAAGATTCTTCCCAGGATGATACTTCTCTCTACGCCCCTAGAGTGTATTTCAAATAAATTAATGTGTAGTATGAAACTTGCTTGACCAAATACAGTCAAGTTTACATTTTCAGTACTTGATGATTTGAAACTGCTGTGGATCAAAATGACAAATTAATGGGGAACTGGAAGCAGACTTCCTAAATGTATCTCAGTTATTTGTAATCCGTATATTTCTTTTCATTCTGTGAAGAGTCAATTGTGTATGTACCCCTGTTGTGTATATGTTGAGTAGGAATTTCAGAAACTGTTGGAGATTTTAAAGAAAATATATATAATCATGTGATTTCTTTTTATTTTACCACACACATATTATTTTTTAAGAAAATACTTTCTAATAATTTCAATACTCCTTAATACTGAATTAAGTTTTCTGAATGTTTTTTCCCCCGGCTCATCAGTGTCCAGATTTTTTTTAATAGATCAAATTTGCAATATTTGGACATGATTCTGACAATATTCACAATGCTGTGGTACTCACATGCAAATAATCATAGACATCTGAACAGACTTTGTAGTCAACGAGGCTAGTAACACAGGCAGAGTTGCTCATCCAGCCAGTCTCTTAGGGAATCACAGTCTTACTTATAAATAGGGAACTCTTTAAATATTAAAAGCCAAGTGGAAAACAAATAAAACTGCTGGTGGTCTCAAATTCTATTAAACATCAATTTATTTATTACACCACTTAGCTCAAATCTTTCTCCAGATTTTTATTTTATCCATGACCCACTTAAATTTCTAGAACCATTGATCAAGACCAGAATTGGGGCTCCTCCACTGAAATTTAAGGACTATTGCATTTTGCCTGTCTTCCACTTACCTTTGTCAATAAAGAAATAGATTTAGTCTGAGTTCATGGGGCTTTATTTATTTATTGCATCTGAAGAGAGATTAATATAAAGGCAGTACAGGAGCCCCAAGAAATCTCTTGGCTTTTTCAGTTTCAGGCCTGGTGAGGGTCAGAGCTATGGCAAGGCAGTTGAATTCCTGCGTGAGGCTCTCGATGTCCCAACCTGCCTGTTCCCCAGGTTTCTTCTCCCACCAGGCAGGGGTGACTGGCTGCTGCTGGAGGGATCAAGGCACTTGCAACAGTGAGACCCAGCGTAGGGTCATCTTTATGCCCTCTACTAGACACCAGAAGTTTACATGAAGCAGTAAAGATTTGATATTAATTTTTTTTTCTTGAAAGGCTTTCTTTTTTAAATTGGAGCTACACAGGGGCTGTTTCCTCTCACTAGCCCCATCTTAGCCAGCTCTTTGAAAATGAAAACTGCATAAGCTGTACTGAGTATTGCTGAGTTTTGTGAACTTTGATTCCACTCATCAGATGCAGCTGCATGTGTTTGGAGCTGGTTCATACAGTGTTGTTTCTCTACCTGGTTTGTGAAGGCTGATCTTAAGCAGGCTTTGGACCATAAAGCTTTGCTTGATCCATAGAATAGTTTCAGATTTAACTTGGAATGCTAAATTCCCACTTTAAAATGAAGGTCAGTTTGCAAAAGGGCAGACCAGAACTTTATATGAATAATTTGTCTGTTTTGATGTTTTGGAGCTTCCTTCAACTTCCTGTGTAACTTAAAAGGGTTGTGTATGTTGACACTTCATACCATTTCAGCTGGTTTAGAGCCTAAAAATACTCCGAAGCTCTTTCTTCTTGTGATGAAAGTGTAACATAGATTTCCTTTTTTAAAAAACAAAACACCCTTCTCTACACTTTTCTCCTAGAACAGATACAGATCAGCAAATTAGACAAAGATAATGACATAGAACATTTGGAAACTCTTCCCTTTCAGAGACCAAGTTATGCAATGTCTGACAAAAATCCAAACTGACAGAGAGCATAAAACCATTTGTGCGTGCTTGAACTGAATATGCTGTAGGATTTGTTTCTTTAATTTTGCTATAAAGCCAGTAGAGCAATTGCATTTCTGAAATTATTTACATTTGTAAATCAGGGGGCATAAAAGTAAGTGGAACGCTGTGAGCCTGGAGCCTCCATTGGGAAGAACACAGTCATCGTCTCTCCTGATTTAGGCAAATGGAAAAAGGAAATTATGGGGTGAAGTGATGAGTCACTATCTCATTTGGTAAATGTGTTTGCTGTTCAAGCCAGAGCCCTTGGATTTGTTCTAAAAAGTGTCCAGTTTGAGCAGAAGCCTTTGCCCTGCTGCAGTCGTCAGAACTGCCTTGCAGTCATGAACTCCACAAGTCGGTTGCTTTTGACTTGCACTGAGAAATGGGGCACGTTCCTGCCAGAGAGCCTCGCCAGCTACTTGTGGGCATATTTCTCTGTGTACAAGGCAAATTTCTAGCTCTCAGATGAGCACGTGCATCTGAAAACCAAGTTCTTTCCACCTGCTCTGAAAACAAGGATTTTGCAAGCTGCGTTAAAGTGAGACAGAGCATTTTTTTCACAGTGACAAAATCAGGATGACAGTAACTAAAAAAGTCTTTGTGAGCACCACAGAGAGCACAGGAATATGCTTGCAACTACTAGTACAAATTGCACATTAACGGTGGACGCGGGCAAGTTCATGGTTGATGTGTGGCCCCACCTGCTGGTAGAGGAGGAAGGAAGCAAGAGGGAGGAAGGAGCTTCAAAACCAGCATCTTCCATGTTGTGTTTTAATCATCACACGATGAGAGTAAAAGTGAGAGGGAGCTTTTTAAAATAATGTTTTAATTGACCAATTGATATTTCTAGGAAACCTATGTTATTTGGGGCACACAAAACCCCCTTTTGATCCTCAAAGATGACCTCAGACCTGAAAAAGCTTATGTGGCTGAAACACTTTTTTTTTTTTTTATCCCCAGCTGTATCAATTAGTCAAGAAAAATGCTGCCTTTTCTGACACACTTTGCTTTAAGAAACTGAAAGAATAAGACAGTCCTATTTTGATGCTATGAGAAATAGTTGTCTGCTTTGTATCACATCGATTCCAGTATGCCTTCCTACAGTTAAAACAGTAGCATTATGTTGAGTGACTTTGCTTAACTTTCTTTAGCTGTCTGTAATACTGATTCGGTCTGTTAATACCTCCTGCTGACACGAATACTCCCGAGGCAGATTTAAAACAAGGCAAAGGTGAAATAGCCTGCTCCTCTCCCTTGGAATCATCTTAATCTGTTCCTGTAGCTGTGATCCAGGAACATCTGAAAAAAACACTGGTTAGCAAATAGTTCTTACTTAGGCTTGCATTTGATAACATCAGTTGTGAGTTTCAGCAACACATGGTGCTAAGTATTTGCCAAGAATGGATCATTCTGCACCACAAGCAAATAACCATGCCCACTTAAATAGTTGTGTGATGCCATATACACATCCAGATTTTCTTGCGTGAAAGAACACAGGTGTTGTAACTGCAGCTGGCTGTGCACTCTTTCACATCTGCGTCTTGCTCCAAAGCTGCGTTCCGTGATGAACATCCGTGAAATCAATCTGAAGGCTAGAATACAAAGAACTACTTTATTTTCATAGCTAAGAATGACAAGGGGAATTACAGGATTTTAAAGAAATATTTATTTTATCTGGAGAAGGATTTTAAGTCATGAGAATACTTTGGTGAGAATTTAGGTACTTAGGAGAATTTAAAGAGAATTTTTGGCTTTAAAAAAAAGGTAATAACTGTGGTTAATACTTATGAACTTTTGTTCAGGCTTTCAGCAAAATATATGTCTAGAATACAATCGTATTTTGTGGTTTCATTAGTAAAAGAGATTATTCTTTTTCTTTTTGGTTATGTATTACATTTTTACATTTTTTGCACTTTGTTACAGAAACATCTCCCTCCTTTGCCTGAAGTCTTTTGGTAAAGTGTTAGCAGGTGGAACTTTTTTGTAGTAACTTGACTGGTTTTTGTTCAGTCTTTTATGAATGCTGTTTGCAGCAGGCCATAAAAATAGCGCCCAAACACTGGTTTTTATTTTCACATATTGATCCAATGTATAAAACCATTTGCATGTTAGACAACGTTTAAAAACAATATTTAAGCTGACAGTTTTTTGGGTAATAAGGATCTATAATCAAAATCCTTGCAACAGAGTTTCAAAAACACACTACTGCCCTGAGCTAGAGAAAGATGTAATTGCATATGGTTTCTACGCTTTAAAAATATCTTTTAAGACTACCTTGTACCTCAAAACTACTACGTAAACTATGGCATGAATGATGAAAATGCTCTTTAACAGTTCAGTTAGCTGTCAGACAACGTGCTTGTATAAGCCACTGGATCTGATTGTATACGCTCAGCAGCATTTGCTGTGATAGAGCATTTCCCAGAGGTTAATGTCTGAGATAGTTTCTTCACTAGGGATTGTGGATGTCAAGGGCAAGAAGTGAGATCTGAACCTGCCGGTTTCCATCCATCAGATCACTTGGTGGTGTCCGGAATGGGAAGATGCTCTTGAGCAGCTATTATTTTTTTTCAGTAGGTTGGTAAGGTGTAGATGAGGCTGATTTTTCTCTTTGCTTTGCTTTTCTTTTCTTTTTTTTTTTTTTTTTTTAAATTGAGTTTCTGTATGTTGGAAAGCCAAAGTTAGCTCTGCTTTACTTTGCAGTTTTCCTGCTTCCTTCTAAAAAACACGCACACTTAAAAATTTAAAGATGCTGGCCAAAAGCCAAACTATTCCATGTAAACACATCAGATTGGTGTAAGTCAAGGGGTCTCTTCCTTGCTCTTTCTCCCTTGCAGGATCAGATTTTTTGGATGTGGCATGTCCCAGCAGTCCTGTGCTGTAGCCTCCTGCTCACCAGCTGGGAAAGAGAGGAGAGTAGTGCAACCTGAGATCTGTAGGCTGAGGAGGGAATGCACCTCCCAGGAGGCATCGCTGCGCCAGTTTTGTATGTCTGCCTTACAGATATAACCATGGAATTTATTTGTTGGGGTTTGGAGAGAAAGTTTTGGTGCTGTCACCGATTTCTTCCTAGATCTCCTCATCCCACTTGGACAAGATTTGTAGGTAGCAGATAAGCATCAAGGATTGTTCTTGGCAAAGAAACTTTTAAATGGTATCAGACGCGGCAGACCCATGTTTCAAAGCATGTTATGGCTTCTACAGCAGTCTGTCTCAAAGGGAAGGCTTTTAGTTTGTGAGGTTACCTTTTAATTTCCAAGCTCTGTCCCTAAGCTGTTTTTGACTGGAGGTAGGCCAAAGCGCTTAAATTAGGGAATTAATGAAAGAAACCACTAATTATGCGCAGTGGTAGATAAGGCCGCACAGCTGTGCCTGGTTTCGTTATCTTTCTATCCAGGAACATTCCAGAAATAAGCGGTTAAGGGGAAAGATTTGCAGTCCTTTTCCTGCTTGCACATGGTGTTCAACCCCGTGACCACACATTCCAGTCCTCTATTGCTAATTCGCAATTTTTCATGTGCTGTGCTTGGATGGAGACGTGAAAATGTCTGGTGTGTTTATGAACTTAGCTTTGAATTGTCTCCTCACTGAGACACAGCTGCTTGGCACAGGTGAGGAGGGACAGAGGCCATAGTAAAGCCCTCCATCATTTCCCAGTTGACTGGTACATGCTTGAGGGACGTCTGTCCTGCCGTGGTCTGCAAAGGGCTGTGAGGCTCCAGGGTACCCTGGGATGCAGCAAGGTGTCATCTGCTCCCACGGTCTTCCCATCTCTGCTGATGGATGGATCTTCTGCAAGGGGTGAGCATCCTTTGAGAGCTCCTCTGAAGCAGGACGCTCTTGGCTGATCAAGAGGCTTTGTGCCTCTTAGTGTAAAGCAGTCTTTTATTCTTCGTTTGATATTTATTGTACTGTTTGCAATGTAGCCATTCCCTTGAGAGAAACATCAGAAAATGTCATCTCTTGACATTTGGAAGCAAGTTATTTTGGGTACTTTGGAGTTGAATCTGTACAGATGTTTAATTTAGAATATATTTTTGCCAGTCCAAATCTGCTCCATTGTTCTGAAGCCAGAGTACTGTAACTAGTCATTAGCCTACATAAGCAATTTTCTTATGGAGAGAAAGATTTAGGGAGGCCTTTTGTTCCAGTGCAAGCCAGTTCTGAGAATACAGGGTTTTTTTAGTGGTCCTCGCAATCTGTCCTGGTCAATAGAGAAAGTGTTAAGGAACGCATATTCAAAACAGCAACTATCAAAAACTACATCTCAAATATCTGGAAATAAAGGACCTCTGTTCACTCAGTGAGGGGTCCTCAAGGGCACAGAGAATGAATGTTTGAATTCTCTTTGCTCTGCTGTATTTGTAATTTATTACCATTGGTTGAAAGATTAGCGTGCATTCCCCACCGCTTTCATGTTTTTCTGGCTTCCTCTTGGGTCAAACTTAGGGCTGACAACTCTAAAACCCTTCTGGTAGTCTGTGTAAGTTGCAGCTCCTGATGTGAAACAAGAGATTTTCACAATCCCAGTATTATCAGGACACTTTTGGGGTCTTATATTAAATCACTGCTTTAACAGTGTTTACTACAGAGCAACGAGCATGAAGTCTCACGTCTTTTGAGCTGCCTTCTGGCTTTTGGGAGAATTCTGACTGCTAGAGGAACATGTGGCAATCATCTGTTGTGTGTAGTACTAATCATTGCTTTGGACTACTCTCATAGTCATAGTTAAAAGTCTCTTATATCTTCGATATTAAAACTTGCACTGAAGAGGCTGTGGGGGCCTTCCCCAGTGATTTAAGATGCAGGACTTTGAGTTGCATGTACAGTTAGCTAAAAAGGGGAAGACAGTTACCAACTGTTATGTTTTTTCTCCAGATGTTTCCTCTAAGACAAATATCTAGGGTTTTATTATGACACAGTAAGAACAAGCCAGTAAGATGAGGATAGTTGGGGTTGGGGTTTTTTTGGATTTCCATTGTCTGTTTGATCTAAATAGCCAGTCAATCAAATACTGTGGTAAATTTTCTGGTAGTTTAGAGGGAACATGCCCATGCTTGTTACTGTGAGCTGCTGTCTTCTGAACAGAGTATTAAAATGCTTTATTCAAAATCCCTTTGGATGCAAACAAAAATAAGATTATTTTAAAGTACTCATGTTCTTGAAAATATTATACATGGTTGGGGTTTTTTTGTTTACTTAAAAACTTGTTCATACAAGAAGCAGCAGGCTCCTATTCTGCTTTCCCTTAAATTGGTGGCAAACCCCATTTTTACTTAGAAGGAACAGGATCAGACCTATAGTCAAGGTTTAGCAGCATTGGGACAAATCCCACAGTTCTTATTCTCACGTCTCTCAGGCAAAAGTCCCGTTGCCTTTACAGTTTGGAGCACAAATGCTAGCTCTGTTTTAAAGAGGTTCAAATATACCAGGTTGCATATAATGGGACTGTGGATGAAATACTGCATAATAAACACTCATGTAAAGAGCAGTGTCTCGCTGTCCTTTTCACAGATTTCGAATACCTGGAGGGCAAACACAAGTATGATCATCTCTTCTGAGGTCTTGGAATTGCTCTTGGTAATTCCCATGTTAAACTCATAACTTCTAGATGGATTTAAAATAAGTTCCTAATGAGTCCAAACTCCTCCCTTTAGTACATATTTAATGTACATGACTGAACTTTTTAGCCATTTTTATGTCCATTGTATAGTAAGAATTGCAAATGTAGTAGAAATCTCTTCATTTGGGGGACACATGCACATTTAATTATATTTGGTGATGACGGTATAGAGATTGTTTTCACCAAGTTATTTTCTTCCACTGTATTCAGTCCTCTTGACTAATACATATGAAAAATTTACTCCGTGCTGCTAGATACTTTGGCAAGGCTGGTTTTTCCCTTAGTGCAGCCTGTTTGGGTAACTAGTGTGACAGTAACAAGGGTTTCTTATAACTGAGGAAATTATACTATAAAAGTTTTATTTGTATATTTTGCTATTGTACCAAATTATTACATTTACAATAAATACAAAGTTTTATTACCTTGATGTATGTGTATATCTAAAGTGAATTACACGCTGCAGTAGAACACAAGATTGCAAAACTATGTATCTAAAACTTGTGTTTGTACATGTAATTATACCTTCTTATAGTGTATGCCATCTGATAGAGATTTTAATTACATAGCTGCTTGACCCCTTTTCTTGCTTTTCCTTGCTTTGTTCATTGTCAAGAATGAGAATTGCTGCATTCTGTTTTTTTAGTTTGTGGTCTTAAGCCACCTTTTCTTCACAGCCTTCAGGCTCCTCTCTGGAAACAGGTTTCTTCATTGCCTCCTCGGTGGCTTCATATTCACAAATATTGTCATCTTCAGAACACTCTTCTTGAGCAGACGCAGTATCATGTTTCCTGTGAAGAATGAGGTAGACCAAAAAGACAATTAAAAAAATAACTACTGTTTTAAGACAGTTTAAGGTTAATTTCGTAACATCTTAGGGAGGTCATGTGGAAAAACATTTCTAAAAGCTGAATCTGAGGGTGGAACTCTTTTAACTCTAAAACTTAAATGTTCATTGAGATTACTAAAACCAGGATGCAGATCTGCATTAGGTTTGACAGTGCAAGGCTTTATTTGTCACAAGGAACGAGTACCATCTGCTCACTCCCCGGCTGCCTTCAGTTACCGAGTACTCGGTGCCCGAGATGATTCCTTGCAGAATAAATTTTCCTGGCATATCTCTGCCTGCATCATCCAGCTTCACCAGCTGAAATCCAAATATAAGCATCAAAAGCAAAAGAATTATTAGAATGCGAGTGCACAGATTCAACAGATGTGGTGACATAATTTAGTGTTGTCTCACTTGTTTCCCGATTCTGAGAATTCCAAGTTCCGAGTTCTCAGTACTTTGTTGTATATGTAATGCATGTCTTGCAATAGAAATGCACATTTCAGGGACATCCACGTTTTAGGTACCTTTTGCTATATGTTTTTTATGGTGCACCTCTAGTGGTTTTGCCTTTTTTACTGTATTGTAGTTGTGATTCACAATGCAGGAATTTTTGCAAATTATGATATTATGTAGTAAATTACAGTTCTTGAAACCTGATTTTAGTTTTCTAATGCCAACCAACAACTTGCTTACTTCAAAGATGCTTTTGCTACCATCTTTATTCTGCCGTGCTATAAACTGCAACCTTATTTAATCTAGAGGTGTGGCAGTACAACTTCATCCCAGACAGTTTTTTTGTTCCGTTGCTTCTCTTTTGGGAAATACTAGTTTAGAAAGTGTAAATCAAGGCGACTTTGGTGTGGATGATAGATGAGTAATGGGGAAGGTATGGAAAATACTCTTGACACCTGGAATGGTTATTCATTAACTTCACAGACACACCAGAAACATGGGAAGAGTGTTCTGCTGTGGAGGAATCTGTGCTGTCTTGCACCAGATGTGTACACCAAGTTGGAGAAACTGAAGAATATACTTACTCCATATGAAGTTGTCTGGACAACCTTTGAGTTTTTAGGTTTTTCATATTTTGTTTCTTCTACACACTGATACGGAAACTGCAGGGTCATTGGGTTTGTACGTACATAGGAGATATGGAACTCTGAAGAAGTATGGCATTTGATCTTTGAAAACTGAGAGGGTATGAATGCATGCTCCTATAAAAACCCCGAATTGCAAAAATCATTCGTAGTGGGCTAGAGAGGCATTTGACAGATTACGTGCAAGTACATACATGTGTGTTTCATTATATGATTGCCTTAGGAGACTGGAGTTTAAGTTGGCAGATCTGCTTATTAAAAGCAAAGCTCTTTGGCTGGCAGGATTACAGAATGCCAGAAGGAGAAAGAGGCCAAATGCTGAGAGAGAAAGAGAGAGAATGTGTAATGTGCAGAGAGCATGGGGAAGCTATAAAGCCAGCAGGAAAAAGTAGACTTAAATGTGGTTCCAATTTTCTATTGGGCTGAAGTTGATAGCCATGCAGAAGTAAAAGCATGAAGTTCTCTCATTTCAACATGAATTTAATGTTCTGGAAAATACAGTTTTCTGTCATGTTTAGTAAGATTTGGTCACCTGTTTGCAGCCTGTCAGAAGTCTTTAATCCATGCTTATTTTCCTGACTCAAATGAAATAAACAAAAAAATAAAGGGGCTTGCTTTGAAGCTATACAAAGCACTGTCAGACTGTGGCATTAGTGGGTGCTCTAATAGACTCTGAAACTTGGTTCTTAGTCTCCGTTAGCTTGTTGCAAGACTACAGTATTGACTCCCAGTATATATTAAATTTCTTCATGTAATTTGGTGATACGGAATTTGTAGCTATTTTGGGGAAAAATCCCAAACAAACAAAAAACCAACCCAGTCTTTATACACAGTAGTTTAGAACAAAACTGTCCTGCAAGGTTTTGGAAGCAGCGGCCACAAACATAGAGTATGTATGTCTAGAGAAGTCTACATCTATGGCCTCGCTCTTTCTTGCTCGAGTTGGGTCCCTTCACAACCTTAGACAGCACAGATTAGAATATTCACTTTGTCCTTTGCATTATTTATTCCTAGCTGAATGCTATTAGAATAACCAGCCACCTTGCTCTGTCTCCTATGTAGTGAAACACAAGAAAAAACAAGAAAAGAGAACCAGAAGGGCTGGCTCCCCTGAGAGATCAAGAAATATGCTATTTTAAAACAAAACACAAACCCAAACCAAAAACCAAATAAGAAACATTTCCTTTAGAACAAGGCCTAGACTTAGATGATAGCTCATACTGGTCTCTCTAAAAGAGGCCATTAGCCTCATGTTTGCCATGAAATTTTAGAACCCTTTGGTTCTAACCCTGCTGTTTAGTGATTCTCAGTCCTGCAAAAATTAGGTACCTTGTGATAGTGTAGCAGAGCTTAGGTGAGTTACACCAGCTGACTGCTGCATTTACCATTTTTGAGGATTTTTGTCTCGGTGAAGCCTCAATAAAGTTTCTGAAGATGTCATAGCTCAGCTAATTAGGATACAAGTGTTTCCAGCTTCCTGGGCATGTTTGGAAGGGTAAAATTAGAAGGAGAGATAGGTGGAAAGTTGCTTATTCTTATGTAGCAGGCAGTTCATGTGAACTGTGCTTAGAAACAGGGAGTCATAAGTCTGTTAGAAAAATCAGGTCAGTTTAATGCATTTATCTTTCATCTGTTCTCAACAAGAAACTGCTTTTCTGTAAGGATTCTCCAACTTGGATTCAAGTGAGACATCCTTTCCGTTCTTTGCGTGGCCCATGTTTAAATAAATAAATATATTTTAAAAGGTAAAATGAAACTAGAAAGAGTTGTTCCCTTCTGGTAGGGTCAAATAAAGGTAACTCCGGTTCTTTCTTGTGTAAAGATGAGCAAGGGATTTCTCTGGAGCACAATGACAAAAACAGACATGTAAGACATGTGAGACTTTCTTCTTTTTCTCTTCTCGTCCACAGCACGTTTGCCTGTGCTGGAGTAGGCCAGTGTAGGGTAGCAGCCTGATGGCAGAGAGAAGGAAGGGAAGCAGCAGGTCCTCTTGCAGTTTAGACTTTCCAAGATCACTTGCAAAATATTTTTTGCAGTTATTTCAGCTCAGTCTCATGCCTTCACAGCACAGCACACTGCTTGTTTTGAAGAGGCACACATTTTTCTTTGTTTTAGACCCCAAGAAACTTTTTAACACTGTGGGGTTGCATGGAGGTTGCAAAAGGATTTCTCTGAGTTGAAGTGCTTAGAATTATGATTGGGTTTTCTTAAGGAAAGGCTTTGCCTCTTGCTTTTAGTCTTTCAGCAAACAAATACTCCCAATGCAGTCTGAAGTCCTGTTGCATACCTCCTTACCCAGACTTCAGTTAGTATTTGGCTTGCAGGCAGTGATGTAAAAACATAGCCGTTTTTTCATTAGCACCATCTTTGTTGTTATTTTCAATTCTTCTTTTGCAGTTCCTGTAGACAGATTTTGCATTATATGAATTTCTGCAAAGCAGTGTGCTAGACAATACACAAATGAATGTCTTTTTCCAGTTGCAGTTAGCCTGCCAGTTGGACCCATACAGTGCTTTGTATAGGGCCATGAAATTCATTCCCCACTTCAACTGCTAAGGTCTAAATTAAAGTTACTTCATCAGTGGAGTATCAACAAGCAGTGGTTTATGGAAGAGAGATCTTTAAATTCATGCATTAAGTAAAGGCACTCCATATTCTGTACATCCTTTTGGTATAGCATCTTGATAATGTGAAATATATTGGAATGAGAATCAACGCTGACATTGCTATGCAGAGAAATCTTCACAGGTGTATGATATGGGTCAAAAAATCTTATTACATACGGACTGAGAGTTCTCTTCTTCATCTGAAATTAAAGATGATGCTGGGATTAATTATCTGTAGATGCAGTTCAGGAATTTCCAATAATTTTGTTCTTCCTGTATCTGTGTCAGCCCATGATTTAATGGCTGTAAGGATTAACCCAGTTTTACTTTCTTACCAGATTGCCTTTCAGCATTTCTGTATTTCTACTGCTACAGATAGGGCCCTAAGCTTTTTATGCCTTTTTTTTAATTTTTTTTTTTATTTAAAGAGGAGGGAAAAGGCTTGATTTGAAATACGATAGTTTCCAGAATAAAAAAATCCTGAGGCTGCATTGCTGTTACCATTGCTTCCATTTTTTTTTTTCTGGACGACTGCTATACAGTCATTATTTTTAACTTTCTGTGTACTTATAAATGTTTCCCATAATTCCCAAAAGATGAAGAAGCTGTTTTGGCTTTTATCTGTCAGCAGCCTCTGCCAGTACTTTTATGTAAATCTTCCAGATCTAAACAACTTGACTTTTTGAGCACAGTAATACACACTATCTTGTTCTTGCAGTAGTGAAGAGCTTATTCTTTTCCTCTAGATTGCTTGCCTGTGGATAGTTTGAGGGGCATTTGTTAGCATTTTTTCCCCCATTAGTTTCTCCACAGCAAAAAGGTGGCAAAACAAAGTATTCTTTCGAGCAAGACAACATGCTGTCCTGAATTTTTATGTATTATGACTATTGAATAAAAAGGGAATGTTTTGAAATACAATCCTTAAGCAGAGTTATTATCACAAACTAGTAATGGCCTCGCATAGCAAAAAACTTTATAGTACCAAAAAAGGGAAACAACAGTAAGGGAGATCTTTTACAGGTGGGACGTGTCATTCCAGAGAGAGTTCCAACATCCCCACTGTGTCACAGTGAATGTCCATCTAGCAGTCCTGTCTCGTTTACAAAGAGCAGATGCTGCTGGAGCACCATTACTAACTATCACCATGGTTATGTCGAAAGGGAATTGAGGCTAGTAATCTTGGTAGGTTAATGCCAGACTATTCAGAAGAAAATACATGTCACTGCTTTTTAGATAAAAACATTTTCAGCATGGTAGTTTATCTGTGAAGTTTTAGCTGATGGAGGTCATTGAAATCATCTCACCATGACTCTCCGCTGTCTTGCCAGAACCAAAATTTTCTAGTACCTCTTGAGATGGACCTCAGCATTCCTTCCCTTAAAAGACAGGCAGCTGTCTCTCTCTTACATGACGAAGGTTTCCAGGAAGAATCAAGTACGTATTTCCTTCCCCACTTGCTAGTAAGAACGTGAGAACAAGTTGTGGAGCAAAGTACTCTTGCATGGGAAGTGAAGTTGGGATGAGATAATAGAAAATTCGGGTTCGAAGAGGAAAGTAAACAGGAGAATATGAGCCTACTGGACGACCGTGTGTCCTTGTACAATCTGGATAATGTTCCAGGTAATAAATACCTCAACTCTTCAGCAGGGTTCGGTCCCTTGAGAGCATTAGGCTTTGTGTGCTGAAATGAGCAGAGCAATTTCATGGGAAAAATGCTATGTCATTATGTGGAAAGAGACAAAAGCAAGAACTGAAACTGCACATGCAGACTTAGTTCTTTGTTGTCTTAAGTTTTGAGTGCTTGACCTTGTGGTCTTGATGCTCTTTTAATATAGGGAGTTTTATGTGTCTGTGTAGTGTTCCAAGCATCAGACAAAGGGAGCTTTGCTGCTGATTCTTTGTAGTGTGACTGTAGTAAAATGCGATGTAAATATATTAACTTACATATGGTATCTTTAAAAAAATAACTCCTTCCCTAGAGTTTCACTGTTTTTTTTTTTTTTTTTTTTTTTTTTTTTTTTTAGAAAGATGTATAGTGAAGAATTTAGTAGAGTGTCATGTCTTTAATGTCCTTGGGAAAGATGAGGTAGAGTTTGTGGGAAGGCAGCTGGCATCAATTCTAAGAGATCGCTTAGTTAATCATAAGACCAGTAAGAGAGGTTTTGTTTATAGAGAACTATCACAAGTTTGTTCTGATTCTGATAAGGGCTTCTAGGTACTACTACTGCAATCTGGATTTTTAATGACAACAGTAACCCTGAAGGTTGCACTGGGAACCTGATAAGTAGGTCACAAGATGCAGCTGCCAGTGGAACGTGCTGTTTTGTCCTCACACCTGCACTATCCACACTAGACTTCAATATTCGGTGTCATGTATTTTCCTTCTTGATATCATGTATCATGTCAAACCACTGCCAGAAGCTGGAATGTAAGTTTTTCATTGCGAGTTAGTATCTCCGAGAAGAATTAGGCAAAATTACTCAAATTCTTGCAGACCTCAGCTCTTTTACAGCTGTGGAGCAGCAATCTTGGAGGAGGAGGAGGCAATATGACAAGCCTCAGTTATGAAGTGCAAAACCAGGCAGTGGTTTGCACTTCACTGGGTCCAGCTTCTTGGTAGATCCTGTCCTGTCCTGTCCTGTCCTGTCCCTCCCTTGCTGTCACCTCAGTCATCATCTGCTTGCTTGTGAGGATGTGGGTACCTTGGTACCCATACCACATTTTACCTCTCATCTGCTAATATCTCTGACTGAAAACTGCTGGAAGGGAACCTTCAGACACCATCAACACATAAAAAATAGGTGTTAGCTTATTAAAGTATTTTCTTTCTCTGTCTTCAGAATCATGCTTTGAGGACCATGCTGGCTTGTTCTGTTCAGAGACATGAACTTGCTCTTCCTTTTAGTGATGCTCTTAGGGACTGTGAGAACATTGCTACCTGCTGTGCTCCTGCACATCATGCAGGGCTTGGGGTGATCCTTGAGAACGAGGGTTAAGAGGGAACGAATTACGCATCAGTCTGCCACCCCTCACAAAAGTGTTGGAACCCCCTAGCCGTGCCCTGTGCACCAGACCATGGGAAGGAGGTGAGATGCACCTCTCCTGGAGACCTGCAGTATCGAAGCCCCAGTGCCAGCCTGCTTGGGTTTTAGCTCCAGCAATGTCTGTCCTGGGCTCCCTCTGTGCCCCTCGGCTCATCGAGTGCCCTCCTTTAGTTAGAAGCAGAAAGGCATCTTTTACTACATTCTTGCTTATTTCTTATTTTACTGTTCCTCCTTATCTCACACTCTTTGAAAGAATAATTGAATAATCATGTTTTTTTCCCATATCTTCCTTCATATTTTGGGGAGGTTTCTTTTGCAAAACCATATATGTGTTATGTATGGCATTATAATGCAGTGTACTGCATGCCAGAATATTGCACTTAGTATTTTTTTTCATAAGCCCTGCAGTTTTTTCTCAGAATGGGGCTGCTCGTTTCTCTAATTATGTTAATACTAATTGTAAATAGTTGCAGTCATTTCAAATCCTAAATTCAGTTTGAAAAGGAGTATTGCAAAAGCTCACCTGTAGAGGGAAGCAGAATACTGTCATTACAACAGTCTTAACTACAGGCTGCTTTTTAAAAATTATCTGTGCTTCAGTTGAAGCCAACAAAGAACATCTGTTGTCTTATTTATAGCTCCTATTTCTAAGAAGTATATTCTGTAGCAGATGAGAAAAGTGCCTGACAGCTCATAATTCATAAAGTTACTGAGGTTTAATCTGATAGAATATTATGTACAGAATTCCCTCCCAGTACAGACAGTATCACTTCCCTTTCAACAGATGATAGAAATAGGGCTTTATGAAACATTAAATTAATAAGTGTGAAACATGATTAGCAGTCACTATTAGCAGTATTAACCTATTATAAAGGAATATAGTACTCCATACTATGTTGCTTGGTGGTTTTATTTTTCTGCTTAGTTGTGCAGCTAAGCTCTCCTCAAGCCAGACACCATAATCTTTTTTTCCTTTCTCTCTGCACTTTCATTTTGTTTTGTCTTAGAGGAATTCTTTGTTAATTAAGGCAGCAGCTTTGTGACTAGCATTCATTTATGTGTCAGAGAAGGGTAAAGACACCCTAGATTTCTTTCAAGAGAATTGGTACATTATAAAGTATTACTTTCTGTGTCTAGCTTTGTTCTGTCTAGTTCTGCCATCTATTGTTTATAGATTATTTTCTTGCACTAATCTGTGTTTGCCTGGGCTTGTTTCCCCTCTGTTCCCATAGTTGCCCCTTGTTCTCTTGAGCCCTGAGAGTGCAGCTGGTGCAACTTTATAAATGGGGATGAAGAGAGGAATTAGTTCTCTTGGCCCCCAAACTTCCTGCATAATCAACGTGCAAATGATATTTTAGCAGTCAGATCATTGCTTGCATATATGTGCTGATAACCCTGGAAAGTATCTAGGTAAAGTATTTGACTTGTGTCACTTACAGGATTGATTTATACAGCTAACAGTGTCTTTTTTGACGTATTATGTGTACCCAGGATAAAATGAAGTAACATTTGGTTTTTATTCTGACCCTCCTAGATTCAGTGGGGTGGACTATAAATGGCTTGGTCATAATATACATATATTTGTCCTCCTGGAAAAATCACTACCTGGCCTTACTCTCTTAAGTGCCACATATATTATAACAAGTGTGTACATTTTTCTACAGAAGTCAGTTTGAAATGCCCTTTTCAAGTTTATAACTGGTGTTGTCAGTACCTACCTCACATAGAGAATTCTGGAAATGCTGGCTTTGCGTTTTGGATGGTACAGTGGGACTGACTGCAGTTCAGAAGGTCAGGCTGGTGAGAACTCCTGCAGTCGTCATCCTTTGGAATAAGCCCCTTGAAAAGTTCTTGTCACTCTGTATTACTGTAGGATCACAGCATAAATATGGATGTTTTAAAAAACTATTTGAAGTCCAGAAGGATATTAACAGAATATATTTATCTGTGAGGGTTAAATGTTGTCATTGAGATGTCGTAGGAACAGTATTCTGCTTTATTCAGATGTTTCTTCACTGAAGACGAAGGAAAAGAGGAGTGACGGCTGATGTGATAAACTGTTTTTTCAGTACAGATCTGTATTTCCTTCTGTGGCCAAAATCTTCAGCATATCTTTAACAGAGAAATCTGAATGAAGTTGTCGTTTCATCTGCTAGTTCATTCCCAACATCTACTGACTGATGGAAGGAGTAGACTGTGCTGGCTGCATAATATTGAAGGATATTAGAATCGGCAGTATCCATCTAGTTTCCCAGTTGTTCTCCAGTCTCACTAAGATCACCAGTAGGCATCATTTCCCTGTTTCTTTTCATAGCTCTGGGGTCACTCATATTGCAATAAATCTTGACTCACAGGCATTTTTCTGCCTCCATAAAAATAAGCTTCTTGTGAGCCCAAAGGCTGATAGTGTTGGTGCACCAGACCATTCCTTTTTCTAGTGCTGGGATAGTCTTCACCTCTCTTAATTTCTCCTGATCTAGTCTCCTTTGGCTGCCAAGGCTTCTATGGTATCCTGAGGCTGCAGTCTGCCTGATTGACGACATCTGATAAAAATAAAAGACAAGTAATAGTAGACAGACTTATTAAGCCACTTGTAATGATGTGTCAAATTCACTGAAGCTTAAATCTCTTTCATATTTTACCATGAATAGTGTTGTCTTTTAAAATCTTTCTAATGAGACCAGTACTGCAGAAGCTGGTTGAGCCCTGAGCAGCTCTTCCTCATGCTGTTTTCAGTGATGCTTTCAGCCCCTAGGAGAATTTAACTATAGCCAAACTAAATCTTCTAAGGTCAGTAGGGTCTAAGGAGAGATATTTTTCTCTTCCAACAGTTGCAGCTGAATTTACTGTCTATTGCAGTTCTTGATTTATCTGAGACACACAGTGACATCAACTTCTTTGTCTTCGCTCTCACCTTCTTGTCTTTCATCCTTGCCCAGTGAAAATCTTTTCCTAATAGCAGTTGGGCAGTTCTGAACACTCTGTTTGCCTGTTCTCTTGTTAAATGCCGTTAGATTCCCAGAAGTTACAAATGCCAAGGCAAGGTTATGGTCCTTTCTCTCTGGTATTTATTTGTAATACCAGAGTCATCTTTTTCTGTCTTGGTCTGACATGGAACCCAACACACAGATCTCTATGGAAACTTAGAATCAGAAAATTGTTTAGGTTGGAAGAGACCTTTAAGATAAAGTACGACTGTTAACCTAGCACTGACAAGTTACCACTCAACCATGTCCCTCAGCAGTACATCTACACATCTTTTAAATACTTCCAATGGTGGCAACCCAACCACTTCCCCGAGCATCTTGTTACAAAGCTTGACAACGCTTTTGGTGAGGAAATTTTTCCTTATATCCAATCTAAACCTCCCCTGGTGCAACTTGAGGCCGTTTCCTTTTATCCTACTGCTTGCTTCCTAACTTGTTCCATAGGGCTTAGGATTTTTTTAATCTTTCACATTGTTCTACTGAAAGTTTCTGCAGGAGCTTGCTGCTTCGTAAGACTATAAAGAGATGTATTATGGACCCTGAAATGTCCTTTCACTAAAAGTGAGGAA
Source organism: Tringa solitaria (assembly GCA_026413425.1). NCBI lineage: Eukaryota > Metazoa > Chordata > Aves > Charadriiformes > Scolopacidae > Tringa > Tringa solitaria. Next base: position 24,195,885 of record JAOXJM010000019.1, read on the forward strand.
TTTTGTGTCAGTAAGAGTCATTGCCCTCTCTGCCGGGTTGTGGGGCTGGTGTGGCCTTTCTTCCCAGCTGATGAAAGCAGGTTCTGAGGGGGCCGCTGGGGCTCTGCTTCTGGACCTGCTGCCCCTGCAGGGCCCTGAGAAGCATCACACCATGCCATCACCCATGCAGGGGCACCTCTTGGCACCTTCCAGCGTTACAGGATCTGAACTCATGTCTCCGCAGTCATGGCTGTTGGTGTGTTTCCAGTTCTGGGCCTGCTGAAGCACTGCTGTCTCTGGTCTAGGGGTTGCTAGCAGTCAGCACGCAGGAGTGCACGGGACTGCCTCATTTCATACCACTGCCTTGAAGGCTGTGCAGGAATACCAAAATGCACTCCTTTCCAGGGCGTCTTCACTTGAATTTGACATCACACTCTGACAAGTGATTAAATTCAGCCATTATGGATCCTGATTGAAATTCAGATTCTATTTCAAGGAAGATGGGTGATAATGGTGGAACATTTTTTGAATTCCATTTCCTATACCTAGTAGAGTTCATAACTGCTGAAATAACAGCATTTCACTCAAGAAAGTAAGCTCCCACATTTATCAGAATTTTCAATAGTAAGCATGGGTGTTGAGTTTTGTGGAAAATTCTCCATTGTCCACAACTTGTCATGCATTATGCCACTGATGGTGCCACTGGCAAAAGTATTTTAGGTGCTCCATCAGCCACTGTTTCTTCATAGTTTGCTGGCTAGTCTTTCTGGAGGCATTATCAAAACTTGCATTTCTTCTTCTGTGTTAATTTATATGCTTATGTTTATTATATTTAATTTCAATGCTGGTGAAACCATTCACATTTGGACTTTCAAACAAGGATACGTGGAAGTCTATGGATACATAATTCACTATGTTAGGGGATAAAGTTACATGCATAAAGGGTGTATCTGCATGCACATAAGCCAGTTATGATTATCTTCAGATCCGAGCTTTCAAATATTATACTTTTACAGAGAGTTGTGTTGTCATAGAATGCAGTATGTATGCACAAGTTTATATGCCATTTCTAAAAAGAGAAGAACATGCATGGAGTAATCTTAACTGAAAGCTAAATTCAAATAATTATATAGTATATATATTATTAGTATAATATATATACACTACAAATTAGTATATAGTTCCTATAAAATATTTTGAAATGAAACTCTTTTGCATGGTGTGTATTTTTACATTTTAAGTAATCGTCTTTTTACATATATATATTTATATATTCATTTTAATTCTTCTTCGAGCAGTAATGAAAGATTTGGCTCAGAAGCATCTGAAGCCAAATTCCAGCTTTAAGTTTCCACTTGTCATTGCCAGGTACTAACTCTAAAGTATCCCTTTTTATGGAGAACCTTTCCAAAAGGTGCAGCTGTGTGCTGGTTTCATCTTGCACTTTGTAGCTGTGTTGGCAACCCTTGAACGTAAGGTATGCTCTCATCTCCCACATGTTGCTGTTGCCTTAGAGCTGTTCAGGCCTGTCTGTATCAGGGAGAGGGAAGAGTTCACAGATTGGAACAAACCCTGGCTTGTGGTTCATCTCATTGGTTCTCACTGTGGCAAGGTAAAAATAGAGCTAGTGGAAAATCCAGCTTTTATCATGTGTCATGAGAAACTTCCTTACTATTTGGAGACCTGCTACCAGACTTGTGACTAGAAAGAAGACACAAAAACTGTACAGCTTTCAGAATCTTAATATTTTGGAGACTGCAATTTTTAAAAAGTTACAGGAATTTGGGGGAAAAATGATTGCTTTAAGTGAAAAACTGATACTGGATTGTAGCAAAGGGATCTATAAAGTTACTCAGATTCTTAAGAGTGGATTTCATTCTCCAAACCTCTGTGCTGTGCATGCTTCAAAGCAAAAGCTACTTTTGAAATCAGGTACTAAATGCAGGTTGCATGGGAGCTTTTGTTCACTTCTCTTTTACTAAAACTGACCTATTTCAAAAGTTTTCCTTTCCCTCTCCAGATCTTAATATGCATGCTGAGTTTTCTTCTGGAACACCTAATCTTGAAGCAGGACTTCTTTAAGGATAACTTGTATTCTGGCTCTGGGAGTCAAATTGGTTTTTTCCAAAATTAGGTGCAATTTTCTTCAATTTAGCCTCTGCTATTTCCTTGCAGCATTATGAAATTGAAAGGCACTGTTTCCAAATTGGTCTATCTTCTGTGAAATGTTATAAACTCTCTTCACTTCTATAAGTACCGTTAAGTCCTTCTTTCCAACAGGTATGTGTTTTGTGAGGCCTTCTGCTCTTAAATGAACGTAGTTTTCTATCTTGTGCAGCAGTTGGGAAGTTTAAAGTACAAGTTGGTATGATGCTATGAGTTAATTATATTGGAGATGGTGCAACGAGTAGGAAATCCTAGAACAGGTGAGAGGTTAAGTGATTTTAATTTGTTAATGCCATCTGTTACATGCTGATGCAGTGAAAGTTTTTTTCTATGTTGCTGAGCACTATAGCTGTATGACTTAGATATATTCTCTTGTCATTGCTCCATTGAAGATAACTGCAGGTTTTGTACCTTCCATTGTGTGTCTGTATGTGTTTGCTTGTGTTTTTGCTGTAAAGCTTACACTCACCAGGTGTGTGTATAGTATTAAAAGAGAGATGAAGAGGTACATACCCAAGTTTGCAGTCAAACACACAAGTATTTTACAGTTTATGTATTCATGGAATAGATTGTCATTATTTTAAAGGCTCTCCATATCTAAAAGTTCACCAATGTTTTTGGTAGATAGAAAATTCCAGTTTTGGAGAAAAGGAATAGGATATAAGGAGGAAGAGACATCAGAAATGCTCTGAACTCACAAAATTTTCCTATTTTTTCAATTGCATATTTTAGGGTAACAGAGGAGTGTTGGAAATCTTTCCTTTTTAACCAATTTGATGTTTGCTTTACGTACATATAGTCTGTGGACATATTATAGATTTTTGTATAAATATAAAGGTAAATGTGTAGCTTCCAAAAGCCTTTCACTTAAAATGTTGTTGATCCAAGAATAGTTTACAGCAAAGAGATTCAGTGGGAAATGATGATACAAACCTAGTTTATAAGCTAAGATTCTGCTTAAAGTGCAAATGAAAAGCATAGAGTGTCAGGTAGGTTCAGAAAGAGGCACTCTCTGTTTAGGTCATCTGGGTAAGATCTACATCCACCCCATTTCCATGTCCCATGGAAACAAACAGTTTTCTGTAGTGTCTTTCTTCACCCTGGAAGAGCTTCTTCCCATGAACTGTAGTCTTCCCCTAACATGGTGTTCTCCTTTTTGCTTTGCTTGGACTCCATCCCTCATATAGAAAATCTAAATCTAGGGGAAATTGTTTTTCTAAATACACCTTGTTTATAGGTATTCAGAGTATCTCTTGTCATCATTTCAAGACACGATTTGGTTAATGCAAGAAAATATAGTTCTTTCTGCTGCTCAGTAGCCTGGATGAACTGTTCCTGAACTGCCTAGCTGTCATCTGGAAAGTTTCAAGTGTCTTGCCAGGTTTGACTTCCATTCTCTGTCTCTGTTTCTGCTGCTTTGTCTCTCCTTTCTATCCTCGGTTTCAGTTTAGGCTGATGACTGTTAGCTGCATGCTGCCTCCAGCTGGAATTATGAGATGGGCATCTTTGTTCAGAGATGATGCAATTTCATTGCTGTTATGCAAGGAGGAGAAAGGTACTCAATGTAACTAGCTACCTAAGGGAGCAGAAAGTTACTTTCGTAAGTAAAAATATGTAAACTCCGTTCTTAAAACTTGTTCTTTCTTTGCTACCATATAAGGGATGCATTTTATGCCCTTAGCATTCTGTGCGTCTGTTAGTATCTCATAACTGGAGTATTTTCATAGCATACCCTTTGATGTGACTCTGACCTGATCTTTAATTTATTCTTTCAGTAGATTTGGCCTCATCATAAGGTAGATTCATAGTTTGGGGTCAGAAGGAACTGTTTGATCTGGATATTACAAATCAAATGGTCTGTATTTCAGCATTTGTCAGCAAAGGTTGCTTGGAGTGCAGCATCTTCCATTTGAGCCCGACTTGTGTTTGATAAAGCAGGTATGATGTTAAGCTAAAAGAGGTGTTCCAGATGGAACCTGAAAGTAGTTTGTAGATGTGAAAAGATGAAAAGTCCATTCCTTCCCTGAGTAGCTTGTTCTGCATTAGTAACTATACTTGGAGATCTGCTACACCTATATAACATGTGCTTTCTTTGAATTTAGCTTTTAGTCAGTGTTACACAAGATCAAATATCTGACAAAACTTTAGAGTTTATTATGTCTACTCATTTGCATTTTTCAGCTAACTAAGGTGCCACCAAGGAAGGAAGTAGTGTGTTTTTTAACACAACCTATCATCTAAAAAGTCATGCAGACAATCCTTAGTTACAGTGCTGCCTTTTATTGCTTTATCTTATGAGCCTAGTATCAGACTTTCCTTTATTTTGCCCAGGACTGATAATGTAACTAGCGTGTAGTCATATTGTTCTTTCAGAGAGCAGATTGGGCAATAGAACTCTTTTGATCGCCAGGAATTGCTCTGATTTTCCACAAGTTACTAAAAAGTAACATCAGCAGGCCAGAGACCTGATTAGGCAGCTCTTTTGGGACTCCTGAATGCTTATTTTCTGGGCCTCCTAAGTTAAACCGTTATGACTAACAGATATTTTTCTAATGTCCTTCTCAGTTATGAATTGATGATGAAGTATTCCATCATTATTATACCATCCTTCTGCTTCTTTTGCAAGGGACATGTCTTAGTGTCCCAGTATTCTCCACTTCCATTACTAGCTCATAAATAATTATTATTTTGTGTCTTTCAATTGCCTCCTCAAGTTTTCTGTATTCCCAAACTTCTATACCTTCCTTGCTGTCTCACCGTTTTTAAATTACTTGTATTTTTAGAAAGTTGTATAATTGTTGCTTCCAATATAAGGTGAATTCTCAGCCAGAATTGTTTGCTTTCTCAGTTACGGTATATTTAATTTTTTTGCTATCTCAAAGTTATTAATGAAAAACTTTCTATTAATATTTTGCTGGGGTTTTTTTCTTTTTCTCCTTCTACTTAGTTATCCTCAAAATTTGTTCATTTTAAGTTTTTAGAAATAGAGCGTGCACATGTGCACTTGTATATATACATGCATGCAGGCATGTATGGGCATATGTGTTTTAAGAATTGCTATTTGTCCGTGACGAGTTTAATTGGGCAGAGATCACCATCACTTAGGCAACTGGCAACTTTTACTTCAGTAATTAGGCTGTATTTATCAATCCCTATCTATCAAACTACGCCAGATGTTTCTGGCAGTAGTTCAATAATATCTTTATGTAAACATTCTTGCTTTCCAAGAGTTAAAGAGGACCGGTCTAAAACTTTTGAATTGTTCTTTTGGCAAAAACAGTGCATTTAGAGATAGATCATCCCTTACACCACAGAGCCAGAACATTCCTTTATACAGTATGTTCTCCCCATGAAGAAACTGGATTGCATGAAAACTGACTCCATATAAAATCCCTATGCAGGTTTGTTTAAATCTGCAAAATGTCCCCTTCTGGTTATACTGCTATTTAATCTTAACCAGTCATTGTAGAAAAGAAAATTCTTGCTTCAATAAAAATGTACTGTTAATAGCATCATGGTTGAAAATTGAAAGCAAACAGAAGTTACTTTGCTTTTGTATGAGTGTGAAATACTTGTTTGTACTGCTATTTCAGGCCTTATAAACCAGTTTTACCGAGGGGATCAGCAACTCCCAGATGGTGATGTGTTTAGCTCCCTCATCTGGTGCACACTGGATTTTTTCTTTTTTTCCTTGCATTGTATTTCTACCCATCCATAGAATGCAAGCTTTTATTGTGTTTTCTTTTCCTAGGCAATATGAAGAGTGATTCTAAGAGTCCCTGAAAGAAAATGTTATAAAAATGCAATTGTCATCATTTTTATTCAGCTTTTTGATTACTTGTGGAGTGTTCTCTGTTAGGCCTGTCAAATGGGATATTTGTTTTGTACTTAAAAATTAACTGGCATTATGTGTCATGGCTTTCATAAACAGAAATTACATTCACCTGTAACTTGGCTTAGTTTTCTTCTTTTCTTTTTACAGCTTTTTCACTTCCAGATCTTACAGAGCAGTTTTCACCTCCTGATGTTGCTCCTCCGATTCTAATCAAGATAGTGGAGACAATTGAAAAGAAAGGTAGGCTGAAGAACAATCTACCAATTTTTTTTTTTTTACTTCATGTAACATGTATTGTTTATGTGAGCCAAGACTGCAGAATCAGATCTAGAGTGGGCACCTCCCCTTTCTGGAGCTGCTAACGCATCACATTACTTAACAGATATGAAATAATCTCATCTAAGGTTTGTTGCATTGGTTTCTGCTCAGCAGAGGGTACTTGGACTATAGGAGCAAAAACAAAGCTTACTTCAACTGACATTTAATAACTAATGTATATATTATTGAAATTTAAAGGAGAAGCATTTGGTATTGCTTTGTTTTTTCTAACCAATAAGCACCTTAAGTCAGTTACAGAAATGCCATCATACACAGCCAAACAAGTAATGTTTTTCCCCAAAGCGGGGGAAAGAAAAAGAGAATTAAATATGAAAAAGTTACAAGAACTGTTTTTATGCTTCAGGAGCCAATTCTTTATTGCTGCTGTATGCTAAGCCAGCCAGTGTTACTTTTATGGCTTTTTGCTCTGCTGCTTTCCCTTGTTGAAGTATGTCCGTCCTTTTGAGGCTTTCCCCTTTCTTCTACCATGTCTTGCCTCTTTTGCTCGATTTCTCTCTTCAAGGAGCAGCTCAGTGCGTCCTGCTCGTTCAGTGGACCTACAGCTGGGGAGCAAGAGGAAAAGCGGTATTCAGATCAGACTGGCTTCTGTCCTTGGGGCATACGTTCTCACATACATACTTCTCTAACACTTTAAGAGTGCATAAGCTTTTCCTGAATTAGTAGGACCTTGCAAATATCAATGAGAAGGGCCAGTATTTAGTGTTGGTTGAACAACTACTGCTTCCAGGAGACTCCACTGATACTATTGAATTGTCAGTGGTCTGCATGCCTGGGTATGGTCTCTTTCCTTGTGTCTTTTCTGTTTTCACTGAAGTAGGGAATTGTGAACCCTATCTTTCACATGAAAACACTGTATTGATGTCTTTTATTCAGGTGGATTACCAGACACATGTGACATATACAGGCATTTGCTCTCACACCAGTGATGTGACGCTAACCCTACATACACAGTGAGGTTATGGGCTCTATGGATAGTCAAAGGTGACCTAAGGGATACCTGTCCCATAGAATGGGCTCTCTGCCTCTGTTGACTGCACAGGGTGCCAAAAGTTAGGCATGCTTGTAATTTAGCAGTCTCAGTTAAATCTTTAAAGCTAGTGTCAGAAGTGTCACAACTTTAGTCATGTCCCTGTTCCATTCCTATGGGGCGGTCTGACTCTCATTGCTCACTTCTAATCAGCCTGAAAGACATGGTATTCCCAGCTGGCATGTAGAGTGTAAAGGAAGATCTAGCTCCCGTGTTCCTACTGCAAGCTGTTTTCTTCCCTGGATTATGTCAATCTGTCTCCTAGTCCTGGCCTTCTACAGTCAGCCGTACGTTATATGTGGGACTGCTGGCATCTCTGATCTTCCTTGGCCAGCTCGCTCTGCATACACAGCAGTTTGCATGTACAAAGGGGTGTCTTACAGCCTTAAAAAGCAATCACATTCCATAGTGTGGTAGGTGGATGGTGGTGAGAGAATGTTGCTAATTTATACTGTAAGAACTTACTTGAAGAAAATGTAAGTATTTTGTGTCATGGCAACAGTCACTAGAACATTAATGTATCCCATCGATTTTGTTTTGAAGGTCTGGAGTGCTCAACTTTGTATGGAACACAAGGGTCAAGCAGCCCAGCAGAATTAAGACAAATTCTTGAATGTGGTAAGTACGGTTCTCATCCTTAAAGCACCAGACAGATTTTGCGGACAGACTGTTCCTCTTTTCTTTGCTCCCCTATTCAGCTTATATGTATGTGCTGGTTCTGAATAATATAATATTTAGAAGCCAAATATAAGTTTAAAAGGTTTCTAACTTTTATACTTCATATAGAAGGTATTTTTCACTTTTACAGGTTGTCTTTTTTTCATGGCTCCACTGTGTGTTTTTTCCCAGGAATAATTATTTTAATTATGTCTTGGTCACTTGCTTGTTCAAGGACTGAGAATCCAACTGTACAGAGAAAAACAAGGTGTTTTGTTCAGAAGCAGGATAAAGATACACTATTCCTGTAAGGCTGGAGGTTATTATTTTGTAAACAAATGGCCATTTGTTTACATACGGTTCTGTGTGTGTGGTATTTTTGGTCTAGTAGCTGAGGAGGCAATAGCTGCGCGTTCCCTGCCTGCTACAGAGATGATGCTGGAAGGGAGAGAGCGAGTTGGATTAAAGTTGCTGCAGTAGGCTGTGTTCTCAGGTTTTGGACAGTAATATGCAGCTACACCACTAACACCATGTACCCATTCAGGTTTCCTGAAATATATTTCCTTCTCCTTTTTTAATTTCTACTTCAGGCCAGAATATACTGGCATGGCAACACTCGGTTGCAGTATGAGAGATGAGGAGCTATTGTAGGAGGAGTGCTTGATGATTCCTTTGCAAGCTGGGGTGCAACATGGAGTGTTAGCTTCCCCTTGCATAAAAGAGCACGAAAACAGAAGGGCTAGAAAATGAAACTGGTTACGTGCCATGTTGCCAAAGGGACAAAGGAAACAAACTGCGAATTAACTCTCTTCATTTTTGGTAATTGCAAATATTAGCAAGATGAATAAGAGATGATACTATGAGTTGTCGGTTCCTTCAAATCAAAAGAGCATCCTGTCCTCTGCTGATTGTGGTGGGCGTGAAGAACAATATAAGTGCAAGCAGGGAGAAGAGATATGCATGTGGTGCTAGAAGCCCAACCCATATTTTTAGTATTGAAATTATATTTTTAAGGCCAGATAAATGCAGATTTTCTATGGCACCAATATGCCTGTATCTCTTAATTTATCTGAACCTCTTTTTAATTTCTAAACTGAGATGTACTTTTACGAAAGGTTCATCTATCTCCTGAGATCAAGAACTTGTGGTTTACATGTATTCTTATTTAAAATGTAATTAGGATTGAGAAAAGAAAAGAGGACTTTACCCTGTTGTAACAGTGTATCTCTCTGAGTTCTCTTTAAGATAGGATCAGAATCTTCCAGGACAGAGCTGGTGCATTAGGTGTCCAGATACATAGGTACAGACAGATCTCATCTCTGCCTACTCTCTTTGAATTAGCCAAGTGCTAATTCAGAGAGCAAACTCAGTTTTGGTCTCAAAGTCATAGACTGCATTAGTGTGCTGTCCTGCTTATGGTTAAAATGTTCTCCATATTAATTGCATAACTGCCTGTTAGCTTAGCTAACTTGCATCTGGCCAGTTTAGCAGATGGAAGAGTTCAGGTCTGTTTATGACATTACACCCAGAGGGTTGCAGATTACCACAAGTTTATTCTCACTCATGTATTCATTATAATAATTTGGGATATACTTTAGAGAATGGGTCAACACTGAAAGAATCAGGCTTTAACTTGGCTTATGAAATAAAAATCATCCTGTGAGCAATGAAACTAATGAAAATTATTTCTTGTTAATTTGTGGTTGGATTCTCTGCACATAATTGCTCTTGCAGGATTCATACTCACACTGCAAGTTTTTTATCATCTGAGCCATTCAAAATGTCTTTTTTCTCATGCAAATTCTTCAGTGTCTGATAAGATTTGAGCTAATACTGCAAGCTTTCCTTTCGGAAAAACAGAAGGAAGGTGGAGGAGTGCTAAGTTTCTCAGTACCTCCTTTTGGCTGCCTTTGTTCACAGTACATGTAGACACACCACGTATCTGATTCCTCTGGCTCCCTGTTGAATGTGGTTTAAACCGGCCAGATAGGTTCAGGAATTATTTTACAGGGGACTTGGCTACCCTAGACAGTTGGTCAGTATTAATACGTCTAAATTCTTGTACCAAATGCGGATCTTTCCACATTTGTAAACATTTAGGACACCAGAGTTTCATGTTTTAAGATGAACAATAATCTTGCTTGCACTAAGTAAGCATTTCTGTATTTTCCTGTTTTTATTTTTGCTGCTGATACTCCTTGCTCCAGCACTAACAAGTAGTCCTTTATGTGACACTCCCAAACCTTAGCCCAAGTCATAACTATCCTGCAAGGGTATCAGGTTTTACAAGATGAATCCTAACAGCTGCATAAAACACCAAGCACCCAGTTCTGCACGTGCATGTTTGTTTCGACTTACATAAATATTTACAGACTTGGACCCCTAAGTTGTTCATCAGACTTCAAATCATAATAGAAGTAGCTACCAGTAGAGAAACTGCATTTGCCCAAAACCTTGATTAATAATTACTTCTTACACAAAATATTTACAGGTAAAACAGAGACTTGTTAAAAATATTCTGATGTTCCATAACATTGCCAACATGCAGCAAGTCACTACCGTTATTCAGAGTTCAGCCCTGCACTGCATGTGACAGAAGGCCGCACACAGCTGTGGAAGCCGTTTGGCTCATCAGATGTCAAAGGCCTGGGCATGGTGTTGAGCACTGTATGTTCTTCATCTCCAAAGATGTGTCTTGGTATTTTTTCTTACAAGTTGTTCCCCGTACACCAGATACAAGTTAGCGGTTTTGGCCTGGTATAAATCCCTCGTATCATGATCCCGAATATTTTTTCCAGTTTTCTGATATCTAAAAAATAAGTTGCTCTTTCCCTTTAGATGCCTCTTCGCTGGATTTAGAGACATTTGATGTGCACATTTTATCAGATGCTCTCAAGAGGTATCTCCTGGACTTGCCAAATCCCATCATTCCAGCAGCTGTTTATAGTGACATGATTTCTGTACCTCAAGGTATGATTATCACATTGTTTCAAATATCAGACAAAAAAGCTTTTATTAGATTTTGAATATCTGGTGGTCCAACTCTCACCCACAGAACAGGGAAGATTCTGCACAACCCGTCAGTATCACAGAAGACATATATGCCTTCACCAATTTTGAAGGAAGTTGTTTCAATTCAGATCTAAATGCATTATTTAATTACCTATGTAGGTGAATGTAATGGAAAATATAAGGGATAACACAGTTATCGTCATTTTAGTAAGTTGAATGACTATAGAAGAACTGGGAGGAAAAACCAAGGACTTATCTGTATGTAGAAAGCTAATTTTTAACTTTTTATCAGTGCTGACAAAGTAAATATATTAGAGGTCATGGTGTTCTGTGGTAGGTTGGGAGTTGCAGATTATGAAGTGAGAAACGCATGCATGTAAGATTCATCATCTACAGTGGTCATTTCAAACAAGTACAGTTTATAGGCTTTCAGCATGTGGGCCCAGTATTCTGTTATATATCTCAGGACAGGATATTGTTACTGGTAACCTTCAAAGTTAGAACAGCACCTGTGAGACTTATCTAGAGCATCTCAGAATTACCCAATCATGTGTGACGCTAAACACAAGACAGACTTCTACCAGTACACTCTGAACACATTGTGGTTTTTACCAAAATGCATATCTGTTTCCGTTTGACTTTTAAATACTTGTTCTTTACCCTTCCCTGAGCATTTCATTCTTTTCAAAAGAAGAAAGAAGTCCTATGGCCCTAGTGAAGGACAGAATTTTTTTTTCTGTAAAATTGATGCTTCCAAAGGAGCCATGTATAGTTTCATTTTACGTGTTCCTGTGCTGATGTGAAGAGCCTTTTTTCTCTTTGCTTGCAGAAGTGCAGAGCTCAGAGGAGTATGCTCAGTTGCTGAAGAAACTTATCAGATCTCCAAATATACCTCCCCAGTATTGGCTCACGCTCCAGTATTTGCTGAAACATTTCCTCAGAGTTTGTCAAGCCTCCAGCAAAAATCTCTTCAATGCAAGGTCTCTGGCTGAAATTTTCAGCCCTCTGCTTTTCAAATTCCAGATAGCAAGGTACGTGGGTCATCTTTCTTATATTTTGTACTGTAGATATGGGTTAGTTATATACACAAAAGTAAGTTTAATGAATTAATTTTCTGATCTTACTTCTAATGTGAAGGGCACTGTAAATTTTGCCAATGTTTTTTGAATAATTCTAATGTAAATTTTTGCATTTTTCCTTGTTCTTACTGCCTAATCCATCTCTTGCAGCTCTGATAATACTGAACACCACATAAAAATCCTAGAGGTTTTAATCACAAGTGAATGGAATGAGAGACAGCTTGTACCAGGTAAAATTTTAATTTTTAATTTTAAAAGTTATATACCATTGTTTTCTTAAATATTAAAATTCAGATAAAGGACAGTAAATGCTTGCTGTTTTTCTGTTTTAATCAAGCTTAATGCAGAAGTGCATAATTACAGAACTAAGTAGAAGTTGTTCATATGCTCTGTAGTGGTGTGCAGCAATTGTTTTATAAGAAATTGTTTTTTTCATTAAAATTCTGTTTGTACCAATAGTTTGTACAGCCTTAGAACTTTAATCTATTTTTCAGTAAACTGTGAATACGGATTTGTGAATTTTTAAGTCCTATAAACCAATAGAATGATATCATACAGTGATGGGGGTTGAATTTTGGAGATTATATTTAATCTTCACCTTACTCCCAAGCAAATTTTCTTAGAACTACAGTACCCCATATAGATTATCAGAAGAAAGTAAGATTTCCCCCTTTATTTGCATGTATGTATTTTTTAATCCAGAGACTCAAAAGATTTATTTCTCAATCTCAATAAACAATGCAGAAAATATTAAAACCCCATTCAGGAAGGTCAGATTATACTTGTGTTGATTCTGTGAGTTAGTATCTAATTTAGTCAACAAACAGTAAAACCCATTTCTAATTTATGCAAAAATCCATGGGTTTAAATGAAATATTTGGTAGGAACAGGGCATAGTTGCTAACTATGTGCAAAGGAAATTGTTAATGCAAAAGGACTTTAGATGTTAGCTTAAAGTAATTCCTTTTACACCTTATTAATGGAGAATATCCGAACAAAGGATAGGGCAGGCTGTAGCTTTCCTGCTTCTGTATTCAAAGTACAAGGTAAAGTTCATGGCAGTGGGATTTGTAGGGCTGCTTAAGATTTTGAAGAGCTGGAACAGAACAACAGAAAAGCAGTAGCAGAAAAATGCCTTATTTCTGGTATTTTAGTTAGGCACACTGTATAATCTCCTTCATCAAATAATGAAGATTAATTTAAAGTGGCTAAGATTTATTTTCCTACTGCTTTGATTGGAAGGCTTTTCCAACCTTTCCAGCTAGTTAGGAAGGCTTTTCCAACCTTCCAATTAGTTAGGAACCTTTGCATGACATTTAGTCTACATATGTTTTCTTTCAGATAGTTTATACCTATTTGGTTTTGTTCAATTTTATCAGCATAGTTAAACAGGCATTTTCAAAACCACTGTGTATTTTCTTTATAATGCTTCATAAAATCCAAACTTTTAATGGCTATTTGTCCTATTTTACCAAGAATCAGCTAATTGTTAAAGGATTATTTTCTTAGCACTTGTTACAAGCCTTAAAAGGCAAAATACATTATTGAATCCTGTAATATTCTAAAGGCATTTTCTAACAGGCATATCCTAATAGCATTTTTCTAAATTATATGTTTGCAAATGCTATTGATTATGTAAGTTTATATGGTTAGAGCCACTGGTTTGGAGGTTACAAAGGTAGGGTCAGCAGTGAGAGTTAGGATTCAAAGAGAGAGTTTCTTAAATTGCACTTAAGGGATCAGTTGGTTGCATATCGTCCTGACTTGCTTCATGTGAGAAAAGTATAAAAGTGAAAGGTGTTGATGTTAGAACTGCTAATAAAGACAAGGATTCTAGTCATCTTGAGAGTATCATTAGGGCACTTGAAGAAATGTGGCTGTATCCATCAGATTTACAGGGTTTGACATGACATTAATAATTATAATCAAACATCTGCTTGTTTTTAACATTGCTTCTGCATTAATTAATATTTCATAATGCACCAGTTTATTTTGAGGGCCCTCCTGGGATTTTTCATAAGATCTGTTCCAAAAATAAAACACTTCTCTGTGCATTTCAAAGTCCATCCTGGGCAGTGGAATGTTTTTCAGTAGAACATTTGCAGACCTATTAATATGCTTGAAAAAAACTCAGGCACCAGTTTTCAAGCTTTGTAGTCTCTGGTCATGTAGCCTCTGCTCTGTAAAGCGCTTGAATAGTTTTCAAAAGTTGAGTCTTAACAGAATGTTATGTAAATTTACAGGATTAGGACTTTACCACACCAAAATCATTCGGTGACCTGATCATCTCAAGCGCTTTGGTTTTATAGTTCTCATAAAAAACTCTTAAGATGTATTTTTCAGAATTATTATCTTCAAGATTATTGCTTGTAGTAGCTTGATTTTCCATAAAAATTGTTTAGAGACATTGTAATAAAAGGAAGATTTCTAGAAAAGATAACTTGTCATGTAAGTGTTCTGAAAATGATAATCTATAATAGAATTTTAAAACTGCAGAAGTTAAGAGGCTTTAAGCAGAAAGAATCTTACTTGTTGAAAATAGTGTAATGACAACCAAGCAATAATAGGGAAGCCAATGCTGCCAAGTTTCTTCTCTTTTTTACAAGCTGGAGTGATAGCTTCCTCCTTTCATTTCTTTCTGTCATTCTCAAGCCTGGATGAAACCACTCTGTCTAAAACAAGCTGTGCATGAAGTTTTAGTGGCATGCTACATAGTACGTAGATACATGAAATGCAATGTTGGAGGTAACTGATCTGAATAGGGAAGAGATATTTGCACAATGTGGAGTTTTTTCTTATTGCATCACCCACTAATTATTCTGCTTGCCTCACAGCCATAGAAAGTGTGCGATTGGACCTTATATCTTAATATATCTTAAAATTAGTATCTTAAATTGAGCACCTTTAATTGGACATCTTATAGCTACAGTGATGCTTTGCATGCCATAAAGCAAAAACACAGGGGTTACTTCTAGGACATTACTTAATTTTTTTTCGTCACAGAACGACTCTGGACTGAATTTTTAATTCTTTTTCTCTGTCACACTGTTCAACAGTAAACTATGCATTTTAGTTTGTGAATTAGAATAGCGCTTACCCCTCCACCAAAGTTAAAGTGCAGTTAAAATACCTGTTGTGCCTATGTGTGTAGTAGGTGAAGACAAACTAATGTTGCTGGAGAAGTAAGATTGGAGAAATGGTTGGTGTTCTGTATAATCGGTAACCACATCCATTTTCTGATTCCTTCTCATTCTTTGAGTTTATCAATAGGTGAGCCAAAAGATGGTGTTAGTGGGCAAGCTAGGTGATTGAGCATCCCGTTCTAACACCCCAACTTGATGAACAGCCACACAAACTTTAATTTAATGAGTAATCCTGATCTTACAGTCAGAAACGAAGTGCATGTCTGTAAAGATGCCATTCAAAGCAGTAGTATTAGAAGAAAATATCTTACTTGTAACAGATTATAGGTTACAGTGCTGCTTGTGTCTCACAGTCTCGCACATCTTACAGAGGTGTGAAGTTGTATGTGCTTTTTTAGAGGTAAATACTGAAAAATAGGCTATATTTTTTTCAGTTGGGCTTTTTTTTCAGTTCGTTTTCAAGGCTCCTGGCTTTTCTATCTGGAGGAGGCCTGCCCTGGACGTGGGTCCCAGGGCCATCCATGGCAGCACGGTCGGTTTGGAGCTGTTAGCGAGGGAGGCAGGTTGTTACAGAGGAAGGTGGGGCGGTCGGAGAGCTGGGGGTAATTTTCAGGGGGGACTCAGGGAAATGGTGGCCCACTCCGGGTCAAGGGCTGTTACGGAGCCTGGAGTGGCTTTGGGTGTGTGAGATTAAAGTGTGTCTTACTGCAGGAAGGTGAAGAGCAAGGGGGAGGTGGTGGGAGGGCGAGGGGACACGGGCAGCTGGTGGCACTGCGGGCAGAGGGGCTGGTCAGGAGCAGAGGCAGAGCCGCGGCAGTGGTGGGAAGGAGATGCCTTCCCAAGAATTGAAGCCTCTCATGGCCTGTGCACTAAGTCAAGCTGAGCTGCTTTGTCTAGACTGTCCATCCCAGTTTATTCCTGTTTCCCAGGCTTGTAGATAACATTGTAAATAATGGCTGAAGCTGTGAAACACCGCGCTATTGGGCATGAAGAGGTAGGAATTACTCCTCACGGGGTCATAGCTAAGAATGAGTGAGGTAATGAGACTGCCCTACAAGTAACTGCTCACTTGCTGGGGAAGGGGTCCTGGCAGCCCAGATGCAGAGAGTTTGCTTTTAGCTGCACAGAATATTAGCAAGCGTGGCAGCCTAACAGCCCGGCCCGAGCAGGGGAGTATAAAGGCTGATGCTGTTCCTCTTGGAATCGAACGCAAGGCTCCCCTGGGCTGCTGCAGTGGTCAGGCTCAGCTCACACTCCTGTGGGTAGTGTCACGAACACTAGGGGACACAAACAGATGTGTGGGAATGCTGTCCCTTGTCAGGACTTTTCTGCATCATGTCAGGGGCTTGGCTGGACTGTCAGCATCACCGAGCATGGTTTGGAGCCTACAGAAGGCCGTCTGTCCCGGGGAGAGATAGTGTGCATCCGTGCCTCACCCGGCAGAGGGCTCCCCTTCTAAGCTAATAAAAATCAGGCTTTATACCTGCTTTAACGGAGAGCAAAATGCTTTGTTAATCACCATACCTACGAATGTTGAATTCTTGGTTTAGGATTTCACAGGAGTCTGTGCTTTATGTTTCTCAATACCTAACTGAAAGTATTTGGTAAAACAGAAACAACATGTACCACACAATTAGAATTTTTTATATTGTTATATATGCGTGTGTGTATTTGTATGCAAGTATGTGTAACGCACATGCAAGCCTGTCAAACTTGATCAGTTCTCTTCCTGCTTCAAAAATATCTTTTTAGGAAAAAAAAGCTTTATAGATATAAGAATACTGTGAGCTGTGAGTATGACTGCAAAAAATAGTAAGCTGCTGACTCTCTGCAAATGCAAATCTGGAGATTCAATGGGCACCACTCAAGGTTTTGAAATTTAAGTAAAAGTTAAGAAACACAGGTAGGCTGTACCTTTATGACAGTGCTCTTTTTACATTATATATAGAACTGACAATTGTTCAAGTAGGCAAAGGCTAAAACTAGGAAAGCAAGGTATTGTTACAGATGAAGCTCATCAATCAAATTTAAAACATCAAAAGCATACTGCAGATATTTGGGATTATTTCATTAGGAGGTGCAAGTGGGTTTGGTATTTTGGTAGGGGGAATCTTTGGGAGGTGAAAACTTTTCGATGCCATTTGACTGCCATAAGGAGCACAAGCTAGTCTCAAGGAACACAGCTACTAGAAGTTCTCACTGTTTCCAGCAAGTGGGAGGAAAATACTCATCCCGTTTTTCTTTTTTCCTTGTAAATGTATAGCTGGCAAAGAAGTTAACACCTGTAGGCAAAGGGGAGCAGGCTCTTCAGTTGCTGCTCTGTTCCTTTAGCAAGTCTGGTGTCCACCAAATTCTAAGGCAAGGAAAATATATTTGACCTAAACTGCTCCCTCTCTGTATAGTCCCTTTTCCTGCCTGCCTGCCCAAGAAATGAACAACCCTGACATACTGGAAAACATCATGGATACGGGCAGGTGGTTTTTTCTACTATTTTCAGTTTATAGGAAATGGTCAAAATGCCTCACAGTGTTATAGTAAGGCTCTTTAAGCAGCACCTGTATTTGTGATCCAGCGTGAGTGTGTAGGAGGTGATGCTCTGCTTGCAAGCAGGCTATTTCACTTGCACAGAGCTGCTCTGAGTGATGCAGTTCTTTTCAAGGGAGATTTTGATTCTGTTTTTTTTTTCTGCAGAAAGTTTGCCACTTCCTGTATTTGGCTGTTTGTGGTGTTTTCTCAACTTCATTCTGCACTCAGCAGCTAGTGACAGAGACTATTTTAAGGCCTCTTACAATGGTCTTCTCATTTACTTAGCTAAAATGAGAAAGTTAGCCCTGCATTGGCCACTTGTTAGCTGATGACAACTTTTACTTTGAATCTGGCTCCCCCTCCCCCACCTGAAATCCCTGGCTCAGCAAATATTTGAACCTGCCCAAGTTAATCATGAAACTGAGATCTTTATCTGAGAGAGACGTGCAAGCTACCGAGGGTGGTGGTTTCTTTTTTTTTTTACAGTACTAAAGTCAGGTTCACTTTTTAATGATGAACCAGAGTAAGTGGATACCTTCTGCACAGCACAGAGCTTTAAGCAGTTAAGAAGCGAGAGAGGCTTGAATTTTCTCACTGCATGTTACAGATCTTTTAGGGTTTTTTATGGAACATTGGTTGGAAAGCAGAGCAATCTCTTTTTGAGATTTTTTTTTTCTTCGTTGCTTCAGAGAAGCTTCCTAGAAAAAGGAGTTTTGGGGATTTTTTTAATGCAAGACTTTTATAAAAGGAAACCAATTACTTTTTCGGGCTATTGGATTATATTTTCAGGCTGTGTTACAAGGGCGAGCGTTTGTGATGCATAATTTACAAAGTAAGTGATTTTGAATTTCTGTGTGTGTTTTCTTCATCACCTCATGGAAGTATTTTATGATAACTGATTAGTAGGTAGAGCTTTCATGGTCTTAAGATTTGTGAATGTAAGTCAAGTACCTCAGTACCTCTCTGGGTTATACTGGGAATGGGGAATCGCCTGTCTGCCTCCTGTCTTTTTTTGCTTGCAAGCTGGGCTAGTCTGAGCTGAGCACTAACCTGATAATACAAGCGTGGACAGTCCAGAATTTGGCCACCAGTGAAACCCTGGAGAACTAATTTTTCCTGAAAGCCTTTATTAGACAGAGTTAAAAATATAAATCTTACTGATCCCAGAAGAAACCTAAATGCAGCAATGTAGTCTTTGTAGGAAATATTTATAACCTAATTTAAATAATTACCTTGGCAACTCAACTGTTCAGGTAGCAGGTGGGGTAAACCTCCAAGTTCAGTGTTTGGACTTGTGTCTGGGATGATTTTAAGTATCCTATTTCATTTTGGAAATGGAAGGAATTTTTGGAACATGTTTACCTAAACAGGGAGGGGAGAGTCAACTTCAGAGTGAATTTAACCTTGTTAACGTATGAAGCAAACTAGCATGCATTTTTTGTAGCTGTTGATACTCCAGGCATGTTCTTGTATGCTAATGCTTGTCTAAAAGGGGTAAACTGCTGAGGGGCACGTGCGGGGGGTTGATACGTGTGAAGTATTTGGAAGGGTATAAATGGTGTTAATTTTTTTTTTCATGAATATTTGTGAGATAGAGCGCATTTCAGCCACATCAGGATTCCTTATGATGTAGGCACAGATAGTTGCTACAGCTACTCTTTGTTGTGGTTATTTTTGGGATCTCCTTTTCTGCCCCCATAGATTATAGTGAGTATAAAGCATTCACGTTGCTTTACATAGCATTCTGCTCTGGAATTAATAGTCTGTTCTGTGCATGTTTCTTCTGAGAGGTCTGAGACAGTTACAGTCAGCAATGGGGGGAAGTTAAGAAGGCATCTATCTAAATGGTAGGAGAGTACTGATGACATAAAGTCAAGTGAGGAAGAAGACACTGACAGGGGACTCTTGCTTTTAAAAATAATTAACCTGATAGGTATCTTAATGAGAACAGGGTAGAGAAACAGTGTGAAAAAGCAGACTAAATCTTTTTGTATCCTGACAGACTGGCTTTTTATGTTCAGCAAAATCACTTCAAGATCTTGCTCAGTTTTGACTTTCTTCCTCTGTTTAGGCAAGTCTGCTGAATGTAAGATCACAATATTTGCTGTTTAGATTTCAAAATTATTTCATCTAGATCAATTGGAATTGTATTTTATTACAAAACGATAAGGGGGGGAAGACATCTCTGCAGAAAGCACATTTTATATAATAATATCCAGTATGTCAGACCTGTGTGTCCATTGAAATAACAGAAATCTGTACAATTTAAAAACATAATCCGTATTTGATTGTGTGGCGATACATATGCCTGTGTGTGTATGTGCGAAATGGGTGTGTAATGGATATACAGAGACACATACACACACACACACACACACACACACAGAGTCATGCTCTTTTCCCTTCTGCATCTTTAATACGTACGGTAGGTCCAGAAGGCTTTTGAAGCTTTTTGAATGGTAAGCTTCAGGCATCCGAGCAGGAGAATGCAACGGGGATGTGGCCGACCTACTTCTAAAGGGAGCTGCCCTGTGTGTGAGCGTGCGTGTGTTGTGTGCTGGTGTGTGTAAGAGCTACGTGCTGCAGCATATCAGCCTTTTGTCATCCTGCCAGGGTTGGACTGTACCATGCTGCAAAGTCAGGAGCCGGAGCCGGCAGCGCGGGCGAGGAGAGCCCACTCGCTCCTTTTGTTTGTAATGCCAGGTTTATATTGCAGTTCTGCTAAGTGTGGCTTCCTTCTGAAACTGAAATTGTTTTAGGATTAATGTGGAACAAAATGATGAAACAGGAGTGGTCTGGTGACATTATTTTGACATGATTGGCTGAGGATTATGATGTAATAGGTTACAGTGCAGCCCCTTATAGGTTTTAAAATGAATTCCAAGACACCATTACAAAGAGAGCCTGACTCTTTTCTTGTATCTGAGCTTACTCAGTGAAACTCATACAAATGTACAATACTGTTTGGAATATGGAAGAACTGGATATAGAATATCCTAAGACAGATATAAATTGTGGCACAGACTTGATGTTTTACATAGAAATGGATCCACCAGGTAAAACTGCAGTCTTATTATTGAAGACTTAATTCATTTTGGTCTTTACAGTAGCTGCTGAAAAATTCTTAGTGGATATGTAGGATTTCTTTACTTTGTCATTGATACAAATAGTTTTTCTTTTTCCTTTTTTTCATAAATTAGAATTATATTGTGGTTTAGTGCATGGTTACAGTAATTAGAATCATAACCTGTAGAAATACCTGTCTGCTTACTTAATTGAATTTTTACTGAAATGACTTGTTTCTGTTTTGATTTTATTCTGTCAGATGTAGTTCTAGTTCTGCTATTATATCATAAAAATTCTGTATTTCTTATATTATTATTTTTGCTATCTCTGTTCCACACTGTGACTAAAAGGAGATGCTGTAATAATACTTTTATTTCCTGAAGCAGTGATTACAAGTTTTTTTTTTTTGATTGTCTGAAGAAAAAACAGATTTTAAAATGTCACAATATTAATTGAATACCTGATATTGCATCATTTTTTCATATAATGTAAGAATACTATGCTATCTTGGTATTCACTGCAACTTTAAAAACATTGTCTTTTGTAGCTGGTCATAATATACAGTTCAGGAGCATTTGTAAGGAATGATGTACTTACTGGAGAACTAAAAGAGCTGGGTTGATTTTTAATCCTGATTCCAATGTAGTCCACCTTGCTACTAAGTCCGGAGTGCTGCAGTATCTTCTCTGGCACCCACTGGTATACATATGCAGCTTTGACATTGAGAAGAGGGGGATGTGGTTTTTAATCAGTCCTGGCATTTGGAACACAGTTTATTCTGTAGAATACTAAGATTAACACAAGGGATATTTGGGTCACAGATGGGTTTCTTAAAGTGTTTTTTTGGCAAATCATTGCACAGAATGCTGAGGATCACAAAACCCCAATTATTCTTCTTAAAATATACTGTATTGCTGTGGGTTTGCATCTTTTATTACTCAGCTTGTAGGTGAGGGAGCAGCAACATTCCTCTAAGACCATTACATAGGAGACAAAAAAAAAAAGGCAGTTTTACATGTTTTATTATTTATATTCACCTGAGTAGAAGAAGGTAAAAGCAAACTTCAAAAATTTTTTATCTCAAATACTTTCTTCACAGGGGGAGGAGATGAGTATGGTGTTATATTTTGCTTAAAATAAGTATATTACTGCAAAAGTAACATACTTTTTGAAACAGTACAGCTTTCTTGTTGAATTAGATTGTTTTCAGTAAAATGTCTTGATTCATCTAATGTCTTTCAATGACTGTTAGTAATGGAAAACTCTATTTTATAACTATTTTTTTTCTCATTCATGTAATGATGTGTAATTTCAAGGAATATGTAGTCAGGTTTTCAATGAGTTATAATCAACTTTTTTTCCCTCTTTCATCTGCAGCACTGCCTCCTAAGCCACCAAAACCTAACACTGCAACTAACAACGGCATGAATAACAACATGTCATTACAGGATGCTGAATGGTACTGGGGAGATATCTCAAGGTAAAGCAGCTCAAGACTTTCTTATATTTGGCTTTATGCTCTTGCTGTGCTATTCTGTGTGTATGTATTATGCTTAAGTATAGAAGAATTAGAGTTCTAAGAGACATTTTTAGGATATTTTCCAACACAAATATATTACAGTTGGTTTTACTCCAAACATGACTAAAAAGTTACTGGCAGTCAGTTAAGAATATAGTATGTGAAATGATTGTTCTGTTACTTTAAGACAGCTATACGAAATGCTGGCGTGAAAGGGCAACACCAAGAAATAAGTATTTTCTTCTTGTCTTTCATGCAGAACCTCAACTGTAGGCACAATAGTTAACAAGCCAGGCTAACAAGTGCCATTTATTAGCAACATTTTTAACTGTGCTATATATAGGTACATTAGACCAGCACTGGCTGCTCCAAATGTGCAGGCTTGTATGAACAAGTAGAAAGACCTTTCCATTAATGTAATTTTGTCTAGCAGTGAGGGGACATAGGATATACCATTTTTATATCCCAGTTGTTCTCCAGCAATGTTAAATAAGCTATTAAATAACTATATATTAATATGGAGATCAAGAAGGCTTATAATCCCCACTTATTTTAAAACAGAAGAATTTAGAGCGCAGTGAGAGGATAATGGAGGGAGAAGTAGCTGAAATGATTGGTTACTTTTGCTTTCAATTTCAGAGAAGAAGTAAATGAGAAGCTTCGAGACACTGCTGATGGTACCTTTTTGGTACGAGATGCTTCAACCAAAATGCATGGGGACTACACGCTTACACTAAGGTAAGAGTAGTTATGCTATGTCTGTAATACTTGACAGTAAAACACAATAATGCATTTAAAATCCAATGTTCTTTAGAAATAGTACTTGAAGTATGCCTAACTTTTCAACAAACTTTATTTGCAGGAAAGGAGGAAATAACAAATTAATCAAAATATTTCATCGAGATGGAAAATACGGCTTTTCTGACCCATTAACTTTCAACTCTGTGGTTGAGCTAATAAACCACTACCGGAATGAATCTCTAGCCCAGTATAATCCTAAACTGGATGTAAAATTACTGTATCCAGTGTCTAAGTACCAGCAGGTAATTTGGTCTGTTCTTTTTGTGTTCCACTTAAATACAGAGAAATTTCTGCAGACTGGTTGTCGTTTATCACGGAGAACTTCAGCTCTGTTAGTAATTGAAAAAATAAAGCGGGTATGAAAACGGTTACTTGTGTTTAAAACCACCTGCACAGTTTGCATATAAATAATTAAAACTTCAAATACTAGGGATACATTATTAAGAAATAAATTTATGTTAATAAATATCCCACTCATTAATGATGAAATATATAATTTTCTGTATAAAGTTGAACACTTGCAACATAAAATTGCTTTTTGTGATTAATTTCTCATTTGCATATTATGCCTATAGTATATTATATCTCTATGCTGATGAAAGAGAAGTGACATTTATCATGTAACTATCTAGGCATTTTTAAGCAGTTTTATCCTGAAAATCTGTGCAATATCATTGTTTCTTTACGGAGTATCTTTCCTTCTGTTCATCATTCCAGGATCAAGTTGTAAAAGAGGATAGCATTGAAGCAGTGGGAAAGAAATTACATGAATATAATACCCAGTTCCAAGAAAAAAGCCGAGAATATGACAGACTCTATGAAGACTACACAAGGACTTCTCAGGTGAGCTGGATTTGAAACTAAAGGGAGGCTGGAAGACTTCTGTAGATTCAGAAGAATATTGGTGTAAATTCATACTGCCATCTTCATCCTCCTCCCCCTCCCTTCTGCCACCACTGCCATTGCTCAAAAGAGGAAACATATCTGAAGTGCTTGCACAGTATAGTAGAATCGCTTACTCATGTTTGAACAGTCACCACCTGTAACCTAACCCGCCCTGTGCCCAAGTCTGACACTTGCATCCAAAGCAAGTACAGAACTGTCTTCTTTTACCAACCCTTCTGCATACTGACCTCGTCAAGCTGGGTGACAGTTTTCAAGACACATATTCAGGGAAGCGCTGTATTTTATTATTTTGAAGAGTCTGGTTTCATCTATGCAGAGTAGAGAGATTATGTGTGTAGATAACAATGCAGGAATTAAAAGCTGCCTCTATCCTTCTTTCAACTTAATCAATTATTAGCCAAGTCTCGAAGTGCCAGTGAATTAGTGCTGTTTTTCAGACCCAGAATCATGACTGCTTCTTAAAATGTGCAGGAAATATGCCTAAAAATAATTGAAGACAGAGGGAGAAGTGCAGGCAATTTGAACTAATGACTTAAAAGACTTAGCTATCAGCTAGCTATGTAGGGACAGGAGGGTGGACTAAATGACCTCTTGAGACCTGTCCAGGCCAATATCTTACACTTTTATTTCAGAAAGCCACATGTGCCTCTGAGGACATTAGTTGGTATGAAGTACAAAGTGCATTGCCACAAGGCTGTAATCATCACATATAAAACTCATTTATATAAAACAAAGATTGTGCCTAGCTCTTTGTCTAGCAGTTTTTCTTTCTTGGAAAACCTCATCATGGAAAGGCTTATCATGGTAACCTTTTGCATGGGCCTGTTTTGCGCTGCAGCAAGAATGTAGGTCTCTGCAGACAGAATGCATTCTGGTAAAGGGGTATTGAGGTCTTCTGTTACAATATACTAAAGTGTTGCTGTGATACAAGCCAAGAAATCATACCTTCTGTCTGATAACAATGTAATAACAATTATTTCATTTTTCAGGAAATTCAAATGAAAAGAACAGCTATTGAAGCGTTTAATGAAACAATAAAAATATTTGAAGAGCAGTGCCAGACGCAAGAAAGATACAGTAAGGAATACATTGAAAAATTTAAACGAGAAGGAAACGAAAAAGAAATACAAAGGTCAGTATTTGTATTTGCATTTCAAATTGTATGATTATGAAGAAAGAATGCCAAGTATAGATCTGCCTAAAAGTAAAGCAAGATGTCGAGTTTAAAGTTGTTCAGTTGTAGGCAAAGCAAGTCTCAAGTGGGGTAGATGTGATCTTGCAAAATGTATAGCTACATCTAGAGAAGTAATCTGTTCTCTTAAGTGTCTACTAAGCTACCACTTAATCAGCTACCACTAAGTAGCTGATTATGAAGTTATGAATAAGACATCATCAGACTGTAACCTACCACATTATTCCATTCAGAATTATGCACAACTATGAAAAACTGAAATCTCGAATAAGTGAAATTGTGGACAGCAGGCGTAGATTAGAAGAGGATTTAAAGAAGCAAGCAGCTGAATATAGAGAGATAGACAAGCGCATGAACAGCATTAAGCCAGACCTCATACAGCTGAGGAAGACAAGAGATCAGTACTTGATGTAAGTATCATTATAAATTAACAATATTTTTATTTTCATTGGTACGCAACTTCTGTAACTAACAATTCATTTTATTTGCAATTATTGTCCAGGTGGCTGACTCAAAAAGGTGTTCGGCAAAAGAAGCTAAATGAATGGCTTGGAAATGAAAATACAGAAGAGTGAGTATTAAAAATTTAAATATTTCTGGTATTTCAAATCATCTTATGCAAAAGTGAGATAAAGCATATTTAATTCCTGGACCACACAGAGGAAAGCTCAAGCCTACATCTCCAGCATCATGCAAGTATTAGAAGGGACTCTTGTCTCACCCCCTACCCTCCGTTAGTCAGGGAAGTGCATAATCAAGTTACTACAGCAAAGCAGTGGTATTTAACCTATGTCTTTATTCTTACCAGCAAAATTAAGATCATAAGCTCTTACTATCTTACAGAGAGGCCATACGGATGGATAAATTGTTCAGAAGTTTTCTTAGGCATGGGCAGGCTTTTTCCAAATTTCAAGCATCGGTACGATGGCGCACTCTGGCACAGAGATATGCACATCAGTATATCACATTGCTATAGGAGATGATAAAATTGCATATGCTGAAGAGTGATCCTTCTCTGGTTTTGTGGTCTGGTTAATTTTTCTGCGAAATGGCAGGATAGTATTCTGTCTTTTCAGCAATTCAGTTTACTATAGGTTCTGACAGGGGTTTGGCTAATGAATATATTTCACTTCATTCTTGGGAAGAAAGCAAAAAGTACCTGGGTGGTGTGAATGTAGACCAAAATAGTATCAAAAGTGTAGTAACAGTCAAGAATGAATAAATAGAAAAATGAAGTTGTTTGAGTAATAGTCATATCAACATTTTTGGCTTAGGTAGTTTCCTGTGCATGCCCTTCAGACTGTCTGGCTGAACATATAGCAGAAGCAGCAGGCTGACAATGACTGTTTTGTGCATTTACATTCTAGCTTTGTCCACAATCTATTTTAATTTGGCTTGGTTTGTTGAGTCTCCTATGGTTATCCTGGAAATTGTGCATCTCTGCTGTGGCTGGACTGGTAGAAGCAGGGAATAAAAATGGCATACATGATTTAAAGCCATGAAGTTCACTCAGTCTTAGCACAGCTCAAAGATGATACAAAGGTGAATATGTGGGCACCTGTTTCCAGTAGTACTCATATCACTTAAACAGTAGGAAAAGAACAATGTCAGGCTTTAGTTTTAATGTAGCATCAAAAGAGTAAGTGAAACTGTTTAAAGAAAATCTTCATTTTCTCTCACTCTGTGACTCTTCTTGCCACTGAGTCTGTAAGTGCTCAGGTTTCTGCTGAAAAACTAAACTTTCATAATATGACTTTAGAAAAAAAGTTGTAATGCAGAAAAAAATCAATATAATGAGCAGCAGGAAAAACAGGAATTGCTTTTAGTAGGTGGTAGTTGAAAATAAAGCCATTGCTGAATGCATTTGAATATCATGCAAGACATAGGAGTACAATGGGATAAGAGATCTAGAAAGAATGTTATCTGAAAAAAAAAGAACCCTTTTTTTCTGAAAAACTGAATTCTGTGAGATTCTGAAGATTCTCGAAGTAGTCTACAGAAATCAGCAAAGACAGAACTGTGGATGAGTGAGAAGTCATGTTTCCTTGGACTGAGGAAAACTGATTAAAAATCTATTACAGAGGGAATAACTACATTAGTGAAACACAGACTGATTGTAAGCTGAGCAGGAGAGGCAGGGTCCACCAGTGCAGGCTGCTGGAGAAGTGGGGAGCTCTGGTACTGCAGAACTTCAAAGTAGTGTCCACAAAGCTGAACCAAAGTCTTCTTTCATGATGAACTTTAGCTCAGAGGGTTCTCTATAACTCTGAATCAGCTTCATAGTTGGTGGCTGTTTTCGTAGAGAAGGCCCTATATGATATGCTGTTCTCATAATCTGGTTATAAGGAGAGGATGAGCACTCTACTATTCCACCCTTCCTACAAATCCATCTCCCCTATAAATAATTAATCTGTCTATCTGTACAACTGTTCATAGCTTTCCCAAGCAGCAGCTGTAGTTGATACATCGCATGATTTTTCCCTGCTGACCAAGTGTTCTGATCTTTGGAAATGAAGCTGACTCAAAGGGTATTGATTTCGTTGGGCTTGCTTATTTGCCAAAACAGTGAGCAATGGTAGAAGTACTGAAGTGCTTCAAAGCAGATTCTGAAAGATAATACAACATCCTTTCATATCCTTTTTCAGATTTACATGAGTATTTTTAAAAGAAACAAGAACCAGAACTTACATTTTATTTTTATTCAGTGATTTAAATGCTGCAGTGTTACATGATTTACATCCCTAGTTTTACCAGGGAGGCATCCTACTAACCACTGACTTTCTATTTTTTTCAAGTATGGAACGGGGACTACTTAATTCATGGATTTTGCTTTTCTGTGGGTTTCACAAACATATTTTGTCCTATTTCAACAGCCAATACTCTATGGTAGAAGATGATGAGGACTTGCCCCATCATGATGAGAGAACATGGAATGTGGGAAATATCAATAGAAGCCAAGCTGAAAATCTGCTGCGGGGAAAGCGAGATGGAACATTCCTTGTCCGAGAGAGCAGCAAACAAGGCTGCTATGCCTGCTCTGTTGTGTATGTACCCTAACTTGTGAATAATGTAACCAACATTCGAGGCACCTACCTTGAGCCATGGGCAGGTAGACACTTGCATGTGCATGGATCCAACTGGACCTTCAGGCTTAGAAGCAGGCCAACAAGTCCTGAGGCCATCCTTATTGCAGCTCCATTTCCTACACAGCTCAAACCTGTGCCACTCCCACAAATGAGCCTCACGCAGAAGAAGGGAAACAAGAGCATGGATGCTATATGTAGCTGCTAAGTCCTGCCTATCTTCTGCCTCCTTAAGATAACACAACATATAGGAATTTGGGTTAAACCTAGGCTTTTACTATTATCCCACGACAGAAGACAGGCATTCTATATAGTGAAATTGCAATACCTTATTTTCTAGCTTAACTTTACTATACTGACAAACTAAAAACTGGTTGTTTTTCTTTTTTTCCTCTTTAGGGTGGATGGAGAAGTAAAGCACTGTGTGATTAACAAAACGCCTACTGGGTATGGATTTGCAGAGCCATATAACTTGTACAACTCTCTCAAGGAACTGGTGCTACATTATCAACACACATCACTCGTGCAGCACAATGACTCTCTCAATGTCACACTAGCCTACCCAGTATATGCACAGCAGAGGCGATGAAGATCTTCTTAATACTCTGGGTTATTTGGTTTTTTTCTAAAGAAAAGATTTGACAACATTGAGGCCTCTGGAGAGAGAAGGCTCCTTTCAGCCTTACTCAAGAATTTGAGCTGCAGTATCAAAGCTGTCTGTCTTCAGATGGGACTAGAGCTTTCCTTCACAACTGCAGTGGGAGATATCACAGTACTAAGCTGTGAATGTACGTTTCTAATCTGAAGTGCTTTTTTTTTAATTAAGAAACGAAAAACACAAGAGAGAGAAATCCTAACCTGATCTCCCTGCAGGGACATAGAGGCCTTTAACCATGGTGCTTGTTTACGACCACTTCTGAAGCTTTACCAGCTAGAATATTGGATTCTCCAGACACAGGGTGTAAGAGGTCTTTGTCATTCAGTTATTGGAATTTTGTGGTCACGACCTGGCTTGGATTTGGTGTTGCTGCACTCAGTGGATCCAAACACACAGCATTGTGGATTTTTTTGGTTTCTGGTGAATGATATGTAGCAGAATGGCACTTTTATTTCTAAGGGACACTTTAAAAGGACTTCAGTTACAGTACGTTGTTCAGAGTAATTGTAATAGCAAAGTGCCAGGAAGTGTTTTGTTTAAACGTTTAAAAATCCTGTTAAGATTATATTTAAGACTGAAGAAAACAGGATTTTCAATGGCATACAGTATATAATAATGTACATAGTATTGGATGACTAACTATCATTGATGGAAACTATCAATACCAAACTGCTTCTCTTTTTCCCTTTTCTGTTTGCTGAAAGCTGAATTCTTAGACTGTGCTATGCAATACTGAATTTTCTTTAGGCTGTAGTATTCTCTCAAGTATATCTACAGGTTAAGCTAGTTTTTCTTTCTTGTTTCCTTGTCTTCTGTTTTCCTTCTTTCTTCTGCCTGATGATATTTTTCCTGATGATTATTTTTTGTTATTCATTTTGTTGTTTGTTTGGGTTTGGTTTTTTTTTTTTTTTAATGTACAGGAAGCCAGCAAGAGTTGGTTTCAGAATTAAGACTATGAAATATTTTACAGTTTTCTTTGTACAGAATATTGAGCTACTAGCTCAAAATTTAAAAAGTTGGTAATTTTTTTTGGACTAAATATTTTGTTGGGCAGTGCCTGATAAGCTTCAAAGCTGCTTTATTCAATAAAAATATATGAACATTACAAAATATCACTGAGTCCAACAATATTGTTTCAGAGATATCTTTAGAATACGGTACCACGCTATGTTTGCTTCTTGAAGCATTTTGAACTTCTATCATGATTGTCTTTGTATTTGGAAGACAAAAAATTGCGTATCCTTCTCTGATAGTGATTGCAGAAAAACCAAGAAATTTGGCTACAAGTGTAGATAGTTTGGATTTCAGAATGAATCCACTCTTCATAGTAAATAAATGACTTCTTGACCTACTGTGGCAGAATTTTTGTCAGCATGTAAAGGTATTTTCATTTCATATGAAGGAAGTTTCTCTAATCTGTTGCCTAGATTAGTTTTTTGTATTAGTATTGTGTAAAAAAAAGCTCCCACCTTTACTGAGAACATTTGGATATGACTTAGAGCTAATTAAGACTGGAAAATGTCTGTTTTGAAAATGATTAGGCTACCATATTTAACCTTTTGGATATGTTTCCATAAGTTTGTAGGCCGAGGCAGTATCAAAGTGAACAATTCTATAATTTCAGGCACCAGAAACATACAAAATTAAGTTTAGTTAAATGAAACAAATATGTTAATCCAACTAGAGCAAACTTATTAGGAATTCTGGGACAATTCACTGTGGGTACTTTTCAGTGTTTACTTGTTGTCCTGACCACTGAGGAAGTTCACACCTTGCAAATTGAGAAAGTAATGAAGTTTAGAGAAATTTTGGAAAAGTTTTGACTAAGTGAACATACAAATTTATTCTTCCCCCAAAATGCAAAGTCAAGACCCATTACTGTTAAAGGGAGTTGCACGCACAATTAAAGGATTAAGACCCATGGAGTTCTCTGATAATAGCTTGGTTGTAGAGATACATGTGGTTTAATTCAAAGTATGCAGTGCTTATTAAGCTATTGGAAATAATAATAAGAAATTTGCCAGGCTTCAGTAGATTTTATATTATCTTTTAATTTTTACATTATTCCTTCATTTCTGAGGCTGTAAGACTTTTGATTTCTTTTTGATTTTGTGCTCTTTTTTTGTTTTGGTGGGTTGTATTTGCTTTCCTATAGATGTATTTTCTTACTAGAATTTATATCAGGAAACAAGATTCAACCAACATTAATATTTTGGGATAGTCACCACTTACAAAATTATTCTGAATATTTTTTCTGAATAGAAGTTTAGTCTTCATCCCGTCCCTTCCTCATTCCACACTCTTTTCAGGCCTCTACAACCATGTAAATTTGTTTTACTAATAACTGGTTTTTACTATAAAAAACACCAACAATTGCTCTAGCATGCCAGTTATACTACTTGGCTTGAAGTTACAAATTAGTTCAGTATACAATAATTTAACACTTGTAGCAATCCAAGATATTCTTTGGACATATATTAATTTTTGAATGTTAAATATTTTAAAAGTAAAATTGTATTTTTTCTCTATAAGCAAAATATATGTAATCTGAATTGATGTTTCACGTAGCATTTGTCAAGAAATTTTATTGTAGTTAAAGCATTTGGATCTAATTTTCCTCATATTATGAAAACCTCTGCTATGTCAGTGGGCCATATCCTTAGCATGCCCAGCCCAGTATGGGGTATCATTTGTTCCTGTTGTGCTGTACAACTTCTCTTCATCTGTTGTTGTAACAGAGAAAGGAAAAAAAAAGTGTGTGTGTGCAAATTTAGCACTTGCTTTTCTTGCACAAGCAACCATAAGAAATAAGCACTATGTTGCGAGGATGAGTGCATAGGGCTTCCTAAGGGGAAGTTCTGCCTACCAGGGTCTGTGCAATTTGCAAGGATCACTTACGCCCTCAAATTGGCATGAGTGGGTTTTCTTTGGTTTTTACGTATTGTGTGGCCTCTGCATTTCCCTCTCTCCTTTAATGCACAGAGCTACATCCTGCCAAAGGCCCTACTCACTGCAGAGTTGTTTGTCCTTAATGTACCATATTGTTCACTCCAGTTTTGATTTGATCTCAAACAGACTAATATATACAGAAAAAAACGTATGGGGATATAACTGAAGAAACACGGTGCTTTCTGTATATCTATTGACATTTAGTTTTTCCATCTAATATGATTCAAAGGTGGGATTTGTTTTGTTACATTTTTTTTTTGTTTGGGGATTTTTTTGTTCTACTTCAAATCTCTGAGGCCTTTGAAAGGTATAACACAGAGAACCAAAACCCACAAATCAGGAGTTTCTGATTTCCTTAAGTTGAAATTTGAATTTGCAGATTTGGGGATATGTATCTGTTCATATGCCTGCACACTTGCTGTGTTTATGTATGAATAGATTCTAGTATAGCTGCAATTTCAACAAACATGATCATTTTGCTGAATTCAGTAAGTGATATCATTAACTTTGTTTAAAGACACACACACATGCACACTAGACCTTTGTGGGTGCAGCATGTTTCCAAATGCAGTTAGAAAACTGAGTTTCTGTGTTGTTGGATATTTTCTTTAAAAAAAAAAAAAGTTTGTCTGTATGGTTCAGTTATCTAAGAAATCTTGTCAAGCAATCTGTAAAACCAAATCTTCAGATTTTCTATTTGGTGTCAACTGTTCTGTAGTGAAGAAATGGCTTTGTCTTGTAATTGGCAATGAAATAATAATGCTTGGGAAAACATTCAGATGCTTCTAATGGGGAAAACTTATGCCGATTTTCACACAGTGCTTTTGCTATGCATGGTATTAAGTTGGGAAGGTGAATCCTGATACTATTTTTTATCAGGGTCACTTTAGAAATGGGCAGCTCAAAGCACAATGCCTCCCATGGGACAAGGTTCCACGATGCAACATTTTATGTAGAATTATGTTGTATTTACTGCAGTTGAAGACTAAACTGGACTGTGGGAGTTGGAAACGTTACGTTGCACTTGTCCTAATGAGACTGCATTAGCTGCCCAAGATGCTGCTATTTTTTTTTATTCTTGTTTTTAGAAATAAAGCTCTGTTCTGTTAAATGTCTTTAAAACATTAAGATTACTTTGTTTTAAAATGGTTGTTAAGGAGGTGGAGGGTAAAGTGGGTTGTAAATTGCCTTTACAAGGCAACAATGAAAACATGCCTCCTTGAAATTTTGTTCAAGCTATAGAGTTGATGGAGCTGTGTCTTGTTTTTAAGTTGCTTTAAAAATTGTAATAAGTCTTCAAGCAGAATAAAGGTTGTTTTGAAACTGCATTTCTGTTGTTGAGGCTTCAGTAAGGACTGAGGTGTCCGTCTACCAAGATCCTTGGCCGACTCGTCATCTCTAATGTGGCCTATTTTGAAAGCGAGACCCAAACGCTCATATTATTAGAGGGAACTAAGGAGAAAATTATTTCAGCCGACTTAAAACCATCCTATGTATTGAACTGAATGGAGTACTTGAGTAGTTCCGAAATAGTCTCTTGTTAAACAGTGCCAAAGTGGCAGTTCTGCTCATCCCATACTTTTGCAAAAGCAGCACAATATTTGTGATCTGTGATCTGCCTTTTACATTGCAGATGAAGTTCTGGTTCTACTGAAATCAGTGTGACTTTTGTCGCTGATTTCCATGAGGCCAGCTTGTCAGCCTTTGTAGCTGTAAATTATTTACCAACTTCATGGCTGCATCTAAGTGTGAAAACCAATGCAAGAATGCAGAAGAAGGAGAAAGTGAGGGGCGAACTGGGCAAGACCAATTCTGAGCATAGTTTTCTTCTCCTCATTATTGGTATGTGTTACCTGTTTCAAGCTCATCCGTATCTTGCACCAGGAGAGGTCCTCCTGAGAAGTCAGAAAGGTATTCCTATTCCCATTCTGTCCAAGGTTTCTGTTGCAAAATCTGCCCACATTTTGCTCACAGTCACATAATAGACCCTGGCTGAGGTACTGGGGTAGCACAGGCTTGAAACAGTTACCAATAGTCACAACATTGTCACTGGCCCTTAGAGATTCTTATAAGAAATATAGATTAAACGCTATTATATTTTTAGCCCAATTAATAGAAAGTGGGGCTAGATCTCTGATGAACGCATCTATTGCAGGTTTTCTCAGCAAGTAAGGTGATTCTTTTAAACAGACACCATGTTTATCCCATTCCTGCATCCTGAACCGATGTTGAGCAACACAAACTTCACTGCAGCCATGGAGCTCAACAAACCAGAGGAGGTTTAAATTGGATATTAGGAAAAATTTCTACACCGAGAGGGTTATCCAACCTTGGAACAGGCTGCCTGGGGAAGTGGTGGAATTGCCATTCCTGGAGGTATAAAAGACGGGTAGTTGTGGTGGTACTTAGTGACATGATTATGGTGATCCATGGTTATGGATTTGTCAGTGTTAGGTTGACGGTTGGACTTGATGATCTGAAAGGTCCCTTCCAACCTATGGAATCAATTCTATGATTCTATCTGAAAAACAATGTTTGCTACATCATGAAACACACATTGTCCATCATCAGCTATTGGGAGAAATGATGGCTGGCTGATCATAAACTGCAGAAATCTACAGACCAGCAGATTTTTTGCCTGTATCATACATTGTATAGATATCACTCTTGGCGGTCTGGAAAAATAGTTTGCAAAAATGTCATTGTATTTTTGCTATCTGCAGACAAACACACCTCCACTTTCCCTGTGCTTTCTTGCTAAGGTTTGATGATATTTCTTCACGGGGAATAGGAAAAACTGCTTAAATCTATCTTTGTGCAACTACAAGTGGGTGTGATATTTTTAAAGGCTCAGGAACGCTCCTCATGGGGATTTTTTTGTCACCAAGCCACTTGACTCCTGTGAAATCATGTGCGAGTAACTTCACACAAATCCCTTGGTCTGAGCTGAGAAGCCAAAAAGAGAAAAGGAGATTTTAAAGCTTCTCTACTGTTGCCTTCTCCGGGCTTCACTGAAGGGACAGGTGGCATCTCCTCCCCTCAGCATCCAGCATCTCCCCAGGCTTCCCTGCCACCTGGGGGAGGGGGGAAGCTTGCTGCAGCCAACTGACTGGGCCCATTGTAAATCATACACCAGAGCTATATGATGAGCTGGCTGGTGAGCACAGGTGGCTTTGGCAGGCAGAGGTCCTGGCAAAGCAAAGACGCCAAGCAGGGGGGGCAGGCAGAGTCCAAGCGAGCGTCTGTGGATGGCCCTGCGTGGACAAATGCGAGCACTGCCATGGCTGCGGGCGGGGCTGGCCAGGCACAACATGGCGGCTGTGAGCAGAGCCCTGTGGCACAGACCCGCCAAGGCCCTGGGCTGCCCCTTGCTGCCTATAATGGCCTCCCTGGAGGCAGCCCGCCCTTACACCATGGGGAAGAGCCCCTCTTGTTTGCAGAGGGACCCTTCTGAGATAATTACGTTTAGGATACACCTAACGTTTGCCCCAGGGGCCTGACCCTCCTGGGGGCCCTCATTTAGAGGGTGGAAACTGAGGAAATGGCAAACAGTGAGGTCCTGCCAGAATCCCTGGCTGTAAAGAAAGACAAAAATAAGCAGTTCTGCTTTTCCCTGCGGGGTAGTACGTGGGGGACTGGAGTCAGACCTGCTTCCCGGCAGACATGGGCTGTACAGAAGGCATGAGGTGCTTCCTATCGCCCCTAAAACAACAAAAACAAAAAAGTGTGAGCACTGCTGAGGACATGGTTCCCGTGTCTTTTTTTTTTTTTTTTTTTTTAAATCCCTTTGAGGACCTATGTTCTCAAATACATAGACTACCAAAAATAGAAACTCTGTAGGGACCTTTTGGGTAAACAGCTATCAATCGATCAGCCACTATTCAAACTTTGGATAGTCTTTGCAGGGACCAGCACTTTAACCTCTGAACAGCAATCAGATAGGCAGAAACATCCTGACAATTCTTCGAAAAAGCAGGTTTTTATCCATGGCTGTGCCAGGCCATGTTTCCTGCCAGAATGCAATTGCAAGGACACCTCTTGTTGCACCATTCTCTACGAAGAAATTACCTTGGCATACTGAAAAAGAAGGAGTTTAGGTCACTGATTTAAACATGTGCAAATATTGACAGGAGAAAAATTTAACAGGTAACTCACAAAAGCTTCTAAAACCTGCCATCCTCAGGTCTTTGAACAAACAATATTGACAAAACCAGACATGAATATATTTAATTCAGATGATGATTTCACTGTTGTGTGTCTGGTATTCCTAACACGTTAGAAGACTAGCCTGAGAAGAAAGACAATTGATTCATATCTGAGAGCATTTCTTCCTCTATAAATGTTTATTTCCTACACGGTTGACTTTATTTTTCAACAAATCCTGTGCTTGGTGTAAAACAAATGTTCTGTGAAGGTTGCTGGATTAATCCTTTTTTTTTTTTTTTTTTTTTAAAGTTGCAACCAGACAAAGCAATTCAGCAGATTTGTCCACAGGCTGTTAGGTGAAACAGACACACACAGGGTCAACATTTGGTGACCCTCCTGCACAGAATCATAGAATCATAGAATGGTCAGAGTTGGAAGGGACCTTAAAGGTCATCGAGTTCTTACCTCCCTGCCATGGGCAGGGACACCTTCCACTAGAGCAGGTTGCTCAAAGCCCCATCC
>JAOXJM010000019.1:24232589-24267770 GCA_026413425.1 Tringa solitaria
ATCTAAATCTCCCCTCTTCCAATTTAAAACCATTACCCCTTGTCCTGTCACTACAGGAACCCCTTGTTCTGTCACTACAGAATCTCATGGCCTGTTTGTGTGACAGGGTGGTCCATCACACCTGTCTGCCCAGTACCCACCACAATGCTTCACAGTGATGCTGGCTTTCGTGTGCCCTCAGGCCCATCACTGCACTCAGGGGAATGAGGGGTAAGCTTTACCTGTCTAAAAGGCGGTGTAGCAACTTATAGCAGCTTGTGAGGCTGTATGGGAGCAGAGACCTGAAAGAGCATGAAGTAGAAATATGCAAGTTATGCAAATCCAGCAGCTGCCAGAGCCGGAGCCAGCCGTGCCATACCAGAAGACGGAGGCCAAGGGAACAGCCTGGTACCTCTCACGCTACCCTCTGTGCAAGGACGAAGATTTCACCATGCTGGGGCCCCGGGTGCCTTCCACCTTCCCTGTGAAATCCATGCAGGATTGTTACTCTGTTGGGTAAAGACTGCCACTTAAAAACAGTGGCTGTTTGCAGGCTCATGCAATTTGCAGCTCTTCCATATTTCAGGAAGACAGTGAGGTTCAACGTTTTGAGGTGGGATTCTTCTCATCTAATTTTAAGCACCTAAAAAAAAGGCTTGTCACCAAAGCCGTCTGGCAAAGCTCTCTGCACAGAGATCCAGGCAATTCCCCAGGGTGATTCATGCCACCTACCTCAGGCACTATTCTTAGGATGTGGTGAATCATGCTCTGGAATCTCTCCATTGCTCCACTGGAGGGGGAGCCCAGGCAAATGGCTTATGCTAGACATGCAACTTCTGGGTGGCTAAAGTTAGATAAATTCAGTCTTTTCCCTGCTGATAGGTGGTTCAAATTTAGTCTTTCCAGTACCAGCTGTGATATCTTCTGCCTGTAGGCATAATGACAAGGGAAAATTAATTTGGTGCAAGAAGTTCAATTGGTTTATAGATTTTGGGTCTTTTATAATAATTGTGAAGGTGGCAGACAGGTTCAGAAAGATGCTGGCTTCATCTTCCTTGGAGCTTCAATGCTGGACTCCATGCAGAGGAATGCAGATAAGCACTAATTCCAAGATACTGCTGGCTTCTCTGCCTGCTCCAGGGAAAAACCTAGCAATGCCTGAGGCCTGGCTTATTGGTGCCTTCTAATGGCCTGTCTACTTGAAAGCCGTAGACTTATCTTTTGCGGAATAATTTGGTCTCTTGCCAGCCATGTGGTCAGCTGAAAAGACATGGAGGAAGGAGATGCTGCTATTTTTTCCAAGGGAGATCAGTATGTTAGTCACCACATCTACATTTCCTTTCTTACTCACGGAAACCTTATGGAACTTGACTTTCTTTCCTTCCAGTTTATCCATAGCTGAGAAAATAGGGTGGCATATTGTGACAATAAAACTAAGTTAGGAAGGACTTCAGTCAAATTACCTCCCAGTCACACTGAGCTCTTCTTCTGGGCAGGAGAGCTGTACAAAATTTCCTGTGCATCTACTGCATGGAAAATTCAAGAAGGTGGCAGGCTGTAGAGTATTTTTGGGGTACAGGAGTATATTCATACCCACCCCAGTTAAACCAAACCTTTCAGTGGAGAACGCTCTGCTGACAAGGGTCTGCAGACTGCATGGGCATTTTCCCTGTCCAGTGAAATGGAAGATCTGGCCTCAGACAGCCTCAGTGGCTAGAGCAGATGCGGTGACAGGTCTAAGGCAGGAACAACATTTATGGGAGAAGCTTCAGGAGACTTGAGATGAAAGAGGAGAAACTGTTTTCCAAACAGCTGTTGCTCTACTGATAACAGGCGATGTAAATAAGAAAGCCATGGGCTGTCAGCCCATGAGCAGCAGCAATCCTCAGGGTGTATGAATAAGATCCTCAGAATGGGTTCACAGCATTGCACCTCTTTATGGTACGCACTGTAGATTTCTGGACAAAAGAACAGTGCTTTTATGTGAAGACAGGCTGACCTAGCAGGTGAATAAAATGAAAACCAATCTCCTGCAGGGCCATGAGTGTTTCAGAGGGGACAAGGGGACAAACATTAAAAAAAAAAAGCGCCAACTGGTGTAAAATACACACAATTAAATGATGTTGATATTTCAAAATTCCTTGATCTTCATTACCAGTAGCAGTGTTACTAAAACTGAAATCTTGTCATGGTCTGTCCGTTTCCCACTGTAATCTTGGCGGGCACAGATGAGCAAGTTCTCGTCCATGGTTCTCCAGTGGCTCTTATCTGACTGGGCCACATGGGCTTCTAGCAGGGTGTGGCCAGAGGCTGGACCCGAGTGTTCTTCCTTTAGTGCAGGACACTTGGGTAAATATGCAGTCTTCTGGTGAGCTGTGTGCAACAGGTCCTGGGTAATGCTGGCTCAAAACAGCCGTCTTCAGAGGAAGGGAGCAGAGCGGAAGGGAAGGGGATTGCTATTAAAGTCTTGGTAAGAATTTTTTTCACAAGAATCTTCGCTGTGGTGTCATATACAGAACTGCACATCCTCTATTAAGATTGTTCAAGAAAGTTCCTTCTGTCAGATAAATGGCTCACTCAGGAAAAGATGACTTCATTCTCCAGCCTTTCCTAGAAATTAATCTAGTCATGGACCTTGAAAGAGACTAGGAATGTAAGACCCAACATGCACATACTAGAGTTGATTGAGAATATTTTTGTAGGGACAATTCTCATTAAAAAAACCCCACTTGTTTGATACAAAACCCTCACAAGGGTTACGAATTCCACAGAACTTTTTCAGTATTCAAAATTAAAAGCAGGAGTCAATTTTTCATCAAAAATAGTCTGTTACCCATCAGTGACCATGCCAATAGTCACTTACCATATGTGATGTCTAGGAAACTCTCCAGTGAGCATGGCTGAAGTCAGAGGTAAAGCATCCTAGGTGAATGCTCTTCCCACTAGACAAAGGAGTTAGCTTCAATCCACTGTTGTTTTTTTAACTCCATGTATAAAAATATTTATTTGGATAAAGATAACTGATTATAGTGCCTAGCCATTATGGCTGTCATCAGAGACAAGATAAGACTGAATTCACATCCCTGTTTCAGTGGTTACTCCATGTACACAGCATGAAGCCTCAAGCATCTTAAAAACTAAGTAGGCTTAGGCTGATAGAGGTAATCATATCGCTATAAAGATGGAGGTGTTTTTCTCTAAGCAGACTGATTTCTTGGTTCTTCACTGAGTATTACAGCTCAAGAAGTGACATCTAGATCAGAACTACTTTTAGATCAATACTCACATTTCAAGGCTTAATTGGTCTGCAATGTAAGTCTGGCTTTGGATTCTAAAGGACCAAAGTCTGGGAGGTTTTTCCACCATGAGAAGCTCTCTCATGCAATTGTAGAAATCACAAACTTTCTGCTTTGAACAGACACAACTTAAAAACAGAACAGGAAACCAA
The DNA here is from genome assembly GCA_026413425.1 of Tringa solitaria. NCBI lineage: Eukaryota > Metazoa > Chordata > Aves > Charadriiformes > Scolopacidae > Tringa > Tringa solitaria. The sequence goes on from JAOXJM010000019.1 coordinate 24,236,017, forward strand.
ACCCAGCCAGATCTGAGTGTCACATAGAAACCAGACTAAATTGGTTTTTTCATAACTCTATCCACCCAGAAATCAAAGGTATATAAAATCCTCAGTTTTGGTTTGGCTCATTTTTACTGAAAAGCTCAATACTGCCTAGCCTTTTGGACCAGAAACATGAACATTTGAACACAGCAGTAACAAAGAGGCCAATGAATGTGTTAGAAGGTTTAATGGCTCTGAAAACATACCACAGCATAGCTGTTAACTGATTGGAAGCTCTAAATCAGAAAAGATCCTTGGGTCTTCTGTTTCAAACCCCTTGCCTCCAGGCTAGTCAAATCACAGCACAAATTCATGTGAAGTAAAAATGGACAAACATACATGATGGGGCTGTGTGTACCAAAAATCTCTTTAGATTCATTGACTCCATCCAATCCCAGCACAAGAATCGCCCCCGAATTATCTTCATTCCTTATAAATAGATTTGTTTGCCATTCAGGTGACTATTTTCACTGTTAAAGTGATTAGCCCTGCCTACTTCCTTAGGTAAAATGTCTTATAAAGGTTTCTGCTTTCTTCACCAACAGTTTTAAATGTGACTGAGCAGAAATCACTGGTCAGGCCTCCTAGTCTTGGAGATATTCATCAGCTGATAAAGGAGGAAGTTTTCTCCTATACTTTTGTATAGGAGTGTTTTGTATAGGAGTGCACTTTTGTATCAAAGTGCAAAAATCCTGAGTGGGTGACAGAATTACACCAAGGGTATTCATTAAAGAAAGTTCAGTAGAAGAAGGGTCACATTAAAACTCCACTCAAATAATCCCTTTTGGAGAGTATTGGAGGAACACCTGTTCAAATGCTGTTCAACCAACAAAATGGTGATCATAGCCAATAGGTGACTTATTTCACACCTTTTCCAACAATTTAACTAGCATTAATATTGCATTTGTAAGTGAGAAAGTGTAAATTTTCAGTCTCATTTAATTTTGCTGTCACAAGTTCCCGTAGAATGCTTTTGTTCTAGTGTCATAGAAACCTGTTCTTCTTGTGTGCCTGACTGCATGCACCCAGTGTACCTGAATGATATTTGCCATGTAAAATAGAACTTGTCTTTCCCAGTTAGAGGGATTAACTATTCTTATGGGTGCCCGAGTCTTTTGAACTCTTTGTCCATTGAATCTGAGCTATAAACTTTGTTCCCACAGGGGAGATTTCTTTTTTTTTTTTTAATGTTCTTCTCCATGTTCACCTCCCAGTCTAAAAAATAAGGGAGGTAAGGAGGGAGAGAGGGCAAATTGGCACTCAGATCAGATGCCTGGCTTATTTGGTCATCAGCTGTCACTTTCAGGACAGGACAAACCGTGGATATGAGAGCAAATTCACAGGGGCTGGTGAAAAGATATTCTTGTGGCGGTCACCTGAATCAGAAAGGTTTAAATTTTCTGTCTCTGTTTTATTGTAGAGATAGATGGGGATGGGGAGGTGAGGAGGAAGTGGTTTTTTCGTTAGTGGTAAGAGCAAAGGGAGGTGTGCATTTCCTCTTCTAAAAGTGCAATGTATAAAGCTGCTCAGGGGGTTTTGTGTGTGTGTAGACAGGCATATAGAACAAGTCAGTAATTGTCACTGCTGCAGCACCAGCTTGCACCATAAGCACAACCAGTGAGAAGTCCCATACCTACTTTTTCTTCTCAGCTTGGCAGCGGAAATTCACACCTCAGTCTGTTCCCTTATCAAACCTGAATCTGTGAGAAAGCTCTCATACAGTACCCAACCCAAAGAATATAAGTTCATAAATCAGTAGGCAACTGAGCTCTTTCAAAAGTAGTGGAGACCTTAGACTTCATATGGTTGTGGTCTCCTTCATCTGGAAAAGCAGATTAAAAAAACTAGCTAAAGTACCAGCTAGGACAACAAAGACGGTTGAAGGTGTGGAGTATTTTCACTGTGAGGGGAGATAGCTAGACTAGGGTTCTTTAATTTGGAAAAGACGCTGATGAGGAGGTGTGATAGGTACAACCACTTCTGAAAGACAGAGAGCAGGCAAACAAAGAAAATGCAGTTAAAACTCCTCAGAACACAAGGTCGGAGAGCATCAAACGAACTTAACAGGTGGTTGATTTAAAACAAATGAATATAAATAATATGTAGGTGAACTGTGAAATTCTTTGACCTGGGAAACTGAATACTGATGAGCAATTAGACAAATTCATGGCAATCAGATCCATTAGGACTGCTGAACAAAATGCTGCTACAACTGCTAGGCAGTAAAATCCTTACACTGCAGGTAAAACTGAAGCAATTATTAAATCAAGGAAGCTATTACATGGGGACAAATCAAGTATCTGAAAAAAGTTATTGTGATAATTCAGACCTGGATTCCAAATTTGTTAAAAGCTTGTGGGTTAGGCTCATTATAACGTCAGCTACCATGTTTAGCTCCACATACCAATTTAAACTTCTACTTTCAAAAATGTGGGATGTTGTTCTCCTTTGGCTTTTTTTTCAGAATTTTGATTCAAACTTGTGTCTCACGAATATTACTTTCTTTTTTTAACTATTTTTTTTTTAAATTCTCCAGGAGCTCATAATTGATCTAATAAAAGTTTTGTAAAAAACTGTCAGAACTCCATCTCCACAAGACGATGTGAGATTCACTTTCAAACTCTGGGGCGTACAGTACCGTAGCTACACATACTAAAATTACACCAAGTATTTGTCAAGATCAACAAATAAGGGGTTATACTTACTTACTGTATTCTTATGACCTTTTTCTTCAAAGGTAAATGCAAGCTTAATTTCTAGTATTTCTCAGCTTTTGCAGAGGCATTCTAAGAGGCTCAGTTTTAAACAAGATTGAACATGTTCACAGCTGAAATCTAAATGGGTTCTGCATCCCTGTTGAAATGTTCTGCTTAAATGTTTGATCCTTAATGCAATCTACACTCTGCCCACAGCAAATGTTCCTCCCAGCTGCTGTTCTTCCCATTAACAGAAAGGGGAAGAAGAATTAAGGTACTGCTCTATCCAAACATGTTGAAGCCAAGAGTTCAGTAGTTGTCATCCAATATGCAGTGGCCTATAATAGATTGGGTAATTGCCTGCCCATATATTCAGAACTCATATTGCATGAAAATCACGTTCACTTTGTTAGAAACATTTTCCTGGTCATTTAGCCCTTCTAATTTCCAGGCATTCAGATAGGGCTTCCTCCTCCTTTCCATTCTGGAAAATTCTCCCCAAAAAGGATAAAAAAATAGGATTTTTTTCCTTACTATCCAGTAACTAGCCATAAGAGGAAGTTCTGTCTTGGAGTGGAAAGAGGGAAAACAAAAGCCCTAGGACCATGCCAGATTCAGCCCATTCATCCCTGAATTATCATAGGTCAGTCATTGCATTTCCGCCTGATGCATTTCTGAATTTGTATTCCCTCCTGCCATTTGTCTATTTTGTCATTCTCCATTACTTGAACAAGTACTAGTAGAATCTCTTTCTATTTCCAAACACTATAAATACAAAACCACCAAATCAAACCAAAAAAACCTCTCTTTCAGATGAAGGCAGTGACAAACCAAATCTTCCCTACAGCTTTTTAGATAGAGTCACACTGGTAGCAAACTATATAATTCCGAATAATTTTCAAAGCAAATGTCCCAATTCCTTCTATTTATTGGTAAATGACGAAACATATGTAGTTCATACCAGGCACTAGATGAACCTCTGTCATATATACATATGTCTTATGTAACGTGAGTCTGAAAAACTTTGTCCTATTCTTTGATTCCTCAATTTCACTCAGTAGCCTTGCAGCCGTTTTACTTAATTTTTGGCATTGTGTAAGAATAGGAGTTAATTGGCAGGCGAATGTGCAAAAGACTTTTGTCTATTAGATCAAGATGCTCACAGAACCCCTGCTGGTGACTCTCCCCAGCTTGCCTCTTCGATCTAGATGGCTCTGGGGAGAAGTAGACAGTTCACCTAAAATACTCAGGTACCAAAAAAGTATTCATCCCTCCCTGGGAATACGTTTGGGTTCTTCCCTCCTCAGATTCTTTTTCTTTTTGCTTTGTCTCTTCCCATGGCCATCTGACTACTAAATTGGCAAATACAGTGTATTAGGCAAGCAGGAATTAATTGGAGCACGTACTAAATTACCCATTGCAAGCCTGTCATTGCAATTGGTCACATTTCTTCTTTTTCCCTGTTTCAGCAAAGCCTTATCTCTTAGCTTTCTGCCACAAGCTTCTTTGCGGTGGGGAGGAAAGGCATGAGAGAACACTCAATACATACAAAATGAAAAGTGAAAATTTAGACACACACACAAAAAAGAAAAGAACTCTGAAAGTTAACAGGGGAGATTTCCACATGCTCTATAACTGCCAAGTATCCACTTCTAGTGTCTGGGAGAAATAACCCAGGACACAGCACTTCTGAAAAAGCAGTGTGATATTGTAACCATACAGTAAGTTCAGCAAACCAAGACCACTACCAGACTCCATCAATACCAACCTCTTTTGTGGGAATTATTCCTCTCTACAGACATAATTAAACATTCACAGGCCCAGAGTAAGCATAACGAGGAGGGATATGGTGGCCCAGTGGCTAGATCTCTCACCAGGGGATATAGGAAACAAGGTTCAAGATCCTCCTCTGGCATCCATTTAATTATTTATATACCCTAATAGATACTATTTATCTACTTTAACAGCACTAACAAGAGTTCTCACTTGAAAAGGCCTTGTTCCAAGTACCTATTAGCATCATGGTGAGAGTACTCCACTACATCGTGAAAAGGATGCTTTTTTGTTCTTAAACTGGTTCAGAGACAGAAGGTCATTAGCAATTAGCCATTCTAGTGAGCAGAAGACTGGTCTCCCTTCCCCTTGGGCTTTCTTTCACCAAACAACAGTAACGTTGTTTGTATTTCATTTATTTTTGTGAAAGAAGAAAACCGTTGCCTGCTGCTGATGTGGCAAAAAAACTCCATCACAGCTGGCGGGCTATGTCAGCTCAGTTGACACCTTTTCAATGATTTCTGGAGAATAGGAGGAAGCCAAGGACTGTTGCAAATGGACTTTGAAGTCACCTGAAACAGGCTTTGCTTGTGGAGCCGCTCAGCAGGGTGGCATCATCTCGTCTTGTCTAAGTTGAGGCAAAACAATCCCAAGAGGCAACATTCAGAACTCTAAAAGCTCAGGGTCAGGGCGGAGGGGCCAAGAGCTCTGGCCCCAGAACTGAGCTTGTGGAGGAGACTTTGTTAGAAATCGGCTTAGCTGAGAAACAATTTTTTGAGGATTACTGGGAGAACAGCTAACAGCAGGATAATTTGATTAGAGACATGGAATTAGATGAAGGAGTGGCTTAAAATAAACTGCTTAGATACTTTGAAGCTATGAGTAATAGGAAAGACTGGAAGAATGCTCTGGATGTTTTTTGGTTAGATTTTCAAATAAATCATTCAAGACTACTTGCCAGTGATGGAGGCTGTGTGGAGGAGGAAGTCATGCAATCAAGAGCATAATGAGCAGGGGCAGAGGTAACAGGCACCAAAGGGCTGCTGCAAAAGAGTCTCTCTCACAGGAGAGGGTGCTTGACAAGCCATGGCTTAGGAACTGCCCTGTACACATTGGATGTTATTACAGTGTGGACTAGCAAGTCTTTTTTGTAGTTTTAATAATGTATTATCACTGCTGTTTACCTCAAACAGAAACTGAAACATCACAACAGCAAATATCACCTGCCAGAAGGCTTTGGGAGGCAAAAAATCCATATCATGCTAGGTGCTTGGGATGGGCTTGCAGCAATAGCAATACACCATTTTACCTGCGTGCATAGATATCCTGGGTCTGAATCCATAATAACCCATCTCTTTCTTGAACTGAATCTAAATTCTTGGAAAATCTGAGGCTTGGTTCTCAATTTGGATTTGAAATCACCAGCCAGGAAGCCAAACCCTGCACAAATGTACACATATTGAGCTGCCATGTGCATTAGGAACAAAGGGAGAATGTATTTCCTTATTCAAGTAGAACTATTACTTAGCTTGGTGAGTCTCATTCACCACAAGTCAGGGCTACAGAAGAAGTATCTTTGATCATTTGTCTTTGATCCTTCTTTAAGAGAAGAGAAGGTTCAAAAAAGTTAACTTAAGATGATTGAAAAGCCCAGCATAGTATATAGCTGCAACTTGCAAAAATTTTAGTATCTCTCTAATATCCAGCACCTTTTGTGTGGGTTTTCATTTCACTATTGTGAGTTCCACTGGAAACCAGCTAGAGAAGTTAGATAGTGAAGTTATATATGTAACTATCTCCATACATATCAGTAATGGATGGGTCTCTTTGAAATCCAATTATACCCATATGCTTTCCTTTTTTTATTTGTACTATGTTAAGCATAAAGCAAAGTTTGAAGGTGTGTTACTCAGTGCATTCTAGCCTAGACTGCGCCCCAGGCCAAATATGGACAGCTACCAAGTGTTTGAGCGTACTAGCCTGCAGCCTAACATACTCTTTGAACTGCATAACTTGAATTACTTGAGCTAACATGAGTGAAAAATGATGCTTTTTTATTCTACTGAGACAGGGTCTCTGAGGAAGCAGGAACAGAGTTCAACATGAAAGGATAATCTTATACCGAGGACTGTTTTTTCTGCCCAGCAAAATATTCGGGAAAACTCCTGAATGTTCGTGAATGTTGTCATAGCTGTGGCAGAGGAATGGTACAAAAGCTCACCCCAGTGGGATTTCTAGTCCCAAACTCAACCATATCCTTACACAGCCAGTGAAGCACAACACATTTTGTAGTGCTGCAGTGCAGGAAAGCAAGGAAAACCGATGTTTTGTAGCAGACATGCATAGGACCACCACGGTACTTCAAGCAGGCACTCTTTGTCCAGCCAAGTCCACCTCTTTGTTACACAAAGCCAAACTACTGCATTATCCCAGGACTGCATCTGAGCCTGTCTGGACTGATGTTAATCAGGGGATTACGGACCTTTCAGCCCACCAGCAGATACACGCTTTCGCTACCTGCACTGCTCTGGGACTTGATTTGCAACAAGCCCATTGGCTCAGTCACAGAATCACAGAATCATAGAATGGTTTGAGTTGGTAGGGACCTTAAAGATTATTGAGTTCTAATGCCCCTGCCATGGGCAGGGAGACCTCCCACTAGACCAGGTTACTCAAAGCCCCATCTAGCCTGGCCTTGGACACCTCCAGGGATGGGGCATCCACAACTTCTCTCGGCATTCTGTTCCAGTTGTTCCAGTGTCTCACCACCCTCATAGTAAAGAATTTCTTCCTAACATCTAATCTAAATCAATCCTCTTTCATTTTAAAACCATTACCCCACATCCTATCACTACCCTCCCTCCTCGTCTCTCCTATAGGCCCTGTTTAGGTACTGGAAGGCTGCTATAAGGTCTCCCCGGAGCCTTCTTTTCTCCAGGCTGAACAATCCCAGCTCCCTCAGCCTGTCTTCATAGGAGAGGTGCTCCAGCCCTCTGAGCATTTTTGTGGCCCTCCTGTGGACCCATTCCAGTGGGCCCATGTCTTTCCTGTGCTGAGGGCCCCAGAGCTGCACACAGTGCTCCAGATGGGGTGTCACCAGAGCAGAGTAGAGGGGTAGAATCACCTCCCTCAACCTGCTGGCCACACTTCTTTCAATGCAGCCCAGGATGTGGTTGGCTTTCTGGGCTGCCAGTGCACACTGCTGGCTCATGTTGAGTTTCTAATCCACCAACACCCCCAAGTCCTTCTCCTCAGGGCTGCTCTCAATCCATTCTCCACCCAAGCTCTATTTTTGCTTGGGATTGCTGAGACCCGGGTGCAGGACCTTTCACTCGACCTTGTTGAACTTCATGAGGTATGCACAGAGGAGGGGTGCTGAGGACCTACTCATCCTTTTGACTTCCTGGGATTCAAAACCATTAATCACCACTGGAAATTACACAACATTTGGCAAGCCCTAAAAGAAGAAATACTGAATGCGATATATTTCTCTGTTGCATCTCTGCTAACATCTGCACACAATGTCAGGCCAAGCACAGGTTTGCTGTACAATTGGTAACTCAAAACCACAGCTAGTTTTCAGAAACCCTCCACCATATGGTTATCAGCTCTCTGCTTCCTCACAGCACTCAGAATTCATCATCCAAAATACAGACAATGCTTCCACTTGACATTTCATCTTGAAGAAGGAAAAACTTCACATCTCAAATTCCGTGACTAAGAAATTTTATTAGACACTTCAGGGCTGTAACTCCTTGAGGTTGTTTCCCATTATATCTAGAATAATATAGATTAAGAAAGAGATGATAAAAGTTGCTTCTCTGTTGTGGCCAATCTGTTCTGTAGGCCCCATTAGGCCTTGGGTATACTGATCCTCATCACAATATCAAGTCTAAATGTACAACATTACTGTACAACTGTGCAGATAACACTGTTTTGTGCTCTCATCTTTCTCTTCTCACATCCAGACTCCACCTCAAGCCCATGAGAATGGCAGCACATATCTACACAGAAATGAAAGACTGAGAGATACTTTAAATAATTTTTAATGTAAGATCTTATTTATTTTTTTCTGGGAAAGAACTGTAATCCTACTGTTCATTACTGTACTTAATTTCCCCCGATCTTGGATCTGGGGAGCATCAGACACCAGATAGCCTGCCCAATCTTCTGAAAATCCAGGGAAAACCAACACTTCCTCATGGACAGTTTGGTGATCATTAAATGCCCCTTTCAGATCTTCAGCAGAATGATAATTAAAATAGTAATTCTTCCCTCTATCTTTAGCTTCAGAAATAGCCTCATAAGCAGTAACCAGTAAGTCCTTAAGTTATCCTCTCAATAAAACAAATAGTGTAAGTACTGCTCTCTCCCAAGTCATCAGCCTGCCTTCACCTCCTGCTTTTTCTCTCTGGTCCTCATCCAGTGAGGAAATACGCAGAAGGATTGAGCCAGGTATTGTGAGAACCACCTCACAGAGGAAAAGATTTCAGATTAGGAGCAGAAATGCCTCAAAAAGTTTTGAAGAATTTTTCTATGTACGATTTTGTATGAGAATGCTTATCTTTTTGCCCACTTTCCAATTATTCCCTTCAATGCACCCCACCAACTTGTAGGCTATATTGCTTTATCTTGCAGCTGTAGCAGATCTGAAGGGCCTAGTGCCTGTAGGTAGGAATAATAGTTGTGTATCCCAGTGCCATTTCTGAAGCATACTATTTATTTCAGGTCCCTTGAAATCTCACATCTCTATCAGCTCCTGCAGAGGGTACGTAAAGTTCCTGAGGAGCTTCTTAACCTTCACTAGACATAGGGCTGTGCTGTGCACTTAGAGGGAAGGGTTGCCTTACGGCATAGCTTCTCAATGGTGATGGGATCACCAGAACTGGGACCCCCCCAGAGCTGCTTGGACCAGCAGAACAATTTTTAATCTTCTGGGTGTGGAATTTGGAAATTAGGAAACTGAAATTTGATGAGATTAAACTAATACAAACTGATAAAGATCATGTTTGATTTATTTAGCAAGACATATAGACCTTTAAGCCAGATATTTCTATACTAATTTGGCTTCATTGATGTCCAGGAAGGTGACACTATTGTGAGCATTTCACTGATTTCTTCTTTATGGTATAAATCGGGAGAAATGTAGAACAGGAAGAAATACATTCAGTAATTATGGTTCAGCTCTTAGAGAAACTTTATGCTTATGGTTAACTAAATGCAGTGAATTCTGTATTGAATGCATGTAAGCATTTGTAAAAATCAGATGCAGATTTGTGAGATTATGATCTAATTTATGTACTGTATACACACTGTTGCTGATACAACAAATCTCATTTATGTACTTTCACCAGAGTGCAACATGACAGAATCTGGGCTGCTCTTCAAAAGAACCAAGAGAGAGTTAGAAATCTCTGGGATGGAGCTAGGTGCCAGAAGGACGGTCTATGCCATACAACGTATTATGCAAGCAGGTGAACCTGCTGGTCTTTTCTCCCTTGCTGTGTTGATACCAATGGCTCGATTTGCAGTTCAGGTGAAGGATGAGAGTTCACAGATCAAAACCCTCAGATTTTCAGAACCAGACAGTCAGAACTGGAAGGTCAAAAGCTAAACGAAAGACTAAGTGTTCATAAGTACAAGGAGTCCACACACACCAGACGTCCCAGTTCTGAAATATTCACTTCCTGTTTAGATTGCATAGAAATACAACTCAGTGCAAATTAACACTTCTCTCAGATAAGATAAGACTCCTTTGAGAGCACGGATACTGTGTCAAGAGTTAGCTGTTCAGAGTCCAAATGTTCTTCCCAAGAGCTTCCAGGGATTTAAATCTTTCCAAGCCTGTTTGGAGAATATAGGTATTTCATTAACCTTTGCTTGTTCTGCTGAAGATAAAATGCAGCTCAGAAAGAAGCTGGTTTTATCCTCAGTTGAGGATTAGGTCGTTCTCTCTGTTAATACTCAGTTCCATGGGTTTCATCATTGTCTGGAGGTCTGTTATGGTTCATTCCTACACCTTACCACCACCCTACACTGATCTCACAACCATTTATTAGAGCTGTAGAGCAGATCCTGTAGCAATCCCGTGCAGCCTGATAGGTGTGCACACACAGAGGTGCAAAAGAGGAAGAACTCAGAGAAATCTGCGTTTGTCCTGCCTACCATGTGGGTAGCAGCCATGAGACAGAGTCTAGACCAGCGTCAAAGTCATGACGCTAGGGAATTTCATGAATCCCAAGAAATTACATGGGTGCTTTTCCTCTTCAGCCATGTGCTTTGTTCAGTACATCTGGGAAATTTTTCTCAGAAATAACCTAATAAAAACTTTGTTGCTTGTTCTCCTAGTCCATTAAGGTAGTAGTTATTCACCTCCAAAGTTTTGGCCTTGGGGCTTTTTTGGTTCCCACCCTCAGTCTTTAACTGCAATTCCTGTCACAAAGTTTCAGACAGAGAATGGGCTTCATTATTCAACTGATGGGCTTCGTCACCCATTTTCCCAAACAGCTTTTACAGTAACTGGTTTTACTTGCATAGTAAAAGCTAAAATAAAAGGTTGCCTTTATAGCTCATTGCATCACCAACCACAGCAGCAGGCCCCATTAACAGCCACCTAGCTCAGGGAGAGCTGCAGTGCAGAATGCAAATCAGTTAAATGAGGACAGGCATCTAATGGTAGATAAAATTATTTGACATTGGCGAGGTCACAATTTCCTGTCTGTTTTTGAAAGATACTTCTATCAGATTTAAAAGACTTAAAAGGTCAAGTGTATCATTTTAGAAAATACAAGGTTAAGGGGAGAACAAGAGAAGGTGATTTAGCTGCACCCTTCTTAGGTTATGATTTTCATAGGTTATTCTTCCATTAACTCATAGAACAGATGAGAAAGAACAATACCTGTTTGTTTTCCCCTTACACCTGTCTACTGCTTAGACTCCACAGGCTATAATCCAGCTTCAAGTAAAAGAACTTGGCATGCTGCTGGTGGGACCAGAATTTTATAGACCTCTGTGGTGATGGAGAGCAAAGTTTAGAGGTTTCTTGCTGGCAATGAGTCATCTGTGGAAATGTTTTTCCCTAGACACCTGAAGCTTGGTTTGAACCATTATCAGACAACAATGCCAATGTCATATTTCAAGTGCAAAGCAGCAGCTAATCTCTTATCAGGGAATTATAGCACTTGCAAAAACAGAGAGCCACCAAGTGAGACTAGAGTACTTCTCACAACTAGGAAACCAGAAAATTATTCTCTAACATATCCCACTTTTCTGTGTGAAAAGGGAAGCTAAAAATCTGTCTGTAGACAGATTTTGAATTAGAACCCTCTGAATTAGATAAAAATTTAAGCTGCTTTTCAGTGATTCTCACACAACACAGCTTTCTGAGACATGGTTTTTTCTTTTCATTTCTTTTTCAGGTATTAAGATTCAAAATCATCTATGCAGTTCATGGTTTCTCTATTTTGAGGAAAAATCAAGGCATGAACAACAGAACAGTAGCTGTACCTGTGGATAAATTAGGCCATTGGAAAGGAAAGGTTGTCCCCCTTTTCAGACGTGCCTTGTGATAGGGACAGTCTGATTAGCTGATTTACATTCCTATCTGTAGCAACATGACTTAAGCATTTATCCTCTGGCTTTGAGTTTGCTGGCAAGTTTTATAGCAATCTGGCTGGATCTCTGCTGAGATACTGATTGCTGAAGACCGAGACTGCCGGACTGCCTCATGACTGTCCATTAGGTTTAGGCTGTTGGGGGATCAGCTGGCTTCTAGCAAATCTGTGAGGTTGGGCCTAGTCCTCAATGGCCTCTTGAATCCATTCCCACTAGCGGTGGAGCTCTGATCTTTTTAACATGATAACTGTTCTCAGGACAACGCTGATCACAGAGCCTGCCTTGATGTGTTGGAGATGTGTTGTGCGCTCACAGCTGGGTGGGAACAAGCTGTCAGACCACATTAGGCATGACGATCAGCAGGACATAGTTTAGACACTTTCCAAAGATCCTCCCCGAAAGCATGTGGCCCTTCTATTTCACTAGCATCCTTCAACTCCACCAGCTAAGCAAAAAAGAAAATTAAAAAATCACATACAAATGCAATTAAATCAGGTAAAAGAAAACTAATTTTAAAAATCTACATACAAACCAGAAAGCAAACAGATTCTTACCCACAAAAAAGTATCTGAGTTCTGCAACATTTCACTGTTGTCACTGATTTTACGTGATAGGCTTTCAGACACTCTGTTAATAGACAGCTACAGAAAATCCCACGACAAAGAGCTGTAGATGTATCTCTCAGTGAAGGGATTGCTTTGTCCTTAAGTCTTGCATTGTTTCTTCACATCACAAAACTCCAGAGTGTGAAATTACCAAAACTGTAGATAGCTGCAGCACAATAACTGGGCACAGCTTCTCTTCGGAGCATTGCCTTGAACCAGACATATTTCAACATAAAGTGTACTAAGGACTGGTGATGACAGCTCTTTCCTTTTCCTTAAAAAAATCAAGACACTCCTTTACATAACAAATACTTCAGTTTTGTTCTAGTAAAGCAATCTGCTATGTATTGGTTTCTATTTTTCTATTGCAATAACCAAAACAGTTGCATGAGGAAAAGGAAAGAATTGTTCTGGCTTTGTCTTGTTCAAAACAGATACAAAAAATCACTATGAAAATCATCCCTCAATGGCTGATAAAAATAGAACTGCAATTTATGCTCCCAAATACTACCTTTATCTTAAGGCTCTTAAGAAGCATTTTCAGTAATAATGGCTGATTTAGATGGATTCCCTGGGTGCTGGATCATTGCCGATGACATTAATGGTTTAAGGCTCCCTGAATTTTGATTGATTGCTGTAATCTGCAGAAACTATTTCAGGACATAGATTTATTATTATTAAGCCTATAAAATGGTGTCAGGGTCAAAGCAAGCTGATGATTTGTGTTGTGATGCAAACATTACACAGGAGAAGATGAAATCTTTTAATAAATGTGAAATTCAGGAGAGAACAGTGTTTCATCTTCTTTGAAGAATCTGTGGCCAACCAACACAGATTACAGCAGCAGGGAGGGTGTATTTAGGCTAAGATTGCCTTCAAGACTATTCTGATTCCATTGAGTGTTATTCCACCCAGTGGATGTCTCACTAAGTTAAACTATGCTTAATTCCCCTTCCTCATATTCTGTCAATATAAAGTGATCTGATATTCTTGATTTCTTGAAAATCATGGACCTAAGTCCATCTAATAACATTCAGAATTTCAAAAAATGTTTTACTTGGTGAATTTTTCTCTCATAGGACTCCTAGCTAAAGAAGAGGGAGACTGAACCATACCCTAACTCCATCAGAAAATAATGGCAGAGCCCATATCTGAATCTGGAGCTCACTGGGTTTTTTTTCTAACTTTATGTTTGCTCACAAGCAGCATCTGAGCAGCTGGTTTCTCATACAAAGGAGAAACAGGATTGTGGTCAAGTAACTCACAGCATTGTATGGAATAGATGCAAACATATCCTTGTTTGCTTTTCTCCTTGTGACTCGATTGAAAAAAAAAAGAAAAAAAAAAGGTAGTCAGATCCAGGACTAGTAATACAGCTAAGAAAAATGGGAGAAAGACTTTCTTTCAAAAATGGAGTGTCACATGCATGTCTTGCCTTCGCCCAGACTGCATGATGATGGGTTAATAGGTTATAATATTCTCAAGCTAAAGTTTATTTTCTGCAATTGACAAGACACCTACTGAAGCTCTGAGAGGTGCACAAAATCTGATAATTATTTTATTCTGGTGGTTCGGATCAGCGAATGACTTGGATAAGAAACTACGAGTAAGCTTCAAAAAACGTAAAGCTTATTTCGAACTGGCACAGTTTAAATTCCTTGTGTCCTACTATGTCCGAAATCATTGCCATCTTGCTATAACTCATTATGTTGCTATTGCACAGTCCACTGTGATTAACAAGATGCAAAGCCAGAAGGAAAAAGCTGTCTTGGTCCCTATAAGCTTACAAAAGTAATTTAAAAAGTAGAAAGAACTAGAGAAATATAGGCTTTCCAGTGGCCATACTGCTCTACAATAGATTGCGGTTTTATGTAAATATTTGTAACTGCTATGTTTTATGCCTTTAGTGTTGACTGGAGTTGAGATGAGCTAGTGGAGAAGTAGGAGAGGAGAGAAACAGACAGGGCAAGGAGCATAAAGACTGATACAACAAAAACTGACCAAAAGCCGGTGCCTGCTCAGCATGTAAGCAGCCTCCTAGAATATAAGCATTGCCAGCATACAGGGATTAGTAAATGGTCAGGAGGCTGCAGAGATTTCTCCTGTTCCTGGAAATGTGGCTGCTGAGCAAGAATCCCTGGAAGATTAAATATGTTTGATAACTGAGGACACAGATGTGGAGTGGAGAGAGGAAAGGAAGGGAACTCACGTCTGGGTGGGACTGAAAGGAACTTTTTGCGCTGATTCCCTTGGGTCAGACATCCTAAGAAATGGCAACATGTCAAAAATGTCCATAAGTACTCTCCACTCTTGATCACCCAAAAAATATTACACAAAACCTGAGAAAAAATATTTTGATGAATTTGTAAACTTTTGAGAGGCTATTTGAAATTATAAAATTATTCTAGAGCAAAATATTTACCAGTTTTCCTGGTTGCATCCTCTCTAAGAGTCTATTTAGAGAGTGTCTTTCATGTCCTGAAAGCACGCAAAATTAACTGCCCCACCCAAAGGCAGTGAAGACTTCATTTGGGTCAAACCCTATATAGATGGTGCTGAATTCTTTCAATTTTCTGTAATATTACTGGAGTCAGGCTGGAGCCCCTGGCAGGATAATGCTCAGGAGAACAAGCAGTCTGTCTGTGGGAGTTCAATCCTGCGTCTTCGGCCACATTTGGGAGTTCTGCCCATAAAATCTTCTATAAAGTGGAGAAGACACTACTGGAGCTTTCTTTAGTGAGAATGTTCCCGGAAAATGCTGTCAGCCCTACAACCAGCACTGAAAATACTCAGACAGGTTTTGCTAGCAGTCTGGGGTTAGAGAGCTGAGGCACCAGATCTAATTCCTTACACAGAGAGTACGAGCAAGACATTGGAGAAGTTTCCTGAGTGACAACAAGCGATGTGTCTGCATTCTTCTTCAGAACAAGCAACTTCATACCCCATGTAGATGTTAATGCGAAATACTTCTGTAATTAGAGTTAATGAAAAGAAATAAACACTCTGCGTCATAACTAAACAGTAGATAATATAAGCAGTTGGTGATGTTGCCCTTTTCTCACTTTCTTCATGGTTTCCAAATCTCTCATGTTTCTCCATGTGCCCAAGCTCTGTAGTACTCTTTGGTGGACCTTTGGTGCAACGGGAAGAAAGGAACAAGGGCCTTTGTGTGTATTGGCTGAAGGACAACTGAGGAGTCATTCATTTAAAACTGAGTCCTGTGCCAGTCAATCTTTCCAAAACTGGGATGTCAATTTTGGGGCTATGCTATGGGCCAGTCAGTTAGATGTAACTATGGCCCAGGGACTGAAGGCACAAGTATGGATGGAAGAACAGCTGAGCTGAGGGACTCAGGACACAGGCATGCATCAACACCTGAAGTCAGTTGGGAGCTGGACATAATCAGCTCCCAGGATGGGTACATTCACTGGTCAGCTAGGTGGACAACCCTAATTTAAAAATTACTTGTAGACCAAGATAAAGTTGCTAAGTAGGGAGGAACTGACCCGAGGTATCAGTAGCCTGAGCCTGAGGCTATGCAGATTTTGCCTGGCTCTTTTCTAAGTTGTTTTTAACAGGAAAGGGGCAGAAAATGGGAGGCAAGTCCAAATAATCCACTGAAATTAGAGTGTAATAGGTAAATCACAGAATCATGGAATCACAGAATTGTCAGAGTGGGAAGGGACCTCTAGAGATCATCTAGTCCAACTCCCCTGCTAAAGCAGAATTGCCCAGAGCACATCACTCAGCACTGCATCCGGGGGGTCTTGAAGATCTCCAGACAAGGGGACTCCACAACCGCCCTGGACAGCCTGTTCCAGTGCTCTGTCACCCTCACTGCAAAGATGTTTTTCCTTGTATTTGAATGGAACTTACTGTGTTCCAGCTTATGCCCGTTGCCCCTCGTCCTGCCACTAGGAACCACTTAAAAAGGTCTGGCTCCATCCTCCTCCAACTTGTTATCAAACAAGTTGATAAAACAGTTTTTCTGTGAGGACATTTGAAAATAATTATTTCTGCTTATTCAGGTAGTAAAGTGTGAGGGTTAGAAATCTTACCAAGTGCTAAGCTTGATTTTTGGTCTGGTTTTCTAAGGCAATGAAGTTTTGAACTTCAGTTCAGGCAGTTTTGAACTGCTGTCTCCTCAATATCCCAATATCTTTTGAATAGATTGGTTGATTTCTGCCACATTTAGAAGGGCAGAGAAACAGACTTGAGTTGATTTTGTGTTTGGGTTTTTTCTTTCATCAGAAACCCTCATTATTTTGGGACTGTTCTTCACTTTTTATTTAAACTAGAAAAAATATAACATGCAAGTGTGTGTGATTTTCTGGTTATGTATGTGTGGAGGTATATATAAAACCTATATAACTTTAAACTATCTATGCAACTGTAACCTACGTTTATAATTACAACTAATAAGTGTACAACTATGTATATAAATACATACAAAAATGTTTGCTTTTTTGTATACACTCAAATATTAGCCTGATAAATGCTCTCACTTGATAAATACTAAAACATTTCCAGAGGCTCCAGGTAGCTGCGGGACTGGCTGGAACTTTCTAGAAGCTTATTTTTTCCTTTTCTCTGCTCTTGGGTGCTCTGCTGATGTTGAACAGACCTTATCAGTGCTTTTCACTCACTGCCTGCCTTCTTGACATGTTATGGGGCCATGATAATTTCTGCATCTCAACAAGCAAAACATTAGCTAATTAAATCCTCTCACTTTGCTGTTCGTTCACCCCTCTGCATTACAGCCAGAAGAAGGGATCTGCTTATGGTCGCAGATGAACTTGGTAGCAGAGCACTGAACAGGCGCCAGATCTTTTGAGTCACAACCCAACTAAATAGCTATTTTGGCAATTTAGCTCAATGCAAAAACCGTTCGGCATTGCTGATAAGATTCCTGAAGAATGTTTGGAAGCAAAAGGTAATATTTGCAAAATTGAAGTGCATTTCCAAGGTTACACTCCCAATCTCATGAGCAGAAAAAGTAAAGCATGAAGGCTGCAGTTATATCTCTTTATAGAGAAGGATGGCCCACACCTGTATGTTTCCTCATGTCTGATTGATAGCTGTGATCTCTGAGCAGGGCATGTCTGGGGCATCGCTGGTACCATCTCCCAGCAGTAGCACCCCACACTGCACAACAGTAATCTGGAGGGACTGCAGTATGGCAGAGTTAGAACTGAGCTCCTCTGGGTGACAGAGAGACAGTTCTAAAATCAGCTCCTGAAATCCACAGATGAGTAGCACTGTCTCTGTTAGCGGATAACTGCCTCCTCAAAAGACCCAAAGGATTTCTGGTAAACAGGCCACACATCTTCCGAAAAAGAGTCAGCCAAAAATATCTTCAGATTTACCATACCTCACTCCACTTCATGCCGCGTTTGCTGTTTTGGTATAGTAGTTTCAGGTCACGGAAGAAAGCCAGAGCTTAGGTTTGAGAATCTTCTAAGAAAGGGGCCTGTCTCTGGGTGCCAAAGCCATGCATAAGGCATGAATGTGGGGTAACCTAGTGGGCCAAGAGCTGCCTCACTGTGAGGCACAGGACCCACTGCAGGACACTCCTTCCCGGCAGGACTGGCTCTGAGCTGTGCACAGCAAAGAAGTCCATGTTCCCCTTAAAGAGGCATCACCGTCAAGATCAGAAAGCAAACATTAAGCAAGACTAAGGGGTAATTGAGCTCCCATGGGTAGACATCAGCCTGTCTACCTGCAGTGCCTGGACCCCTGCACGTTCCTCCTAAGGCAGCTGGGGGAAAAGTAACCTCGAAAGAACTGCTGGTTTACAAAACAAAGGGGTGCTTAACAGGAAGATGGGTGTAGAGCAAGCAGTGAAGAAACTGGGAAGCAGACGAGCTATCATCAGGATAGTTCACCCATCCTTGTCTCTTATATGTGAAGAATCTTTGATGCCAGACTCCAAATATTCTGCTAAGCAAATTAAAAATCCTGTCACTGCTGACAATGAGACCCACACAGCGAAGGAGCCATTCTACATGCACTACAGGAAGAAAGAAAGCACATCTGGAGCATGCTATGATAATGGAGGGAGGACTAACATAAGTTATGCAGGCTGCAAGGCCATGTGGAGACCCTCAAGAACAATCTGGGTCTTAAGATATGTTTCTGGGTGAGTTGTGCCCTCACAGAGGTACAGGCAAGTCCAGCGAGCCCAAGGCAGATGGACCATGGTGATCAGACCAAGACCAGACCTTTGTGCTTCCTCTCTTAGAAGAAGCAAACTGCTCTGAATGATCTGACTTACTTACAGGCAAAAATGCTGTCAGACTTGCAGTCATCTCACTTTACTGAAAAGTTAGATGGGCCAGAAAGCAAAGATTTCCCAAAGAAGAGCTGAATTTTAATGCTGTAGTTTTTTTTCTGACCAAACTTGCCCTGACTATTTCCTAGCACCAGAAAGGTAGGGGTGTCCTGGGACAGCAATTCTCTTTCCATGGAATATTTGAAAATAAATAAATTAGCCAGTGAGTAAGGCAGTTCCTGCTCTCCTTTGCTGGAGTGGAAGGACACCACCACTTAACAGCCCTCTACAGTTCAGATCAACCTTACCAAAGCATCTTAGCTCTACAGACAAAGGTACATCTGCTTTACTTGGTCTAAACACATACTTTTCTGAGTTAAGTTCAAGGAGAATTGAACCGGCTCTGTTCATGCCAAAATGAGGTACAGACTTTTTAATTGCACATGTAAACAATTAACAAGGTTTCTAATAAAGGTTCAGTGTGAGTCATGTGGTTGTTTCAGAGTCACAACTGAATTATTTCTTTGTGTAATGTAATCTATGTCAAGTGCCCTTGGGCAGGAAGCCATTGTAAGCAAGTTGACTAGTTTACCTTGTTCCTTTATCAAAATGTCTTACCTAAGTAACCAGTTCTGCATTTACTTGTGAGATCTGTGAAGAAATACAAAATGGGCTACAAGAATAAACAGACTTGCTAATCATCCAGGTGGAATGAATAATTCACGGTTAATAACTTATCCAATTAAGTCAGCCCATTTGTCTGCTTCCAGAATATCCATAAGCAGAGCACAATTCCCCCTCATTTACTCTTTATTTGCATTTTCCCCATCGTTACAAGACTGATTATACTCTATGACCTGTTCCCTCCTCCTCCTGTCAGCAGGACTCCTTTAAATGGCTCTTCTTTCTCTGAGAGTATCTCCCCCTCTCTTGTCCTCACTGACTCCCCTTTGCACATTGAAATTCCTTGGTCACCTTTTCTAAGCTCCTTCTGGTATTTTAACAAGAGCCTTCAGTACCTAATCGCTACTGGCCTGTTTTCTGACTGAATGGTCCATAGTGAGGGCAGAGCAGACCCTGAAGTAGCTTTGAAGCAGCTATAATGAAGAATTACAGCATCTTATAAAAATTTTTGTTTAAGGCCACACAGGCCTCTTGCTCACAGAATCTTTCCTGAGACCGTGCTCTGTTTAACTGGGTAAAGTCCTGACAGTCAGCATCCCTCTCTTCCTTCTCTATAAGACAGGATGCTTTCCTGGAGGATGCACCTTGTTTAGGGAGGTGTCATTGGAAGTTTCCTGACTGATTTATCCCGCAAAATGATCCCCAGAGGCAAACATCTGAGTACAGACAGACCTCTGCAGCAGTCAGTCCATGCAGAAGGGTCCCCTCACACACATGCAGGACCACCTCCATGCCAGGATGACAGCAGAAAACCCTGGAAACCTTTTCCTTCCTTTTTTTCCAAATGTCAGTTTGATCCATTTAAAGTGTTCCAGCTGTATATTACAGATTGCTCTGGAATTTTCTGTCATCACTTCTGTCAGTGACACAAAATAAACAAGTGTGTGTGAACCCATTGTCGCCACTTTGTCTCATCTCTCTGCCAAAGAAAGGAGGAAGTTGGGAGCCTCCAGCTCCAGAAGCCTACATCCCAACCCTGCTGCCTCCCATGGACATGTTGGTGCACATACAAATTTTCAGTGAAGGCAACTAAAACAAATACCCAGAGCAAAAGTGTTGTTGTGTTCCCATTAATATGTGGTGCTGTCCAGAATGAATAATGTCATTCATTACAACGCTTGTGTCACCCCAGAAAGCAAAGAGAACCGCATGGCAGCTGACATATGAAATCTGTGCGATGTGCTTGGCCCACTGGAAACACAGGAGTCCACAGGTAATTCAAAGGTGGATGGATAGACAAATAGACAAACTTATTTCCAATGTATCTGAGCCTTGTTTTAACACTTTGGTGTTCATGTGTACCTGTTCTCATACATTTATTTCATAGACTACAAGGCAAAGTTTGGTGCAATCAACAACCAAGCTGAAGAGACCTATCTATCAATGCAATAAAGTTTATTGTGATATGACCTTTAAGAAAGAAGAGATTTGACTAGCTGGTAAACATTTGTACTGAGGAGAGAACCACTTTCAGAAATCAGATTTTAAACTTCCCTGCTTAAAATGCATCCAACCTTGAAACTGGAGTCTATTAGTGAGAACTATTACATACACTTGCGTAACTGTCCTCTGTCCCATTCTACTGCATTTTTTTCTGCTTTGTTTCCATGGAAATGGCAGTAAGAAGGTCAAACACATGGTACAGGCAATTGTTTTAAAGGTGCTTGAAAGGCTTACCTATTCCCTGGTCTCATTTTTTCTGAGAATGGGAATGAAAGCCAAACTCTTACTTTTTGTTGGGGTTTTTTTTTGGTGGTTTTTTTTTATTGTTGTTGTTGTGGTATTTGATTTGAATCTGTAATCCCAGGAAGCCAGGAAAGGCCATTTTTCTTCCTTCTACACCTGGGAAGAGGATTGTTCTTGGGGGAACATGATGTGATGGGCAGCCTTGGAGACTATTCCTGAACACATTAGCAAGGTTCTGTCATGTCATATGCTATGCGACGCTGCTGTGCAGTGCCTAATAGGCCCAGTTTGAGAGAAAATGTAGTTGGGAAGGGAGCTTCAAGTCTAAAAAATCTATTTTTCCATTTTGAAATGGAAGTGCTATTTACCTCAGGGATGTTTTGAGGATAACTACAGTTACGTTTGGAAAAACACTTTGAGACCAACCACTGGAAATAGCTCTAGATAGAAAGCATTTGCCTTGTTGCTACTACTAAGCAGCTATAAGATAAAGATACTAGACTACTCTCTTCTGATCATTTTCACCTATTTTACTGTCATGCTGCTAGCTTCCATTTCCATGGAAACAGGGCTAGAGAGGCAGTTAGTAGCAATGTGTGAGCTGTAGTTGGGAATGACACACATAGATTTTAGCTGCTTGATGTCTGCTGATAGCTATAAAAATGAAGGCACAATACAAGAGGGATGATAGGGAAAGGGATGGACACAGAGAGGGACACCCAGAGATTTCAAAGCCACTGAGCACTCGTCCTTACTAGTAACGGTCATGAACATTTTTGTTTGGCCTCTTCATTGTTACCTTCAGTTTCCAGACCTGTACTTGGAAATTCTTTTTCCTTTCTATTATTTCTCTTGTAATTAGGTAGTTTTTTGTGGCTGTGGTGCCTGAAAGCCCCAGAAAATCTGAGGTCCTCCTGTGTTAGAACCATGAAAACCTGGAACAAGAAACATTTCCATAGTGGGAAGGAGAAAAAAACACAGGAAGGGCAAAATGATTTGGCTGTTGTCACACACATAGGCTGGTGACAGAGACAAAAGACCATCTCTATCCAGAGTTTGTTGCGCAGATCCTCTACACTTGCTCACTGTACCAGTGCTGAAGGAGACACCTCTTTCTCTAATGTTTTCTGTGCTCTTCTGAACCTGGGATTTCCTTCCAGAAACTGTCCCTCCTGCCTACATATTCATTTTGACTTGCTCTTCTAAACCCCATGCCTACAGCAATCTACAGACCACTTCTTCATTAGCTCTTTTACCTGTATTACTGCGGTCCTCCCCCTACCACTGCTCAGGCAGAGCACAGGCTCTGCTAAAGCCAGTGTGAAAGAGCCGTCTTTCCCTCTTCCCAGTGTGTGCTAAACCCTCACTCTCTGCTCAAACCACCTATGGTCTTTCAGAGAGAAGTTTTGCCAGTGAATTTATTTTTTTCCTGGAACCTCCTTCTCTTAAAAGTAGTGATGCATTGTAATAGCAGGGTAACTCTCTAATCTCCAGCTCACAGTTAGGGATATCTCACCTCTGAGTTGCTCAGCCTCATAACTCAGGCTACTCCACCTTTCCACTGAGTTCTGCTGTCAGTCACCCTCTCTGTTATCAAAGAATTTTTCTGGCTTTTCTTCATTTGCTGTCAAGCACTGTGGTTAGGGAACACAAACCCCTTAAGGACACCACTATTTCTGAATGGAAATTCATGATGGAATTATGACATTTTAATAAGTTAATTTTAAATAAGATCTTCTGTCTAAAATGCATAATATTGAATGAACAAATGTTTATTGCTCACAAGGCAAAAGGCAGGTTACCTTACTGGCAGACACTGATTACTGAGGAAGGTTTTTGGCACTGGTCATGCTGGGTCACTGAGATAACTGACCTTAAACTCACTTGCATTGCAGGAAGTAAAGTGGTGTTGCAGGAAGAGAGGACACAGGATGAAGAACCCAGAGGCAGGTCTCCTAACAGAAGACTGAACTAATCTTTCTGATGATATGGGAAAGGACTACATTTGGACCAAGTAGAAGGGAGGAATCATGTTTTGGAGGCTTTAGTGCATATGCTAAAGGCTTGATGAGGCCCAAGAGAGATGGGCTATGAATTATTGCATTACCACAGCTGGCTAGAGTCTCTGCTTCAAAAGCACAGGAACAGTAGGATAAGGGGCATTACTGTCAAAGCCACTCTTTAGTGAAAGGTGTATTAAACCCTGTGTTTATGAAGAGAAACAAAAACTCATTTACTGCAATCAATGGGCTTGTTCAGCTTTTCAATTTGGATACTCTCAAACCTAAGTAAGATCCAAATCTCATTTATGATGTGTGAGCTGTGTTGTGTACCCCTCCCCCCCTCCTCATCCCGCCCTTTACTTTTTGAGCACCCAGTGTCTATGTAGGACTCTTTTCAGTCTAAGAATGGGAATGCTGAAGCACCCTACATATCCAGCCAAACCCAAAAGCTTGCTGTTCTGTAACTACTTGAAAAAGTAGGTAGCCAACACTCCTCTGGGTGCTCAGAAAGGATTGGTATTTACAGTGTTGGGGCAAGGAGCATGAAGTCTCCTAACAACCAATAAGCCAAGAACCTCATACATCAATGCAGCACACTGAAGAATTAATTTGGTTTATCGCAAAACAATTCTACTGTGTTAGATTTTTCCTTTTTGTTGTTGTTATTTATTTAGTGCACCAAGGCTCTTTTAATCACTTGCTGTTCTTCTTTATATACTCTCCAATAAGACGAGAAACACGGAGACATTCAGGACGCTTTATACAGGGAGAATGAATGAAGTGATATGAATTCATTTTATGATATAGTAATATTCCCTTTGTACCTTTGTACCTTTAAGCCCAACAAAGTAACATATCTTTTCTGTCTCTGAACATCTTCTTCCATCTTCAGCGTACTACAAACCCCATCATTGCTTCACAGCTGCATCGTACCCTATGGGAATGTTGCCCCCCCCTTGGAGCACCTAAAAGCTGATAAGGAATTACAGCTAAATACCAATGAGGACTGCTCTCAATGGAGTGCAAGCTGTCCATGCCTGCAGAAAAAATCAGGTTTAAGCATGAAAAAGGAAAATTAAACAGAAGGCATGGAAAAGATTATCAGATTCAGACATCCTCCAAATGTTCCCCAAATCCCCAAATGGATGTGTCAAAGGCAGGGAGATGTCTCAGTTCTGCTTTTGCAGCAGCTAAATTCCTTCCCACACTCCAGACTCTCCCAACCTCTACATCCACTTGTCAGCCCTGAGTGCTCCCCACTCTCTCTAGAAATCAGCTTTGCACAATATCAGGAACTGTCAGACACATGTATCAGGCATCCCTGGCACTGCAGAAGCCCTTTCCATGTGGGAGCAACCACACCAAAAGCACACAAGAGGATATGTTTCTCCTTCTTCCAGATTTCAGCACATTAACAGAGCCAGGCATCAGAGAAGTGCTGAAAGAAATTGGAGTCACCACATGTAAGTCAAACCCATTCCAGCCATAGCTGATGAAAAATACCTACGAGCACCATTAGTGACAGAGTTTGTCAACACCACCATGAAGAAGGTGGCTCACTGGTTCTTCTAAACCAGTGCTTGGCATCTCCTGGAAACACTTTTTGGACCTGACTGATCCTATAAATTATGCTTGGCTCCAAAGCAGTTCTGAGTAATGGGATTATGAAGTAATCAGAGAAATATTTTATTTTAAATCTTTTGACCACCAAGCAAGCCCCTGGGACTAACTCATGGTGTTGCGACATCGGTAACACTTACAGGTTAGCATCTACCTACAGCATAGGAAAAAAGCATCTGTTCCTGCTCATGGGGTTTGATACTCATCTTACTTCAGAAATTGTTCAAGGCGTTGAAGAATAAACTTTTGAAAGACATTAGTTCTGATTAGCACCAAGATAACAGGAAGGGGGTGAACTCTGAGCAAAGACCAAATGGAAGTAATAAAAAATACCTAAGTAACCAACATTGTAGAAGAGCACAATCTCACAACATGCCTCTACTTCAAAGCACTTTGCTCCTTCAGCATCAAATAGATTACAATTCAGCAGGGTGTCTGGTTCCTCCAGGCTGTTTTGCCTGAGATAAAGACTGAGCATTAGATGAGCATTAGATTCAGCTGAAGAGCTGCGGGTGCTGACTACTTAGCTTCTAATAGCAAACCTGAAATGCATTTAACACCCCACATCTGGAAGCAGGCGTACAGAAAGTGTCCTACAGCAGCATATAACAGAGTTCTATTCCACTTGTGCTGACTGTTCTTCACTGTCTCACCATGCAGCAGATGTGGCACAGGGTGGCGAAGCAAAAGGTTCAGGGAAATATAGATGACTTCATCATTTTGCATATGCTTAATGTAGATGACTTCACCCCCCAAAATAACTGAACCCAGCAGAAAAATTTAGCAAGCAAAGAAGGCTCCTGAATACAGTGATTACAAATGTGGCACTACATTTGACGGATAAGTTATTTCTCTTGTGTTTCATTAAAAATCTTTTCCATTATACTCCCAAGACTTTCCATAGAAGAACCTACAGGAAGTTGTAAGAGGGAAGAAGATCCTTCCTCCAGGATGATTTTCCTGGAGGATGTCTTGGGATGATTTTCCACCAATTATCCCAATGATACAAAGCTATAGCATTGCACTACTTTTATTAGCTTGGGACCTTGACCAAGTTTCTCTTTTTTTGCACTGCAGAAAACACCAGGGCTCACACGTGCATGTATGAATAAAAAGCATGATTTGCAATCAAATCTTCTCTTAGCATGCTCCATGAGAAATGAGGGTAAAACATAAAGGAGAGACTGCATCCCAGAAATGGAAAGGCCATTGCTGTTGGATCCTCAGACTACAACATCTCACAGCCAAATTAACCTTGATGACTCTTGCTATGGCTACTTCTGCAGGGTGAGTCTATCCTATGGGAAAATTATAAACCCTGGAAATGAACATCTCCTTCTTTGTGGTGGAATGAGGGGAAACAGTGATCCTCTCACCTTCCTTTCATTCCTTCCCATCTTCTGATCTGAATACCTAAGTGTGCAGAGAGACTTTCACAGCATCTGGGGAGCAGTCAGGTACAGTTATATGCAAAGAGACAGAAAGAGCTGCTTGCAGCTCCCCAGATTGTCATATGGCTCCACGATCCACATCCACTGAATAGAAGATAATTGTCCTAATTTTGTTCTCTTAGGAGTCCAGGGGAGCTGCTGTGAGTTTCGCAGACCAGAACCCAAAATGGCGCTGCTCTTTTTCTTGGAACAAATAGAAAAGGGGAAGAAAAACAAGAACAGGAAAGAAAAGGAAACCACAAAGACCAAATAAAAGGCAGGTGGTCAGTTTACAAGGCCAAAAGCCATCTTTCTTTGCTGCAAAAATTAGGTATCTATCACCACCCAGACACAAAGAACTTAACACAGCTCTGACCAGCTCATCCAAAAAGAACTGCAGTGTCCTGCATTTCCTGCCTCCTCTCCATCCAGTCTGCTTCCCTGATCCCTTTCTCTATGCTGATATTTCCCTGAAGGCCGCACTGCCTCTGTCAACTCCCTAGCCCGCTTGGTCCTGCATGCTCCCTCCTAATGCTTACAGTACAGCTGGCAACAGAATTAGAAAAACGTTGGATCCAGGAAATGATAGGAAGCATTGGCCCAGAAAATAATCAGGAGGCTTCTGTGAATCCCTCACTATCCTGGGCTTGAATCATTCCAGCTTTCTGTCACACACACAGCTCTGGTAATGTGATTTTTTTAATGGAATGAATTATCTGAAATGTTTCCTACAATATATTTCCTAGTTTAAATATTTTAAAATCGATTAAACTTCTTTCTAGTTGAGGAACTGGATCCCTGCATTATTAAAAACTTTTCTTGCTCAACTAATTTCTCTTTATTTCCTTATTTAGGTCATGGGTTTGGGATTTTTCTTTACTACACTTCACTTTCTTTGTTTAAATCTGACTTAAATTGAGCACATAGGGAAAGAAAGAAAGATGATACTGTATTCTGTGCAGTCTCTCCCAACGTTTATCAAATAACTTGGTTAGTTAAATCGTGTCAGGAGTTAGCACACTATTGTGCTTACTTACGGCAGGTTCTAGAAACATATGTACAGGGACTAAGGCTTGACCACTGCATTTATTCTCTAAGACCCCTCACAAAACCATTTATCTAAAATAGCAAATCTATCTACAGAGCCTGTGGGAGAAGTCCGTAGAGTAAGAAGAGAAAAATGGTGTGGTTTCAGAAAGGTTTCAGAGGATTACAGTGATAATGCCAGCATCAAGAACAGAGGTTGGAACAACCATTTCATAATGATCATTCACATTTTATTAGCTTATTAAAATGGTGTCCTTAATGGTTACAAATACCATGAACAGCCTTACACTCTTCCCTGTGGTGGAGCAATTATGATCTGCTATTGAAAAAGCTGCCTGTTTTCTTTATCCCAAGGAACTACCATCTGACAGTTTGCGCCAGGAAAATGAATCAGATATTCCTACAGTTCCTTTCTGACTTTGCGTGACCAAGAGAAAATCATTCAACATCTCTGTGATGCAATCTCCTCATCTGTGGAAATAGGAGAATTCCTGTTCATGTCGAGGGACACTGCAGATGCAAGTTTTGCAAAGTGCATTGTAAGCAGCAGAACAGGGAACTGCCTTGCATGGATGTGGAGATTCATTCTCTACAACTGCTAGTACCTTATCACTAACCGATCACATCTACCAAGTCCTCAAGTCTATTACAGCAAACCTTTGGTGTCCATACATACTTCCCATAGGCTTACAAATATGGGGCATTCTTCTGGGGCTATTTAGAGAAACACTCAACTTCAATTGCATGTCCCACGTCTATCTTTTTAGGTCTCTTGCTGGATCTTTTTGCTTGCGGACTTTATCTTAGGAGAGGGTAGGATGTCCAGTTCTGTTGGGTTCTGTATGCTGTAACCAAGAAGGACACAGTGACCTCCAAACCCTACCTTTCAGCAGCAGAACTGTAAATATGTGTGGCTCGCACTTCAGAAACAGCTATAGAATTGAGAACTCGGACTGGGTGCTAGGGGTTTATTTTTGTCACAGGCAATTATATTTGCAGTTGTGCATGGTCATGAAGATAAATCAGAGTTTATGCTTTGTGTCAAAGGAGAAAGCTCGTGGGGCTCGGCTTCAAAAGACTTCTCAATGAATCAGTCACCTTCAGGGGCAATACTGGCAGTTGTTGGCAGTGCATACCAAGCTGGGTAGGAAAGGAGGATGTCTCTCTTTGACATAAAAAATGAAGGCAGTCAGTTTGGTGTAAAATAAGCACAATGGGGATCGGCATCATGTACTGTTTGTGTACTGAGGACCTTCCATAATATATTCTCTTGGTTAAAGAGAATAGCTCCTCAAACAGATGAAGTCTTATCAAGTCCTGCAAATAATTACTCTAAGGCCTTCTCTATGGAAGATACACCTCCAGGGAGAGATGCACCACACCATCATCTCTGTCCCTGTGTGTGTATCTGGCTCGCATAGCAGCAAGTAGGAGACTGTTTATTCAGCTGCTTTCCTCCTGCCCCCTGTCAGCACTGCAACTTGCATCCAGCCCTCGTGTCCTGTGTCTTCTAACTGCTGACCAGCAATTGACTATTTTAACTACTATTGCTAGGACCTCTTGAATCTGAAACAGCAATCCTGAAGAGGAAAGCAGCCGCAAAAGAGCAGGTGAATGTTTTCATGCAGAAAGCAAATGAATAATTGCTCTTGCATAAAAACAAAGCAAGCTATAAATCATACCTACAAGCCAAAAGAAGGAACTTGCAAAACAAAAAGTACCCCTTGAAACAAACAAACCAAAATCTTGTGATCACCTGGAAGTACAGCCAACTCAAAGCACCCCTCACAGGGCAGCTTTGTACATCAATACCAGTAGTTGCCTTGCAGGAGGTACAAGTCAGAGGTAAGTCAACCTGACTGTAGAAACTCAGACAGTAGCAAAGAAAACAAGAGTTGCAGAGCCACTTCAGTCTTGAGAAGTTGCGTCCTTCCTCCATGTGCTGCAAGGGAAGGAAGAAATTCATTACCTTCAATTGGCTTACCCAACTGATTGGAAGTCCTAAAGGGTCACTGCTGTTCTTTCTGCAGGTTATTCTGGCCACTGTAAAGTGGATAACATGTATTACATACTCTCTAGTATATACCTTATAGCTATATATAACATGCATGTATATAACACGTTCTCTAGCTTCACCTGAAATGTGACATCTTTGTGAAAATCTTTTGAGAGAGGAGTGTCAGTGTACCAAGGCACCAAATATCAGGAAACATTTTTCACACACTTCTGCCATGGAAAACCCACCCAGTTCCATACAACCCTGGCAGTACTTTATCAGACTTCTCCCCTTTACTTGTCCTTCTTTCTCTCTTTTTCTCATGATTTTGTCTGACTGTGGTGCTTTACTGACATTGGCTAACCCCTTAGCTCCCTTGCGTTTGCTATTCACTTCCACCAAACCATATTTAGTGCTGTTCTCTGCCCAAAAGGACATCACAGTCTGACCCTTTGTGCTTATACTTCAGTTTGAGTTTTTATTAATTTGAATAAAAGATCTATTTTACTTTCCAGTTTATTGATCAGTCGTGTACAGTTCTTAGCTTGGGATAAAAAGATATTTAATGAAAGCTGTGCTGCCTCCTCCCACACAGAGAGGGATGGAGTCTGTGATTGCACATGACACTATATGTTTCTGCTATCCCTCAGTGACCACAGAGGTAAATCTAAACAGATAAAGTTATTTATCATGATGCAGAATATCCATACTACTTTTTATTCAAGCAAACCTGTCTCCTTCCACGGGCTTCACCTTCTCACCAGCCTTTGTGGAGAGGCAGTTTTGGCCAAGATAGCCCTACTTTTTTGCTTCACGTGGAAGTGGTAGGCAGCTAAAATGGGTCGTCTCTTTACCACTAGGTTGATGGGAATTTTTCTTCCACAGATGGGTCATTATATAATGGCTTTACTGCAGAGTAATGTATGATTACTACTCTTGAGACACTAAAAAAAAAAATCAGATAATACTGCTTAGTCCTAAGCAGTTATCAGGCTTTGCTTCAATATGTTAGAAATCCTTTGCATAGCAGAAGCCTAGGACACATGTAAATATAATTTAGGTTGTATCTGACATCAAAAATGGTAAAAGAAATCTGCTCATGAGGCTAGTGAGTCACAGGGGATTTACAAGTAAAGCTGTATACGATTTCTTACGAGGAAATTATTTTCCCACTCTTAAATGAGCACAGAAAGATCCCAGAGAGAAACAGATCCACCTAGGTGAGATGATACAGGCTGTAGGAAGGCTTCTTAGAGGTCCAAAAGGGAAGGACTCTCAGGAGAAAATGAGTTTCAGTAGGGCCATGACAGAAGGGACACTGGAGGATCCCAGTACCTTTGGGAAAAGCCTCAGTAAATGTAGCATGTTCAGGCTGGAAAGGCAGCTGAGTGGGGCGGCAGGGCAGTGGTGGGGTCTGCTCTGAGGCTCTGCTCCCCCTTGCAGCCCATGGGACTGAGGTTCTTCCATCAAGATTCTCACTCGGAATAGGAACAGGGGTCCGCATACTTATAAACAGCTCATTACCAATACTGCAGCAAACATGGTGCCTCAATGGTGTGGTGCACACATAAAGGATGTGGAGAGAGAAGGGAGGCTTCTGCGTTACAGCTCATCGTTGCATAAGTCTAAAACGTAGATCCTCAGGAAATAACAGCGTTTCCTGAGAGCTGGTAGAGAGCTCGTCCTGCCCACAGCTGTAATGCAATCAGAAAGCGGTGTCTTTATCTGTGCCCAAATCCAAAGCTAATGTAATCACCAGGGTTGTGTTTTCAACGTGGGGCTATATTTGACCCTGTACTCTGCTACTGTCCGTTGCTTGTTTAATGTCACAGCGTGCTTAGAGCTGTACAACTGGAAAAATAAATATAATCCCTGTACTGATGATTTTACGTGCACAGGACTGCTTTGCAGCACCGTAATGATTTCTACAAAAAAGTTTCCTGCCTTAGACTGTATCTAAGGAGAGCTAATTTACCCAGGAGCTTTTGCATGAAGACTACAATAAGACCACAATGCAGTCTCAGATACCACCCTGAGTTCTCAGTTTTTGTAAGTCTGAAAAAGATTCACTTTTTGAGCTGCAAATGTTCATCTCTGCTTTCTAGACAGAAAGAAATTATTTCAGTGAGCTTTATCCCTTCAATTGTTACTGAGTTATGGCAGAGTATAAAAAATATATCTTTTCTTGTGTTGTAAAATAAATTATTGCAATGTTGTTGGGTTGCTTTTTTTTTTTTTCTTTTTTTTTTAAGCTTAACAACAGCGAAAACCAGCTTAGCTCTAAGAAATAAAACCTGGCAAGGTC
>JAOXJM010000019.1:24267870-24280518 GCA_026413425.1 Tringa solitaria
GTCCCTGGGCACCACTGAAAAAAGCCTGGCCCCATCCTCCTGACACCCACCCTTTGAGTATTTATAGGCATTGATGAGTTCCCCCCTCAGCCTTCTCTTCTCTGGACTAAAAAGACCCAAGTCCCTCAACCTTTCCTCATCTGAGAGATGTTCTTGTCCCCTCATCATCTTTGTAGCCCTTTTCTATACCCTCTCCAGCAGTTCCCTGTCCTCCTTAAACTGGGGAGTCACGGTCCCTCTGGATGGCTGCAGGGACACAGGACTTATTTCTCTAAAGCCTGTTTCCACTGAAAAAAGCACGGCTCGCTCTGGAGCAAAGCTGCTCTCCAGAGGGGAAAACAAACCCTCATGATTAAAGGATAATTCAGGATGTACCTGCCAAAAAAAAAGGTTAATGTAACTGGAAAAAGGTTTAGGGCGACACAGTCTGCAGAGTCAGGCTTTTGAAGTTGGTTTTGTCTGTTCAACTACTTGGGCATAAACTTGTCACTCCCCACGTCCTTGGGGGATGTCTGTCAGTCGTGGAGGGAAATCTGGGGTGCGTGTCAGGCACTTTCATCTTTTCCTCTTCCAATTTAGCAATATCAGAAATCCACAAGCTGGAGAAATGGATAATACCTAATGTTAAATGAAGTATGTGTCTGTCAATGCACGAACATCTCCTTTGTTTAATGTCTTATTAATTATGCTGGGTTTTCAACCATCATCTTAAACTCGGGTGATTCGTATGCGGGACAAGTTGAGAAAAGATAGCGATACATTGATGCTGTCTTTTCACAGGGATAGTTAGCAATAAGGTAATAACAAATGTGCCAGATTTGCTTCCTTGCCCGGCCGAGCCGCGCACAGCTCTTCAGTGGTTTTTATTTCACAGTTTGAGGAGTTTGTCTCCCGCGAGTCAGCAAAGTGCTGATCATAAGGGCGGTTTCGGGCTCTAGGAAATGAAGAGAGGCTTAATACCTTCTGCATTAAAGCTGCACTTCTACCTACTGCCGTGGGTTTTTGATAGTAAATCCAGGCTTGGTACTATTTTCATTGAGATCTATAAAACAACAAACTGAAGCAAATCCGGGCAGTTCATTGATCAGAGCTGGAGCCTCTTCTGTCTTGTTTTGGTAGTAATTTTCTCATGTTCTTGTCCTAAATATGAGCTGCTTTATCTGAATAACAGACAGGGTTGCTTTTTTTTTTTTTTTTTTTTTTTTAAGCTTAACAACAGCGAAAACCAGCTGAGCTCTAAGAAATAAAACCTGGCAAGGTCCCAGTTCAGCTCAGGATTGATCCTTCTGCCAGTCCTTGCTCAGGAAAATAATTTAGCATGGACAGCAAGCTGAGTATGTGCTCACATCCCCTTCAGGTCAGTGCTATAGTTACAGTTAAGTATGTGATGAAGTGTTGTGTGGGATAGGGATGGTTTACTGAATTGTGACCCAGCTATATTTCTTGTCTGGAAAACAAAGTGTCTAAGCAGGAGCTGAAGAAAAGCATTTTAAAACTGGGTTCTCAGGACACAGAAGAGACAGGCTAAATCTGCAGTGGCACACTTAAACACAGAGGGTCAGGGCCCCAGGATCCCAGCGATACTAAGAGCAAGACTTGCCTCAAGTTCTTGCTGCAGCTCAACAAGCCAAGCAGCTGCACAATTTGGGAGGGGAAGTGGGGACATGACTCCATTGTGCAGGGGATCCTGGCCCAGCACCCCACATAAAACATTCCCAGAATCCAGAGAGGCCAGGACAGACATCTCACCCTATACTGCTGACTGCGCTTCATGACAGATCAGAAAGCCTCTCAGCCGCCTGCAAGAACATTTTTGCCCCAGGACCATGCATCTGCCCCACAACCAGTTTAACTGCAGCAGCTCCACACTACTGAGAAATCACAAAAACCTCCTAAGTTCCCCAAACAAAAATTCGGCCTCCACTGTGCAAATCTAACACTTCTGCTGCTATTACGACCCTTATCACTATTTCCTTTATAATACTTAGCATCTATAAATGGCAGCAGTGAGCTACTGTGTCTCTCATATTTATATTTTTAAAATAAACTTCATTGATATACTATCCAGAAACACCAAAATGTCTACTTTTCTATTTGATTTTTTTCGTGGAAGAAGACTCTTGATGGCTTGTAGGTGCTCAACTGGCAGGGTCTGCTTTCCCAGGCAAGCAATTTGTTTCAGGCTTGCTTCACTCCTGCCCAGGGATTTGGAAATATATTTGTCCATCTACTGTGAATTTCCAAATCATAGTGCTTTCTCTCAGTCTGTAAAATTCTACTTTCAGGATGGTGCACTTCATTCGGAAACCACAAGTCGTGCTTAACAAGCTAAACATTGGACCTGGCGTGAACTCGTTAACTAACATGACCTAAGCAGAGGCAGCATCATGTTCCCTCCCGATCAGGCAGCAGGAGGTCACATTGTGAAGTCTGCAGAGCCCAAAAGCGACGTGAGCAAAGCTTTCCTGTAAAACGGAGACACATTAACTCGAGGTCCAGAGTACAGAGCAACCATATGAATGGAAACCTCTGATTAGGGATTGCAAAAAAGTCGTTAATGTTTAGCTGGCTTATCTGCTGACAAAACATTGCCAAAGATCTTCCTTAGGTTCTGATTTCTAAATGGTACACAGCATGAGTTGGGTATCATACGGCAATTTCAGCTGGGTCTTTCTGAGCTGACCAAGACCATAACAGATACACTGCCACAAATATTTTGTCTAGCTTTAGCTTGTCTGGTTTTCAATTCTGTCCCCATCTTCAGTGTTCAATAATGCATATGAGGTATCTGTTCTTTCAACATTGGAATGAAACAGGGAAGTGAAAATGGTTTAAACGTTTTAAATTGCTGAAACCTTGACTGTGTGAGGTTTAAAAATGGCAGATAAATAGTTCTGAGCAAATAAATCAAAACTCTGCTGAAGACTGAGTTGGGAGATGAAAGTGTGCGCTGCTGCAGTTAGCCCAGCAGCCTCCTGTGCAAACACCACAGTTCCCTTTTGTGTTTGAAGTGATAAGAGTCCATCGCTGCCAGGGGATGCACAGCACCCCAGCGTTCAATTCTGGTGCTTCCCCATCCATCTTGAAGGCAGCGGAGGAGCTGGAAGGGGCTGGAGCAATGCTGAAGGAGTGGAATGCTCTCTTTCCCCAGCCCTGTGGCTCAAGTATGGTGTCCATCTGCAGTAAGGGCATTGTGTGTCCCTGCTGTGAGCCACCATAGCAGCAGGTCTATCAAGGTGACCCCATTGCCTTGCTGCCACTCCTCTTTCCAGCTTCTTCCAGGGATTTCTTCACATCAAGGGTTGATCTGGGTCAAAGCCCAGAGATACAAGGCTAAGTGCTTTCCTGTGCTGCCCGCTAAGCCACACAACTAAGCCAAGGCATCAGAAACACTGCACAAAGGCATTTGCTGTCTATCAGGCTTTTACTGAGTCTCCAGTTACTGTCTTTTCTATTTAGCTGTCATCCTTTTTACCTATCTCATGTTGCAGTTTCAGTCTTCTAGGATTCTTGCAGAAATGGAGCTGGCTTAAAAACTTATCTGGGTTGATTTGCAAAAATCAACTCTTGTTTCTGCAGCAGCTAATTGGGCCTATCATACAGGGCTAAACAAGAAAGCACGTTCATTTGCTTGATTTGTGGGCATGGGAAATAAACAAATGCTATGTACCTGAAGTATGAGTAGATTGACTCCATCTACGTGCATTTACCCCAAAACTGCATCAGTGTGAGATTTCACAGAACAAATGTCAAAGAATCAGGTCCCTTTTTGAACTGCTATTTCTGGTGTCATTGACAAAAATTTCTAGGGCAGTGCCCATCCCTGGTAGCTGCACACTCTGGAGCCAGAAGGATTTTTAGGACCATGGTTATGTTCTCTGGGATATTTTTCAAGCACGGTTCATGGTGACAAGGTGTCTGGGGATACAGGGAGCTCAGCACATCCCTGGGTACCAGCCCTGCTCACTTGCTCCAATGTCTGCATCCGTGAGGATGGATTTAAGCAGACTTCCATTTCTGCTGTACCTGATGGTTGATTTTTTTTGCACTCGGTTGATGGCTGGAAGAATCACGATGCAACTTGTGGCTTTTTTTGCAGTTGCCCATGGGCAACCTGACAGTGTTAGACTATCCGTGTGCTGTTGTGAGTGTGAATACTCTGCCATTTTAGCCAGCGTCCTCCTACAGCTTCCCTGTGCTCTTCCATCTGCCTGAGTCCTCCTCTGTCTCCAATGCTGCAGTCTCCCAAAGGGAGAACTGGTTTTGTCCTGTGCTTGCTCCCTGCTTGGCACTGTGGCTCCCTGTACACAACAAAGACTGTCAGCTCCTGCAATAATAATTATATGACTACTACTGCTGCCATTGCTGGGGCAAGAGAAGGTACAACCTATGGGTCTTAACTGGACTGAATAGCCCAGCCTGGTATGTCCTATCATTAAAAGACACCTACTGAGAGCAAAGAAATAAGGTATGGCACTGTGGAATTAATATACTTATCTGGCCTAAGAGCAAGAGTGTCATGAGCTTTGACCAAGGTTTGTAGATGTCACAGCAATACAAAGACACAGTAGTTGTAAAAGCGCATAACAGCACTTTTCAAGGGGAAGAAAACTTGTCCCCTGTGTCTGTGGAAAAAAGGGTTCCTTACAATCTGCTTCAAGATGCAAATGACTTTAAGAGCAATGAGAAGGGAGGAACCATGTTAAGGGAATGCCATTTGGTCACAGGTAAATGTGCGCACTGGCACCTGGATGGTGTGAGATTCCTTATTGATATTGGGTATCTGTATTTGTTGCAGGTGTATATACACCGTGGCATTAAAGGTATGAGCAAAGAGAGCTGTTAATCTTAGCACATATTTTTTTGAATAAAATTGCTCTGTCTCTTCATATGTCTTGTTTTACTAATTTAGGTACAAGCCCACCACAGACATCACTATAGTCACTAATTTGGTGATGGAAGTAAAATAAGAAAAAATGTTTTTACTCCTTTTTTCTTATGTAGAGGCTGAGCATTAAGAAATTAAATTAATTCAAATTTAAGAAAAACAACTTGAAAAATAATAAAAGAAAGAAAACAAAGGAGGTAAATACAGAGCAGAGGCATCCCAGATAAAATCCAAAAGGCACACTGAAAAGCAGTTTACAGCAGTACAAATCCCTATATAACATAGCCATAATCTGAGGAATATCAATAGTAGTCCAGCCATTTCCACTGCCATCTTGGTGAAGGTTGTACGCATAGGTGTCTGTAAGTGACATGATTTACTGTGTCCTAGGGAAACATTGAGCACAAAACTCTTTGAAGCTAGATCCAGGATCTATGTTTGAGTCCCTGAATGAAAAGGTTTGACTTTCAAAAGTGCCAAGCTTCATTTGGACCTACTAGAGCAGCCAGCATTGGAAAATGAGGCCAGTTCCCTCCAGAGCCAGTTGTGCTGCAGGGTGCAGAAACACAGCTCCTGCTTCTGTCTTATAAATGTAGGTCCTGGTGCTTCACTGCAGTTTCCCTGGGAGGCAAACAGCCATCAAAACAGAGCGTTACTTAGACTTAATGTCTATGACAATAGATCTGGTGGAAACACATCATGTCTTGACATGTTTGGAAAAACATTTTTACATTTGAAACATATAATTTAAATTATTTTTAAATTAAAAAAAAATTAACCATTTGCTATGTCATGCTGGGTAGGTACTATGATAACAGTTAGAGGGAGAGTGCTGAGGACCCCTACACCGGCTCTACCCCACTGCTTGTAGGGAGGTGGTGAGAAGTCACAGCCAGTGTTGTGGGCATTTACAGTCAAGGGGATGCCTTCTGGAGGGCGGTGGGAAAGAGACAGCAGATCAAAAATAAGAAATGACTTCTTCCCAAAGACAAAAATAGGAGAAAGAGGAAAAATACATTTGAAATTGAAAGACAGTTTGAACAACAGGATCCAGAAGGAAGGGAGGGAAGAGAATTTGGCTTGGCTTTCGGTATTTCAACTTTCTGCCTTGATATGAGATATAGAAAAATTGTGAAAGCTTAAAAATTCCACAGGTTGAGAAAAAAAAATCTTCCCGTCTCTAGTTATTAACATCTCTGTGTCATGAACTCAAATCACTACCATTTGGCATCCAACAGCAGACAGTTTTGACTTCTTAACTCTTAATGTCAGACTTGTCTTCTTTCTGGTCCAAACTTTAACCCCAAGTGTTTTCTGGGAGAAGAGGCACAAGGGGTGGCAGATGGGGCTTCATGGGGAAGAACGTGCCCTGCCAGTTGTCTGTGCTCAGCTCAGACTCACTCTGCCTATCACTAGAGGAGGTATTAGAACTTCCTATAGGCAGATTTAGGAAGGAGCTTCATATGTCTATAGTTGATGAATGGTGGTGAGTGCAAACAGATGCTTCCACATCAGCCAGTGGTCAAGACTTCTCAAAAAATGTAATGTGTGTCTTATGTCCAGGAGCACTGAAGAAATTCATGAGGAAGCTATTAATATCATTTAATTGCACATCAAGTTGAAAGCAACTTTCTGCTCAGTATATAAAGTTTTAAAACTATCTTTAGGGGGGATAGGATCTAAATTGGAAGTAATGTTGCTGGTATAATCATCTGATAAAATGAAAAATCTAGAGTGTTTTATTTTTCTTGTCTTCAACAAGGACTTCTCTATAAATTAATGTAGCTACAGACCATGATCCCTGTGCCACTTCAAGGATTTTCTTTACTGAAAAGGCTGTTTTATAACTCTCCACATAGAGGAACCAAGCAAAAGCTTAAGGCAGCTGGCTGTGCTCAGTGTACAAGCATAAAACAAGAGTGTGGCAAAGCAGCAACTACTAAAGGTTATTGGGGGCTGGAGGGGACACTGGACAAGCACCAAGAAAAAAAAAAAAAACTAGGCACAGGATCATTTATGTCAGGATACACCTGGAGGTGAAGTAGTCAAGGATGGGAGAGTGCCTGGGGGAATATCGTATAGTCTGTCATTACCCTATAGACATTGCTCCCATTGATTTTCTGCAGACTGTCCCTTGCAAAAGTATTTTTTTTCTCCCCTCATTCCCCCCCACAAAAAACACAAACAGGGAGGATTAAGGGAAACAAACTCAAGAGAAAAGCCAAGTGGTCTCAGCACAGAATATATTTCTGGTTAAAGATGTTCTCCTGCAATATGGAAAACCTAGGTAAAAATCCTTCAGAACTGTTGGGTAAAGAAGTTGAACCCTGAATCCACCAGAGTCAAGAATGGGACCCCCATCTTTAGACTACAAATTTCCTCTTTTATATGTATGTTTTTCTCCTACGGTGTTCACAATGAACATCAAATGCCTTCAGTAAATTTTGCTGCAGAAGTAGTAAATTGTGGTAATCACAAAAGTTTCTGCTGGACATGAAAAAACTTTTCTAACCATCTTCCACTAGTGCTGATCTGATCTAACTGACCTCCCAGATAAAGGTAACTTGAATGAAGCTTTGTATAACCTGGATTTCCCCTGTGAAACCACACCATGAAATTGCAGGCCCACCACATCTTCCTTGAGTTGTCAGGGACAGTCTGTGAGTCTGGGCAGCAGTTTATATTGGAAGCACACTAGATGATTGCAATGAAAAGTTCCTCTCTGCCATCAGGTCTGTTAGGAAAGTGGTTTATCTTAATTGCCTTTGAATTTTCCCACATGTATCAGAAGTGACCACAGGGTCTTATAGTCAGCTGGCTATGGCATCTCTGCTTTCCCAGCTTTTATTCCAAATTGGCTCAAATTTGTCCTGGAGAAGGCTTCTGCTGCAACACAAGTGCTTTTACATATAAAGTTGTCATGGTCCACTCATCCCATCTCAGTGGTCTTCAGAGGCAGTCATGCCTTTCTCTGATTTTTCACCCTCCTAACAAAATGACTGGCATGGACATTTGCAATTTGTTGTTTTATATAGCTTGTTCTCAGAGTCTTTCTAACCTCTGTCTTGAAATTGCCTCATAACCACCATGATTGATGTTTTCTGTGTCATTCAGTTGCCTGTATTTCTTTCAAGTTGATGATGTCATATTTTTGGTGAACTGCCATGCTTCACGTTACAATGTCCCTCCGTCTCCTGCAGCGTATATTTAAATGCCATCTCTGCCATATCAGTAACACATGATGAAAGCTTCCAGAAGCTGATAGTAATGGCTTTTTGAAAAACTATCTAGTTATTCATGGTCACCCTGTCTTTGAAGGTTTCCCATGCTTGGACATGCTACGTGTATTTCCCATGTACTTTTCACGTGTACAAGGTCCTACAAGCCTCTGGTTCAGTGAGACCTTCAACACAGAAACCACTTATTGCCACTTCTGCAGCATCTGTCACATCTTTCTCTACATACCCCAATATTTTGGGATGGATAGGCAATTTCTGAGTTATGGGATAGCTATGTCATGTTGAGGTAACCATATACCACATCTGTGTAACAGTAATCATGAAAGTTTACTTACACCTAAAGTTTCTGGGGGAAAAGAAATTGTAGCTAATTTACAAATGCTAATAGTCTGTAAACTGACTTAATCCCTTTAGTGTGGATATGTGGTTTATTACTTCTGTCTTCCCAAGGCCAGGTCACAGACCTTGTGCAGTCAGTGGACTCCTGCCTGTGACACCACTTCCAACTGTAGTCCTGCATGTCTGGATGGTCCTAGAAGACAGTGGGGATTTCTGCCATGATTCACAGCAGGCTTCCCCAAGCTGCTGTTGTATCTGTGCCGCCAGACCACCATGCACTATGATGCAGCTTCCTAAGCATCTTGTTTGTACATCTTTCTGGTTACACTGAAAGTCTTGCCCTTAGTTTTTACCCCTTTGCCATTTCTATCAATCTGATGACACCCCAAATATGGTGAAGTAGCTCCGATGTAATTTATTAATATCCATTGTTGGCACTGGTTGACAACATGTTTTGCTGATGTCAAGTCAGTTTATATTCCTCCTTTTGCGAGCCTTTGATGTTGAGCTCTTTTTAGTGCTCTGTTTGAAGCACTAAGGGTCTCTGGCAAATAGCTTGCCGGTTTCTAAGCAAGTACCATGCTACTTGCCAGCTCTTGGTCTCTGTGACAATACGATCTCCTTTTCTATTCTCTTTGTGGCTCCCATTGTTAGTTGTTTTGCTCTTGTAATGGAATTGATTTTCTGGGAGTCAGCTCCAATAATAGCCAAATTGTTTTATCTATTATCACATGTAACAAGTCTGGAAGATGTCCTGGTCCACCAAAAAAATAACACGATGGTAATTTACTAGCCTTCTGGCTGCCTTGATGGAACTGGAGATTTAATTCTTCCTGCTACACCTTCAGTTTGCCATTTATCTACGAGAGGAACTTTTCTTTTGGCTTCGGGGTTGTTAGGGACATATATTTTAATAAAAATAGAGGCTTCTTTGTTCTCTACCTGAAATCCCAGCCTTCTCCTTTTCCTATTTTCCGGTACCCTGCTTTTAAGTTACACTATGTTTCTGGTTTCGCAAACATGCCATCATATGATTTTAATTTGCTTTGTTTTGCTGCAATTTCACTTTCTTTCCTTGCAAAAGACTTAGAGTGCCTTTGTGACATAAAACACTGAGCCATATCCCAGTGTCCGTTTGGCTTTTGGCTTCTAACTTATTCATGGCTTTGGCCCTTCTCTTGCATCTGGTACTCCACCGAGCTTTACTGTTCATTTGTGTTTTGTGGTCAGTGGTTTCCTTTGCTGTTCTGCGCTGTGCTGAGCTCGTGCACGTGCAAGTACTCACCCCTCGGATGCCCACTTGTTTCTGTGATTTTGTTCATTTTTTTCCCTTGTTTGTACACTTTTCTCATCACAGCATTTAGAGTGTTTTCTCTGTAGCTTGTCTCTTCTGCATTTGGGCATGCTTTCCTTGTTTGTGCCACCACATTTTCTGGCAGCAACCCCTTTGCCTATCCCACCTTTACTTTGTCTTCAGATGGAAGAGTGCCCATTAGCTTTGCCCAAGACTGTCAGTTCTGGTGGAGTTACACAGCTGCTTGGGTTATTCTCCTTCAAATGCTGTTGCCTTTCATCCTGATTATGAATCTAGCCCAAACTGCTTCACCTTTTATGAGCTGCTCCTTACTCAAGTCAGTCCTTTTGCATGCATTGTAGTTTGATCAGTCTCTTGGTCTCTCTGTGAGCACTCCCACTGAAAAGATAGGTTATTGGTTTATGTGTTTGAGGAGTTGTGTATGCTTTATGAGCCCTTGAGGATTTTGGATGGACCTATTTTGCCACTGCTGCATGCTGCTGATGCAGATGTCTTTCCCATCATGCCTTTATTATAGCTAGCTCTTAATTTTGCTTTTAGCCAGCCTCTTGCACTCTTCTAGTTTTCTAGTTTTCCTTGTACTGTTGGGAGCACTTTGGAGGTTTTTTTTGGTTTTTCCTGTCTCTGATTTGTGTGCTCTATTGGGAAGTCTTCTGTCATTGTCAGCTGTATTTTCTTGAAAAATGGCTATGCCTGAATAAAGACCACAGTCCCCTTCTCCTCCCTCAACTGGGGGACTGAGTGCCAAATTGCTATAGCTTTATAAAGAGAATGAATAATGACTGCACCATCTTCCCTTAGGACAAAATCTGAAGGGAATATTGCAGGTGTTATTCTAAACACTACAATATACTCCAACCCACTCATAACTGGGCAGTTCTATGATGTCGATAATTTAACAATGCCTCACAAGAAAACGGTTTTGCTTCTTTGCCCACAGTACAGTGCATGTGCTGTCTGTACCATCCATATTACAAGTGTGGGAGACAATATTACACAACAGGTTTATCCACAGCATTCTGCTGGAAGTGCTATGCATTGTGCTTTAAAATATGGAAAGCACAATAAAGAAACAGTATAAGGTGCATCTATCTGATACCAGGGGGAGCAAAAAGCAGAGAGCCTATCATAAGAAATGCTTCCCACTTAGGGGAAAATTATTCCATTTCCAGGGCAAAAATGTGTTTTACAGAAATGTTATCCCTAATCTTTGTGATAAATCATGTTGTGATTAAAGCAATGTAGTCACATCCATGTAATGCAGGGAATTCCTCCTACATTTCGTCTGGGTAGCAAGATGTTAAGGCTGCCATGCGTGTGGTGTGACATTCCTAAAGTGCAGAGTTTGAATAGCTATTTAACTATGTATAATTCCTTGTGCTGAGACCCTGAACTGTTGCAGGGTGCTGCTGCTCCACTGAAGTCAGCAAGCTCTGGGGCCTGAAGAAATCAGACAAGGTCTATGAAATCGACAACTCAACAAAGCCTCTCAGAGAAACACTCTGGCTCTTTTGCCTATGTGAAACCCCAAGTACCAGCAACATCCCATGTGCTCTGCACATAAAGGTGATAGCACCCATTTTCTTACTGGGCTGAACTCCTCAGCTTCTGATGGCAGCCCTTGCCTTTCAGCTAAACTTGACTGTAATCTGGTGTAATGTTGCTGGTTGTTAGTGAATCAGCCCCCTTGGGCAGGCTTCCTA
Source organism: Tringa solitaria (assembly GCA_026413425.1). Taxonomy (NCBI): domain Eukaryota; kingdom Metazoa; phylum Chordata; class Aves; order Charadriiformes; family Scolopacidae; genus Tringa; species Tringa solitaria. The sequence continues at coordinate 24,279,355 of JAOXJM010000019.1, forward strand.
CACACCACCTAAACGTGGTGAGCAGATAAGCACGCTTGTGGGTGTCTGCAGCATACAACTGCCTACTCCAACAGAGAGATTTTCTGGGTTGGTTAGTGTTTGGTTTAAATTAATGTTATTTTGATTATTTATGTCATGGCACTGTTGGCACAGCTGCTCAGGAAGAAGAAGGTGGGACAACAGCTTCCCACCAACCTTCATCATCCTTGTCAGAGCAAGAAGTACATGGTGGAACAAATCTTACCTGGCTTCTGGAAACTGTTCACCTCATGCTGGAGACTCTTGACACACCCCCTCTGCATAACAGCAGGAAAAAACATTGTTATATTCAGAGCATGCACTTCTATGCGCGTAAAATTTTCTCTATGCTCTATAGTCTGGATTAAAAATGCCGGGCAAATTATAGTAATATCTCTACTGCTTTTAGATATTGATTCTTCAATCTACTCTGTAAAGAAAATATCAATTACTGTAAAGAATATTGGAGATTACAGCTAAGCCTCAGGAGCCTTCCAGCTACAGCTGCAGACTGGGAGACGGGTTTATCTTCTGACTCATAACCCAAACAAGCTCCTGAATGTGCATTGTACATGGGAATAGATGAGAATGCTCTGGAGGAACAGAGCCAGGAAGAACAGTACTGAAGGTAGATAAGGTCAGACCAATTCTGGTAATAAAGGCTAATTAGTAAATCAGCAATGGAGTGTTTCAATAATGTAGGCTGCATTGCATCAGAAAAAGGAAAGACAGAGTGTACCACGTGACTGAGGGGATGGAAAAACCCCGAAAGGATGAAGTCAGCACTACTGAAGAACTACCTTTACTTAACCATTGAAGGGCTGGGTATGAGACCCATCTCAGACAATTAGTTTTATTCAGTCAGCATTATTTCACTGCTAGAGACCAAAGAGATTCCACGTGGAGTTTACCTGGAAAGGAGCTGAATGATGTTCCATGTGAAAAGGACACATCCCAGCCAAAGCTCTATCCGCACTAAAAAAAGATTTTAAAAACAAAAGTGAGAGGTCATTTAATTGTTTGAAAATGTAAGCATAATATGTTCTGTTCCAATGAACAGGAGAAATATCAATGTCATTGTGAGGGTGACTGAGCCCTGGAACAGGCTGCCCAGGGAGGTCGTGGAGTCCCCTTCTCTGGAGATTT
>JAOXJM010000019.1:24290082-24309509 GCA_026413425.1 Tringa solitaria
AGTTGGACTAGATGATCTCTAGAGGTCCCTTCCAACTCTGACAATTCCGTAATTCCGTGATTCCATGATACATATGGGCAGGAAAAATCAAAGTCTTTTGCTCTCCCCTGCTCAGTTGAAGCCCCAGTACATTATAACTACCACAGGGAGGAGAAATATTTTAATTGAAACAGAATATTCACAACTTGAACAATCTGTTCTTGTTGAATATTTGAAGTTCAGATTCTTTTCTCTAAAATTACTGGTTTAAGAAGTGGACCATCATGTATAAACTATTTTTGATGTGTAAGTGTGAACAGTTTTGCAACTCTAAACAAGCCTACAGATTACTCCCTGGACAAAACAGTTGAAAGTAATTTTCCATGTATCCCAGTACTTGCTGTCTGCTCCATTATACATCACTTCATTAAGAAATGTGACTTCTGAGATCTTGTGTTAATAACCACACACAAGTAAAAAAAGGCTACCACTACTGCAGTGGGTTGACCCTGGCCAACAGCCAAACTCCCATCCAGAGGCTCCCTCAGTCTCTTCTCCCATAAAATGGGGAGAAAACAGAAGGTGAGGAGACTTGTGGATTGTGATAATGATGTTTTATTAGAGAAACCAAAAGCCGCGTGCACAAAGCAAAATGAGCAATTACTTCACTACTTCCCACTGGCAGATGGATGTCCTGCCACTTCCTGGAAAGCAAGGCCTCAGTAGGTGTAAGGGTTGCTGGGAGAGATAAACACCACAAACATCCCACTTTCCTCCTTTCCGTGAGTATTTATTGCTCAGCACGATATCACATGGTATGGAATAGCTCTCTGGTCGGTTGGGGCCAGCTCTCCTGGCTGCGTCCCCTCACAGCCAGGGGGTAAATGGGAGAAGAGAGAAGGCCTTGGCACTGTGCAAGCTCTGCTCAGCAATAATCAACATAGTGGTGCATTATCACCAAGATTTTAGCTACAAATGCATTATGGACTGCTATGAGGAAAGTTAAAGCTGCTCCCACCAGACTCAGTACAACCACAATCAAGAAACCCCGCTTGCCTGAAGTGTGCAAACTACTGATTGCAACAAGGTGACCTAGATGCAGTGGAGCCTGCCACAGAAGCTGAGCACCTTTCTGCGACCATTTCTTTCCTACCATTTATTTCTCACCTGTAATATCATGTAATACCTCTGGAACATTTGCTTTGTGTAAGAAGTCTGGCTTGAAAATAGCATCCCTTACATTATTCCCTGTGTCTTCCAAAACACAGTCATTCCTATTGCAAGCCAGAACCTCAGTCTTTATCTTAATATCAAGCAGCACTCTTGGGATTTCATGAACCTTTGTCAAGCAGCATGTCATTAAGAAAGAAAATTTAGCTGGTGTTGTGGGGAGACAGAATATGTCTTGCAACAGAACAGGGTTTCCAGCAACTACGATGGCTCTGCAGGCAGGAATTATTGAAGTCTAGTGTGAAACAGTCGGCTGTCCTGGCCAGAATGACATGAGAGGAAGATACAGCCATCAGTCAAACTATTTTTTACACAATATGTTTCCACATTGCAAGCAGATATATTGGACAAGTAGAACTTACTCAAACTGATGTGGAAATCAATGCAACACTAAATCATGCTACGGAAAATGCTCTCACAAGAGTTACAAATGGTTACAGAACTACCCGTTTCAGTGGTTTTATCCCTCATAACAACTTTGGGCAGTACAAATACAAAATGCCTATCTGCTCTGCCTTCCACATAACTCCCATACCCAACAGCAGAAACCGTCACTCAGTAACAAGACAAGATACAGAAATCCCATGAGCGATCCTGTTCATCGTTTTGCTTCCTGTGTAAGAAAAGTATTTTAAATATTCAGGAAGGCCCTATATGACATGAAAGAAAGAGGCTAAATGCAATATTCCCCTCATTCAAAGTGCTCTCTCACATTAGACAGCTGAACTGTAAAGCTGAAGATTTAGTGCCCAATGTTTCTCGACACTGTCTGGTAGTCAGTGATTGGCTCCTGACTGCAAGCCTCATTATTCTAGGGTTTTTTCAAAACATACTTTCTCTCTGACGCAGTGTACTTTGTGATCCATACCTATACTTAGTTCTTTGCTGCACTTAGCATGTGCAAGACAATAATATATTGCATCTAGGGAAGCAAGCTGAACTTTTACCTCTAAAATAAGATATAGGCCAATTATCAAGTTTAAATTAGAAGTAAGTAATAAATGATTGGGGAATTTTGTTTGGACTTGTCTCAACACCAGCTACTTGACATGAGAACATTACAAGGGAATAAGCCACTGATCAGCCTGTCCAGCTGCGCCCAGTTAGTAATAGTTTCACAACAGGTCTTCAGACCACAAACCTCATATATGACTATGTTTAGGTGTCAACTTAACCCATTCTTGACATTTCCAACTCATCAGCTAAAAACCCAAAGTCAAGCTTTATCAAATATTGACAACAGTATAGATTACAGACAGAAACAGGTCATAGAAATGTTCGAATTTTCTTTGCCCAAGAAAAATTCAAGGGTGAGGTTAGAATCAAACTCAGAAGAAAAGCAAGGAAGATCAGGTGCAGTTTGTGTGTCGGTACAGACTACTTCTGCTTCGTAGCAACCCAATGAAGGAAGGAGAGAAGACACTGAAAAAACCTCAAATCTATTGTTAGAAACTTGTTTCATCTGCCACTGCAGACTTTAAGCCTTAATCTTCATGACAAGTTATATGAAGTTTTAATAGCTGTAGAATCTCTTTATAAACGTACTTTGCTATAAGTGGACTTTATACTATATATAGAATCCAAGATTAAAACCTGTTAAGAGTAAATTTTGCTCTTCAGCGTATCATGTGGGAAGAAATTACAGTGAAATTAAATTCAGAAAGATCATTTGTTTGAAGGACCATGAAGGATCATGTTTGTTGAAGAACTGGAGTACCACGACTTACTAAAAAGAATTTCAGTCGCTGGATGAGAACAGGAACTGGGTTGCATTAGCTTAAGCAGGAACTATACAGTATGATGAATTTAAGGATCTTGATGAAAAATGGTTAACAAATAACTGCTAAGCTGGCAAAAAAAACACTACAGGAAAAAAAAAAAGGAAAAAAAAAAGAAAAAAAAGGTGTGCCCAGCACAAGCCTCAATGCCTCAATGCAAAGAATTAATGAAACAAGAAATTAATGAAACTACAAAGAGTCAAGTAAATGCCCCAATGAAGAAGGTTATAGTAGCCATTACTCATTAACTCTCTTTTAATAAAAAATAGCAATAGCCTGCTAATAACCTCTACAAGGAGTGGTGATTTTGCAGTTAAGGGACCTCTGCAGATAAGAATAGCTCTTTCTTGTGCAACCTCACACACACACACAAAATCGCACTTGGTGGAAAAATTATTTTTATTTTCTACTAAATTTCCACTCTACTAGACTTTGACATTTTTGAAGGAGGGACCACATCCTGTTCACCCTACACAGGGCTTGATAGGCCCAATGCAACTGAGGTATCTACCTCAACAGCATTAGGGGTCAGCACATGCAGGAGGGAACAAACAACAATGCTATTCCAATGACAATGGTCCTCCCTGAAGTTCTATTCTTAAGCCAACACCATTCTTTAGGGACAATCCAGAGAAGAACGTAATATTAGGACAGAACAAACATACCTAATGTCTAATGGCCCTTCAGAAGGTGAGTAGGTCTGACTAAGGCATCCCTGGACATCCTTTGAGGCACTTACTGATTTCTATTTGTAGATCAGCCGTGTAGCCAAGTTACTTTGAGAGGGCTGCTCTGTTTTCATGTACAAACCTAGAGGATCTAAATAATGCTTGCATTGGGTGGGCTGGACGCCCATCCCAAATGTGGGCATTTGAGTTTCTTTTCTGTGAGTTTTGAAGGTCATATATCACAGACATTGCAGAGCCCTTGTTTCAATATTGTGTGGAAGGGATAAAGTTGAGAATAGTGTTCAGGGACTGATGCTTTAGCAATTAAAAAAAAAGAACATAACTAATTGAGACTCCTGTCTATACTCTGCTGCTGTGTAGCAGCACATCTGAGAGAATAAGATGAGCTCTCTGCAGTTCACAGTTTTTGACTGTCTGCTGGTACGGTCACCAGTTACAAATACTTTGAGCAAGTGAAGCAACAGTTAGGACAAGCTGTAAGCTCTTAAACAACAAACCGCCTTTATGAGTGGACGCTAAAGCTGCTGTTCCATTCTAGTCAGACTGCCTGATGTATGTGTCCAGCATGCAACAGGCAAAAGGAGTTTCACAAGATCCAGGATCATGAAGCCCTTCTGACCTCCCCTTTACCCAAAGGAGAGAGGGCCTAGGGGAGGAGGCAAGAGAGGTCAGCATTTCAGTCCTCTGCTGCCTGCTGGTAGATGTCTCCTCTGTGGCAGGCAAAGATGACAAAGGGACTCACCTGGGTTAAATGCACATTGCTGCAGAGTTGTACTGAAGTCCCTGTTGCACCTGGGATCAAATGTCCCTAACAGTCATCTGCTTCCCAACCACAGCTGAGGACCACATTTCTGTGGCATCCTCTACATAGGAAGGGGCTCTGTGCCCCAAGAAGCCAACTTCTCTCCTTTCCCTGCTGTACAACATAGCTCTGCATATGGAGATGCAGCAGTGACAGAATGACAGTTTCATAACTCAGTCTTTCATTTATGATCTTTTGACAGCTGCTGCTGTCATGGGGTTATCCACTAAGTGTGAGAGACCTCAGGTACAGCTGAGCGCCTATGCTGCAGAAGTTCTCCTGCAGCAGCTGAAGTACAGTGTGATCATGCACACTTCTAACCACAATTGCATGGGGTCAGATGCTTTTCACTGATGCTTAAACTGCTGCCTTTTATGCCAAGACAAAACACAGTTCGTTATTGTGGCTCAGCTGACGCACATGAACTTGTTCCTCCCTAGGACTGACATCTGTCTCTGAGTGGGCAGAGCACAACCTCAAAAAGTGCATAAATGGTAGAGATGATGCTTTAATGGTTTCCTCTCATGCAGCAGCTGTACAAGTGGAGGAAAGTGACAGTGCTCAGTGCAGTGGGCTGCATGAACCCACTGAAGGTGAAGGTACTGTCGCCTCCCTTCTCCCAGCCGACTGTTCTCATATTCACCTGGACACAAAACACATGCTAGCTCTGTGGGACGGCAACAAATTTTTCTTTAAAACACCTTGCAGGACAAAGCTATGGGTTCACCCACTGGTGCCGCTCTTGCAAGTTCCTCAGCCTTTCCTGTCCTAATCTCAAACTGCCAGATACCCAACCTCCCCCTCAGAATGTTTGACAGCAGTGGTTGATTCTCCAGGATTTTCTCCATGAACCCTTCAGATGCAACATGTGCATTGCTACACACAGGAGACTTCTTCATGAGTCTTTTCTGGATCTGTGCTTGCCCCTTCTGGAGATTCAGTCAAGAGAGTCACTTGAAACCTCCCAGGTACTCAGATATTAGGAAGCAGGTCTTCAGAAGCTGAAGCTCTGGAGGTTTCCAGCAGGCCACAGACCACAAGCACAAGACACAGACATGGTTCATTAACATAAATGTTGACTATGAAAAATTCATTTTTACCTGTGCTCATTCAGCCCAAGTTGTCTGGGGCCATATAAAAACTTCCAGTACTTATATCACTTTTTGATCCAGTGCCAGTTCGCTATTTGCAAGATGTCACACCTCCTGCAATATAACCAGATGAGCCCTTTTTCCTGGTGATACCCTGACTTCCTTCTTCTACACAGACTAAATGCTGCAAGCCTCACTTTCTCTCAGTCCTGGAGAAAGCTCAGTGTCCCAGAATCTGTGATCTTTCTGGTCTCCAGTTATCCATGTATTCTGTGGTTGTTCCATCTCCCCAACTAAAAAACCTCAGTGAAGCCCAACCAACTAAAGACTTGATTATTACAGCCATAGTTTTCAAATGTCTGATGGCTGTGATGAGTCTCCTCCATGAGACACCTGCATAAAACACCAGATCACAGGGCAATCAGAGCTGATCCTGTCCTAATTAGTACTTCATAGGAAATAGATTCAATGTAGCTGCTTCTTTACAGGTAGGCATTAGCAGGACCTCTGTCGCAGTTGTTCACAGCTATGCAGGAGATATCAGGTGTAAGACCTGTGTGTTGTACATCAGCCTTGAAGGTCATCAAGGTCCCAGATCCAGAGCAGCTGTGCTACAGAATGTAGTGCTCCTACTGTGTGTCTGGAACCTTCATGGGAGCACTGCCTTGGGAAAGCAGGACTGGTTTTTGTGTCCCCTACCTTGATAATAGGAAGTGGACTTCCTGCAATGCTTCTGCATCACTTCTTGCCCCTGGCCACAGCACAGTTCTTCAGCAAGACAATAAAGACACAATTAGCCAGGAGAACTCTAGCAGCAGCAGGACCTGCACTGTGATGCCATGGGCAAGACGCCAATAAGTCATATCAGGAAACAGTGGTTTGCTCACTGGGATGCCTTCAGTCCTTTGGGTCATCCAGTGTGAGGTCCCCATCCCTCATGCTGAGCTCAAACGGTTTTCATGTGCTGTGAAGGAAATACATAATGGACAAGAGTTGAGGAACAGGGTACAGAAAATTGTAGGGTTTTGTAAGCAGCTTGAATAAATAAATATGTCTCTTCCTCTGCACCTTCAGAGAGTGGAGCACTTTACAGCATTTGAGTTTGATCTACAGCTTCAGGCACAACAATTTGCATAGTAGACAGAAATTATTTGTAATAAATTTAGATAAGGAAATAAGAAGCCAAGTTCCCTGACTCCCATCCACTTCCCGTAATGTACCTTTGATGGAAAACCAGCCTCTTAAAGGTACTTCCCTGCTTTCAGTTTGGTGCTGGATTCTTTGCTGCTTTCACTTCAAACATGAGAGGTACTCATTAAAAGATAATAAAGTGTTATAAATTTAAAAAAGAACCTCCAAGAAACTCTGACAGTGATAATACATTTTGCTAATGAAGAGAAACCCAGCTAATAAAACTGACTGAAAAAGCAAAGGATATACGTTGATGTGACCTCACACCAGAAGCATTTCTCTCATAAAGGGAAGGTTTGTTAGTAGCAAGTTCTATATGAGAGTTGTCTCATTATTTACTGTGAGAAAACCTCAGAGAAAGACTTGAAGGGTAAGCCACAAACTGTGCTATTTTTGCAACTCCTGTACTGTATTGATTTCTACTTGGCCTTTTCTTGAGGTACTCTTGATCTTAACTCTATGCACTAGTCCTAGTGCCAGTCTAATTCCTAGCTCCCCATCTCTATTCTTCTGAGGGTCCCCTTGGATTCTTAAAGATGTTTCAAGACAACCCAAAACTGTAGTCTCCTGGCTATACTTTTTTTTAAGAAATGTACATAGCCTTTGTCTTGAATTTCAACAGGGGTCGGAGTTCAAAATAGCATGTGGCTTCCATGATACGTCTGTAAATACAAGTATGATCTATATGTATGTATGATACACATGACTATGCTGACTATTAAACTTTCTGCTGTTAGTTAACACTTTGTGTTAAAAGGAAAAGCAATTGGAAGATATGCCATTTTATCTTGTAAGCAGACAAGGTTTTGGTAAGCTAGGAAAGGGCTGTGGTCTCCAAGATAAGTGGTTTGCACCTGTGGACTGAATGTTTCAAGTCCTGCCAGTGTGTATCTCATTAATTCCCTCCAAATGCCTCACATAGATCCTTGGATAGTAGGTTTTCACAGAAAAGTAACAAAACAATGTTTTGTCCACAGCCACACAAGCTGACGGATTTGCTACAAAGAAAGAATAGGTTGAGCCCTGTCTTGTTCTCTGTCATTGTCGATGGCATGCGCATACCAGAGATCATTCTGGTCAAACCCTACCTTCATCAGCCATGCCCAAACCTGGAGTAGAAATAAAACAGCTTTGTTACAACTGGTGACTCTATCATCTCAAACAAAAGTTCTCAGCTTCCAGAATCACTGGAAGACACAATGCTTTGGGTCAAGAAAATATTTATTAATCTAGTCAAACTCTATGATGGCAGGGGCTAGATTAGAGAAGACCAAGGTACCAGGAGTGATGGTACTGCTGTTGTCTTGACGAAGGCAGATTTTCAAAACATTACCTAGAAGCTGGTGACTTGGTAATGAAGATTAAGAGAGATTCCTATTCATGTCTCTTAATATAGAAAGTAGAAAGCATAGTTAGATATGCAAAAACAGAGGATGGTCTTGCACGAATGAAAGGTAGGAAAAAGTTGAGACTGCAGCTGGAATGTTTTTGTGTGTGTGTGTATGTGTGTGTCTCTGTTACACAGAGTTCCTATGTGTAGGTCCTGTGTGTGGCTCAGTTACAGTGAGAATTTGCTCTTCCCCTGATTATCCAGGTTTTAATGAGGAACCTCTGGAGAAGAAGAAAGTGACAGGTTGTCTGTTTGCTACTCCTTAACCATTTTTTTGGAAGCTGTAGAAGAACAGTTCTTTGGAGAGTAGGGAGCACTTCTCTTGAATGACATATTTTCCATACATAAATATTCAGGAGAGTAATTTGAGATGTAGAAGCAACAAGTGCAAATGAATTCATTAAACTGAAATGCCACTGAGAATCACAGTGATGACTCTATCCATGTTAGATGTAGGTCACTGCAATTACTCTTATCACAGAACAGAACCTGATGGGGGACCTGGATTACTGCCCTCGTTGAGCCAGGGACTGGATCTTCATTCCATGTCCCTTGAATATGTGCAGATGTAATCACGCAAAAGTCAGAGGCAACATGCATTGTAATTGATGATATATTTAGCAAAAAAACATACTAACAGTGAGATAATTTCTGCTCCAAAATGAAACTAGATTTATAGGCCATACTGTGACTGATATATAATCTAGAGATGACCCCTCAGCTGTACCTATTAGAGGCGCTCACGACCATTCTTATGGGAAGTGGTTTGATCACACTGATGTTGTAACTTCCTTGGCAGGTCCCTTGCCGTCTCATATGACTTAGATATGTCCACACTCATGCTGTTGCTTTAGATGCAGACTCACACAACCACTTATTAAAAAAAACAACCTCCTGCAAACATGAAGTCATACCAGCCTTAATCCAGAAGATTAATTCATCCTTTAAGAATAATGATCTAAGTGTGCAGTTTAACATCGCAATGTGTTCCTCATAATGCCAATACCTATACCATTTGTTGATCTTTGTAATTTGATGATAACTGCATGACAGGATTATATCTGTATGTGGATTATAAAATACTTTATGACAATGAACAGATGTATGAGGAACCTCACCAGATTCAGCCCTATGCATGCTCTTTGATACTTCCTCAGTGACAACTATATTTTGAGACATGTCAGTAAATTGATTTTTAATCCATCCAGCATGATCCCCATAAATTGCATAATTCAAGTGTTCTAATCAAATTGTCATGCAGGATGCCTTGAAGATGTCAACTATTGTATCAATACAGTTACCTATGTCAACCAGACCCATAATCATGACAAAAAAGATTGTTGCCTTTCTTTGACAAGACCTGAATTCCATGAAAATATAAGTAATATAAGCTTTCATAATTTGTAACATGTTATTTCAAAGGTAAGTAACATAAAATTAAATATGAAAATATTCTGTTCTGATAAGGTCAAAAATGAATCCAAGCAATTAGTTTTCATTTTTCTAAATGCAAGCTTATTGAAATGTACATATTTCACTAAATTGCATCCAATATTTCATCTAAACGTATCTGAGTGTAATTTTTCAGAGGAAGAATGTTTACACAGAACATTTTTGACTAGCTGTGAATACAGAGCTTCTAATACAAATAATTGCTGGCTGGTAAAAAGTGGACTAGACAAATAAGTTTCTCACAAGTCTCTCATCAGTGTTGTCAATGTACCTTTTGTGGTCTCTGTAGGACATAGGTAACACACTGTAGACCACAGCCTTCACAGGACACAAGTCTTTTTATACTATTGGTACTATTTAGTATGCAGTGTATGTAGATCCAACAGACACAGGCATTAAATGGCCCACATGGGGATCAGTAACTAAACAGCAAGCTGATATAGATGAATCAGAGACAGGAGCCCACCTCCTAATGAAGCCATCTACGATATTTGCATTTTAACCTAAAATTTCTAGTACCAGTGAGTGTAGAGGGGAATGAAGTGAATTTTTGTAGTGAAGCAGTAGTTTAGGAGCAGAAGGGGAAGCGGGGATTTAAAGATAAGGAGTTGTATAGAGGATGTCGTGACACAAAAGTATGGCTCACAGCCTTTCAAGCTGATACATCCCATAGCCAGAAGGGACATGGCGCAGAGACCTCACCCAGCTTTACCACCAGAAAGTGAAGCAAACACTCAGCTGCTGCTGTATCCCTGACCCTGGGCTTCACGTTTGGGTGCTCTTGCATAGCAGAGCTTGGGCACTAGGAAATTCCCCAGTCTCCATCTGGGGTGCTGTTATTTACATTGTCCTTTCTTGTAATTTATTTCTGGTCTTGCAATGAAAAACCTGACATTCAGCCTTGATTAATAAGGATCTTGGTTTTTTCCCCCTCAAGCCTGACCCGTGGTGTGGGAGCAGAGTAGAGGGAGGAAGAATAGAGAAAGTTACTGAAGTGGGGTAATTAATCTAAATAAAGCAGTGTGGGCGCTCTGCACGACTGATGCGATGGGATCACTCGCTGCCACATCACAACATCCCAATTTAGGAGGAGAGTTTCCATCCTACATGCATGAAGCAGCCTTACAAAGAGTAAGGGAAAGACCAGACAGTGCTGGGCAGACAGGTGGGACATCAGGGCTGGGTATGAAATCAGCACAAGACAGAGGCATTAGCATACAAAAGCATCCCTGGTCTTCTCATCATCTTTCAGTCATAGCTCTCAGTACACAGTACAGTCCAGATTTCTTCAGCATTCAAAAGAAAAACTCTGTTTCTCTCAGCTGAGGAAACAAACACACTGCTATATTAGTAAGAAAAGGGCTGATTCCTCCTAGATAAAGAGATTTAACAGATAGCTGACCTTCATGGCTTGTGGCCAGATGAGAAATATGCAATCAAATAATTGTAAGCATTGAAATCTGTAACGGCATTCATCGTTGTGTCTGTCTGGGAATAACCAGTGGTCAGTGGTCCCGAGTTTGAGGTGCTAAACCTGTTTTGCTGGCCCCTTACTTCAGATCAATCACCTTCACAGGGCTGTGGAGCTCTGAACTGGTACAAACTTGTTTTACCCACCCACATTTGTAAAAAAAAAAAAAAAAAAAAAAAAATCTGTGAAAGAGTAACTTGTCCTTGCAAGCTTCATACCAGCTCAGGACTGGTCTGCTCCACAGCCTGCGTGAGGCCAGTGCAGGACCTGAGGGCAGTATTGCCTCTGTGCTCTGTGCCTCCAACACTGGGTAGAAACGTGCACACTTTGTCTATGTGAGGTTTGTAATGCAGGACGAGTTGGTGGGGCACAGACCTGGCATTCGTGATGGCTGGCTTTCCTTCAGATCAGCCCTCTGAGGTGCTTCTGATGTGACCATAAGCCAGCATCCTGAGAGCTGCCCATCCCCTGACTTGTGAGCCCAGGTTGTGGCCAGCGCTGGCCCTGCACCAGTGGGGACTGGTGTCACTGTACAGTACCTGTACTACCACTGTATGGAAGTGATTAATGAAGAGCGTAGGGTGGGACTCAGCAGCAGATGTGACATCTCCCTCAAAATGAGCATTTCTACTAGGAGGGGCCTATTAATTTCTTACTCTTGTGTTTAAACTGATGCAAATGTACTATTTCCCTGTTGTCCGTACACTTGAATCTACCATGAATAAAGCATTGTTTGACCAGGTCTAAATTAAGCTTCAGTTTAAACCAAACTGTCAACAGCAATGGGCTCTTGGTCCATGCACGTACCCCTTGGCATGAGAGCTCAACCAAGCAGCTCGCTGGCAGGGCACAATTTGGTTATCTACCCCTTTGCACGTTAAGACCTGGAGCTAATGAAGGGCACTGACACTTCAGCATAAAGCCAGGGGGACCGTACACATCCTGTCTCCCAGAGGGAGACCCAAAAACCTGCCCCAAGGATGGGCAGAGGTTGGATGCTGCTGAGGGGTTCCCGACTCCCCGGGAAGCCATGCCCCACTGTGCCTGGCCCCTCTGCTGCTGAAGGCTCCTCCCGTTTAGCAAATCCTTTGTAGGCGGTTTTGTAGACAAGCCAGGCTAGCAACATTTATCATAGTCCTCATAGCCTGTGCAGAGTTGTTTTCTGCTTAGCTTCTGTTAGCTTTGGATTTCATGCCTGGGCTAAATAAACTTTGCTTATTTTGAAAGAGCTGAAGTTGCTGACTTACATAAGGGCATATTCATTGTCATACATCCCTGCTGACAAATAACCAGCCTGCTGACCTCAAAGGAGATGGACACGGCAGCATGGACATTATTTCCAGTAACACTGGCTGGAAATTATCCAGGTGATTTTTTTTTTCCTTCAGAAAACATCAATCTGATAAAATAAAAAAGCCAAAAAAGAAATTATTTGGTCACTGGTTACAGTTTTCAATGGAAAACTAGTGATGCCTTTTATATGATAGACCTGTACAATCAGAGTTGTGTTGTCTTTACCTAAGAGTTAAACAATAAAGAAGTCAGACCAAGATGTCTTAACCTAATCAAAATAAGGCACAGGGCCCTTTTCCAAATAGAATATTTCCCTTAAAGGCATTCTTAGCATTTCCAAAATTAAATATATATGATATTCATTTTGTAGTAAATGCCAGCCTTTGGAGTTTTGAAGTTGAGCAAGGTTAAAAAGTAGGTGTTGAAGTTTCTTCTGATATAGAAATTTTGCTTCTGGATGGATTCCAGCCCACAAAGCACAACAAAGCTGTGGAACAAATAATTACCCTCAAAGATTTTGCAAAGATGACAACTAGGGCTTTCCCAGGGCTAGAGGAAGTTGAGGGCAGTGGGTCACGGGTACAAAAAGACTACTTGGAACATCTTGTTTCACTATCTAGATGACAGAGCAATGGGGAAAATAATTTCAGTAATCAGAGAATACATGAGGGACAGGATCTCTCTCTCTCAGGGTCTTCATTCCAGTAATACACAGCCATCACAGGGCGACAGGAATACTTGACAGTTCATTGTAAAGCAGACCAGCAGTCTTATACTGACCGAGTTTCCTCTTATCCAATAAAGTATTAAAACATCCCCTTCTACTTTTCTTTTTACTTTTTTATTATTATTTTTTTTGGCGCAAAGATCCCAGCTCACCTGAGGAGAGAATCCAGCCTTGTCAGAATGAGGAATTCTTAAATAATTTCTAGTTGCTTTGGAAAATTACTGGAGGCATTGAAATAAAAATAAAAATATTCCAATAGAATAGGCATTCTTTCACTTTGATTTTCTAAATTTTTTTGGCGTGAGGATTTGTTGGTTCATTCTTTAGAGGTGTGAAGACATCAAATACTGCTACACAGCTATCCAACTGAAATCAATGTCTGTCTTTTGGTTTCAACATTTGGTCAAGTGTTTAAGATTACTAAATTTCTTTTGAAAAAAACTCTACTCGTACTCAGTAGGCTCCTACTACTCAGATCCAGATAAGAAATTAGTCCTTGACTCTTATTGCAACACAATGGGAAATGGAGGCCTGCTGTCCTCACTCCTTGAAAGGCCACAGAAAAGTATTTTAGTGAGTTTAAAAATCTGGGCCACATTTCAATGAGTTTCCTTTTGCTGGTATTTTGATATCAACAGAGCAGGAAGGCTTTTCTGGATCCTGCCTGGCTCCAGCCTGGTCTACCCAGAACTGGCTTCATCTTCCTGGTGGTATTTGCTCCAGCTCTGCACCAGGGTGAAGGAAGTCCACAGTCTTGATCACCCAGCCACCCCTCCAAGCAGCATGGTCTTATATCTGCATTTGTGGTACTAGTAATTCTCAATGGATCAATGACCTTAATATCTACTTTTATTATGTAAATATTTAATTTGCCTTTCTCTACTAGCATTACCTACTTTGGTGGCATCTAGCTGGCAACAGAGACCATCTCCTGGCACTTAAAGTAGAACTAAAGTGCCATCACTGTGGTCAGTCTGGTCAGTCATTTTTCTATTCCCCAACAGCCCCCAGAAGAGTGAAGGTGTTGATGATGAAGCAACATGATAAAACAAAGAAAATCCTGGATGGACTCAACAGTCAAAAACATAAATAAGAAAAATACCTAAGGCCAATGTGCTGAGTGACTATCCATGTCCACATTTGTATCTCAGTCTAAATGCTTGTATTATCCTTAGGAAAGTGCACCAGGGAATATGATTAAGCCAAACATGTTCCTCAGTTCTTGCTCTAGATTCCCTATGTTGCTGGACATGGCACAGCGCTGGACAGGGCCCCAACTACTCCAGTAGCATCCCTCTTCCAAGAGGGACCTGGTATCCACTTTCTTCCTCATTACCCAGTAACATGACAAACTGCTGTTGTGTGTACCAAATGAGACAGAAGCACATCTAGGGATATGCCTACAGAGGGCAAGATCCTAACATTCCCTTTTTTCCCATCCACCCTGTCCCAAAGTTTGCTAATGCCCAAGACTACATGCATCTTATGTCCAAGTCAATGAGCTCAGACTCATGTCCAAAATACAGGATAGAATTACTTATGAAAATCAGACTCTGGATGCCTAAAAACTGAGTGTTCAAAATTGTGACAACTTCTGGATATGCTGATTATTTTATCCAATATTATACTCATTATGAGATTTAATATTTTATTGAGACTTTAGGAAATAAAATGGTAAAAAGTTAACACTCTAAACAGAACTAAAAAATAGAAAGTTTTGTGCTGCTGGACTGTAGTTCACTTATTTCACTGTGTGCAAGTGGCACAATGAATCCCCTTTCACGTAAATACAGAAGAAATAACTAGCTGCTTCTGATTTGCAGGGGCTTTTCTTTTGTAATTTGCAACTACTGTGTTACTCTCACAAGACTGCAGACACATTCGTAATAATTTCTTCAATGGACCAGCTATCTTTTTTATTATTTGTCCCTGCCTAGTCATAAAAGATTAAAAGAATTTGCCTATACTGCAAGACAAAACCGTGTTGGCCCTACAAGTAATTGCCAGGTTGAAAATTCCAAGAAGTATTGCAACTGAACTCAGTACCAAAGGTCTGGGATTATTCATTTTAACAATCTTTGCTGTCGTGAACCCTCCTCAAGTTCTAGACATCAAAAGCCAGTTGATTTGTACCTTCATCCTCGGCTGTGTGAAAGGAGTGGCTTTGCACTCGCTGAATGCAGGCTCTCGTTGCCTTTCACATTTTCTCTTTTTGACCCAGTCCCCAATTAGCAGTGGATAATAAATATTTGCACTTAAAATTAATAACTCAGTCTGCTGTTCTGAGGGAAGGAAAAGGTCAGTAGCTGCATTTCTGTCTTTTAAAGGGAAAGTATTTCAATGTGAGCCCAGTGCTGCTAATCTGACAACTCAAGGCCATACATGAATTTGGCTTCAGGGGGGCAATCCTAGTCTCACTGAGAACAAGAGATGTTGCGATCCAGTGGACCTCCAGTGTTTCTAAGCCATGTGGAGGAGGCCAATCTCCTCGGTGCCCATCTTGCTGTGCCCCACACCACAGCAGCGGACCTTGTGGCACCCCTTGTAGACCTGCTCAGGATTCAGACCTGGTGGGGTGACTTCAGTATGGCTGTGTGCCACCTTTTTTTCTTTTTTTTTACTTCCTCAGCTCTGTCACTGGGAAGAATGGACTAGATGTCCAACTTGTACTGCAGAGAGGAACAAATGGCACAAAACTGATTTGCACTGTGAAAGACCCTGTGGTGAAGGCCTGGCCTGTCTGATCTGAAGTGGCCCCTTTGCCGTTTTATCTAGGCAAAATGACAGCTACCTCAAAGACAGAGTTTCATCCTTAGCTCTCAGCTGCCTGGGTTTAAGTAAGTTTCATGCTATTACACTAATCAATTATTTTTCTCTTTTAATTCTAGTGTGTCTGCACGAAGCAGACAATAAAATATGGGCAGAAGGAGCTGCAAGATGAGATAAGATAGAGGCTTGAACATTTTTCAAATTAACCCGATTGCTTTGTGTCATTTGAGGAGATAACATGCTTTTTCTTCTCCCGGCTAATGAAACCAAGGCCTCAGAAATCCCCAGAATGGGAGGGTGTGCTCAGGCTGAGCCCAGATCCTTTTTCAATTGCCAGGGACGAGTAGAGTACCCCAAATGAAGCCACCTCTGCTCATTGATGGGGAGCCAGGGCCGACATACTCATATGCAGATATACCCATTTTCACTGCCTAGCCACAGTATAACATACTGACTGTCTTCCCTGACCACATCCCAAGGGGAGAGGTGTCCACTCACAAAAGTGAGCATTCCTTCAGCCTGGTGAAGTCCAACCAAGCACTAAGCTGAACCAGAGCCATCAGCGGTCCCTAACCTTTCCATCCTATAAATCTTCCAAACTCCCACTTTTTTTTTTTTTTCCAGGAAATATCAGAGTTTAACTTGTATTCATACAATATTTCTCCAATTTGATGGATGCCGTATATGGCCTACAGGATTTAATGGTGCTTCAAGACTTACATATCGTCAACAGCACAATGAGCCAGGATCTATGCCGCAAGGATTAAGCTGTCATTCAGGCAACTGATGATAGTACACTGGGCAAAGTGACACCTAGTGAGGACCTGCAGGCACCTAGGGGATTTCACAGGGAATGGTGAATACCTTCTGGGAGCAGAATGAGAAAAATCACTGAAAATGTAGACTCATTTTTCTAAATGAAATAGAATAAAGAAAATAGTCCAAGGATATATTTGTTGCTTTTCATTGATATCTCACATTCTTTCATGATGACATATTTTATCTCTTTTAAAGTGCTTTTCAAACTCCTGCTACGATGCATTACGTATCGTGCTGTGGCATTAGCTGGTGCTTCAGAAATATGGGAGTAGGCTTGCTACATAAGGAAAACTGAGTCTAGGAAATTAGATATAATTCCACCCGAAGGCCCGTTTCAAGCTGGTACCTGGATAAAATGTATCTATTGCCTAAGCACAAGGCCAAAACATCTGCATATGCAGTTACCCAGACAATGTGCACATGGAGACAGCACAGAACATTGTACAAACTGTTTCTGAAACCACTTTTCTATAAATAGAGCACATAGACCCTAATTCACCAGAGGACAAAACATACTGCTTAATTCTAAGCATATGAGTAACTCCCAATGCCTTTGCACAATGTACCTGGGCAGATCAGCTGGCTGTGCTTCAGAAAAGCCTTTAATAAGTTTTATTTGATTTCAGCAGGACTGCACATGTGCTTCGTATTAAATCTCTGCCTTAAGTACTTTTCTAGAGTTCTTCACTCCTGAGGTGGGCTCTTTCTTTTTTCATTGAACTCAGACTAGTTTATTCGAAAATCTTCATAATTTTTAATTATTCGTGACTGGCAAGTACCAAAGAAAAATGAACATGCTGTAGCTGCAAAATCTGCTTTAGACGGGCTCAAGGCAAGGGGGGACAAGAAGGTGGTGCTAAGCGTGCAACGGATGGTGCCATTGCACTTCTGACAGCAATCCTTCCCGCTGCTCCCACCATGGATGCTTTTGCCCTGAGGTTTCAGGTGCTCACATGAAGGAGACCACAAGCACAGGGTGTGGGGAAGGACAACCTGGTGCAGCGGGGTCAGAGACAAGGCTTGCAGCAGCAGCGACCTGCAGTGAGGAACCCTGACGCTTCCCCGTGGGAAGTAGCGTATGTAGGTGGTGCACAGGCAAAGCACCTCTTTTCAAAAGTGACTGCTGCAGTCCTGCTCTGCACAGCCCTCGGCAGCCTTCAGCCTCTCTCCTGGCAGCACAGCCCGCCAGCTGGGGCCCTGGGGTCACCGAGGCACTGAGAGGTGACTTCTTTTATTATACACACGTATATCATCTTGCATTGACTCCAGATCCCAGCTCAGCGACTGCACACGAGAGGATACTTTGCAAGGTCTCTACCAACAAGTGACACTTTCTTTAGGGCACAGATGTTGGCATTTGCTTTTCAACACCTCCCTGTAACTTTACACACTTGGTCTGGGTTTATTTTGAATCAACATATCACAGCATATAGTTTATAGCTGTCCTCAGACCCACTTCCAGGAAAGGACTGACTGTGTCACCCCACACCGCTACCACCTCTGCTCCATGCCTGCTAAGGTCGTTGTGCCTCAACTCAAGCAGGAACAGTATGGGTTGGAAGAGCTGATGTTCCTTGCTGTTCTCTCAGTGCTGGACCACTGCAAAGGCACGGCACGCTCCCTGCAAAACTGCCATAGACCACATTCACTCACCTTCCTCTCAGTTAGAAAGAGTATGAAATATTTGCTACATAAATTATTCTTGATCCAGGCATAGCGCTCGCTTTCCCACCTCATCACATCTACTGAGTTTTTCAGACTGACTGACCCTTATGGCTTTAAGACTCTGCTCTTTTTAGGTGAAAAGGGTAGACCTACACCCATTTTCAAAGGAAAATACCTGAGGACTTCCAGAGCAGCCTGTCAATTGCCTGCCTGGGCAAGGAGGGTACCAAGATGGGGTAATATCCAGGTGTCCTCCCAGGTGTAGGCTTCTGCACACTTCTGCATGCTTTAGACACTAGCCTCTGGCTGTGCATAAGGTTGAGCTTTCACCTGGTGTTCTGGAGGAACAAGGCATCTGGTCTTAAGGACACTTGATGGTACCCCTCAATACACAGCATAAGAAAGTTGGCATTCCTGTATCTCCCAGTCTGGCCACAGGTCTTTGTAGTATTTTGGTATATTGAAAATGCACCATAATCTGTAGTCAGAAATAAAGACACCTGAATTTCTTAGAAAAGGAGGGATAGGAGAAGAGAAAAAGTGTTTCAAACATGCTCTTAGAATGCCTGAAATTTAAAAAAAAAAAAAAAAACACATTTTCTAAAAGGTAAATAAAGGAGACTGATATTTTTGGTGTGGTAATTTCAAAGCAAACTGCATGATTCTGGCATCTCTTAGTCATGGTCATGACTGCTTAGGGCTGTCACGCTTATAGAGGAGGTGGAACTAAAGAAAAGAGCCCCCAGCAAGATAGCAACACACTGAAAAATAGGTCCAGCCCCTTGCCTTGTGTATCTAGAAGCAGCCCACTCATCAGTTAGAGATGCTGGACTAACTGTCCCATCACTTCCTAATCAGGACTACCAACAAACCTACACTCCTGCAAAAGGTGAGGCAGCCCACTGGGTTTGACTTGGCACCAACTCAGTAGGAGAGTGCGGTGCTACCTACAATAAACCACAAGGATAAAGTCATCAGTGGCATGGCAGTACTCTGCAATGATTCAGGACACTTCAGCAGGTCTCGGGAGGTGATTCTACCTCTCTACTCTGCGCTCGTGAGACCCCACCTGGAGTACTGT
>JAOXJM010000019.1:24309609-24324081 GCA_026413425.1 Tringa solitaria
GAACTAGATGATCTTTAAGGTCCCTTCCAACTCTAACCATTCTCTGATTCTATGATTCTATGGTCTTTGGTTGGGGGAAATGGTGGTCAATGACACCAGAGAGTGAAGATGCTTCTGATGGTTTGTGCACACGTCAGCCCTGTACTGCAAAGCTGGCCCTCCAGCTGTCCTGTACTCCCAGGCTGACGTGGAGTAACGGCAGGCCGAGCATCTGGTTCTCCACATTCATGCTGAGTTTCCATAGCTCTTTTCCATAAACAGTCCGGTCTCTATTTCGATAGGACACATGTATTCTTTCCCAAAACCCTTGTCTCCATCTCTGACTATCCACTCCAGCCTTCCTCACGCTGTATCGCAGTCCTTTTCTCCACCATCTGCTGGAAGGAGCTTGTTTGTCAAAGGGACAAGATCTTTAAGGGTGTAAAGAAAGAAGCCCGTCAACACCACTTTCGTCCCACCGTGTTTGTTGGAGGAGTGCCAGGTGCTATCCAGCCATGGAGAACTTTGCAGGGCCGGTTTGTTTAAATGCATTTTAAAATAAATGTTTGTCAAGGGCACAGTGCCCTCATCTCAATGGAAAGGGGCCCACCCTGGAAGGAAACCAGATATTTGAGAATGCCAGTTCTCCCGGCCAAGGGCAGCCACCTGCCTGGGGTGCTGCAGGTGCAGGGGGGACCACACTCAGTCCCTGGCTACTGCTGGGAGCAGAGAAAGGAGCCAAACTGTTGCTCGTGTACATGACCCAAGAAGAAAAGCGAGAGAGGCAGTGCTAGGTGGCCCAGCAGCTAGGTGGGCCGACCGTGGTGGAATTGACCCCAGCCATGGCAGTGTCTGGGTGTGCTACCAGCCGGCTCCCTGGTCTCCATGCCCGGTTCTGCATCCCAGCTGCTGATTTTGAGAGACACTGAAAAAATGTAAGATAGGGCTCCTCTTCATGACGTAAGGGCTGGGGTGCTTCATGGAGTTAAAAGCCAAACTCCCTGTCCTGAGCACAGTCCCCCACATGGGAGGTATCACAGAGGAGCGTCTGCAAACTCCAACACAACCACTTCCATGGGCACAGTTGCAGGGGGGAGGCAGGGGCTCATTTTCCAGATGCAAACCACTGGACTGATTATCTGAGGTAGAGCTGAGCGCTCACTTCATCACCGCCTGCTGTGAACCAGTGATTGATTTTTTGGTGGTTTTTTCTCTCAGTGTCCCCAGTTCCCAGTGCCTTCCTGCAGCACCAAGGCAAGGATGAAGGCTGAGAAAGAGGCATGGTTTAGAGGAGCACAGACCTGGGGCCAGCAGACCGCAGCAGCAGAGACAGATCAGAGGAAAGCGAAGGACTGCAGTGCACAGAGCTCATCGGCACACACTGGCCGGGTGACTCACTGCTCCAGCCAAATGACAGCCAGAACTACAGTCACACCATCACAGGCTGACATGGACTGTATTTACGCCACACCTCCAGGAAAAGTCAGCATGAATATTCTCTATATATCTTTATATTCACCCAAAGCTAAACTGCTTCAGTACCAAGGGATTCTTAGTATGAGAGAGGAGGAGAGATTTGGGAAAATTTAAGAGCTCTAGAAGTGACATAAACTAGCCTTTTTATAAACCAGGGTAGTGCAAATCTAGGGCCCACACCCAGGCAGGACTTGAAATAAATGCTTTACATTAATCAAGGGAGAAGGCAGGAAGGCTCCTAACTCTCCAGCGAGAGAAGGCATGAGTTTCCATCCCTCGTAGTCTCTGTAAATATTTAATGCTCTGTTGTTTAAAACTTATTATTTCAGATCTGAAGATCAGATCAATGCACTTTTTCATGTTTTATGGTTAAGCAGGAAATAGTGTGGCAAATCTCACTGTTCTGAGTCAGAGGGGAATGGGTACAGGGAGAATGGAGGGAATTTATTATAGGGGTAATGGTGGTCATATTCCCTCACTAGAGTTTTGGGGGAGCCTATGCAAGGAGGAGACTCAGGTGGTATTTTGGCAACAACAAGGAGCCAGGGCATCAGCCACTGCCCCATGCTGTGCCCACTCCCCATCAGCAGTGACAGCATCATCAGGAGAGGGTCCTTCCCCGATCCTGTCCACGCAGCACTGAGCGCAGCCCACACTGCCCGTTCTTTGCCCTCCCCAGCTCTGGAGAAGGATTATTCTGTCCTTATTGTTGACGGCTGAATGGAAAGGCTATGCAGTAGGTCTGAGTCACAGAGACGTGATGAAAACAAGCTGGAGAATTTAAAATGCCAGCTGCCGCCTGATGCCAAGTCAAAATTAATCAGGCTCCTTGATCACTATTGTGATTGCTAACAGAGAAGTGTATGTGTATTAACTTGGTTTCCTCTCTATTGTCCAAGCTGCCCTGGGGTTGTATAATTTACAGGTAATTAAGTTCAGCAAAGATTATTGAAAAACAGAAAAGCATGCCAACCTAACTCTCTTTTATTCATCTGCCAATGAGACTATGGTATAATTTACCATTTAGCTTTTGAAATCTCTCCTATAGATTCACACTAAAGGGAACTTTAACTACACCAAAACCTAAAGGGGATCCTCCCTATCCCTTGGAAGGAATTGTATCAGACTAAAAATTACTTAGGAAAATTGCTTCTGCCAGTAAAAGTCCATTAAAGTGTAAGACCTCTCCCCTTAAGTCTTTACAGAGGTCTAACTCCCATAGAAGCCAAATAGGAGGGTGCCATTTTGGGTCCATTGAAGATTTGTCTATATAGGGCATTGAGGGAGAGAGAAGGAATATTCTTCTTTATGGTACTAATCAGGGTAACACAGAGTCTGGCTTAATGTCTAGATCCACACTGATCTGCAAGAGTTCTCTCCAAAGATGTTGTAATGTGGCTTATCTATGGAATAAGACTAGCTGGCCACTTAGTGACTTTCCTACCAGCAAACCAATGGTTTTCCAAAGTTAGAAAAGTTGCTTCCTTAACAAAAATCTTCATTTAAAACATGTTCTTTCATAGGAAAAAAGATATTCCAAACTGTTTAAGAAATATACCCATGAAAGTGCTCCTTGATTTTGAAGTCAGAAAGCTAACTGAATTTTTGTGTAATTTTAAAAATCACTGATATTTTGCCTCTGAACATCCATTTTAAATATTCAAAAATAAGTGTTATAATTTAATGATAAATTAGTTAGCTCTAAACTTAGCAAAGTTCACCACAAGGCATAAAGGGCATAACCTTTCCATCTGAATCTCCATCTTTTTCTCAGTCTGCTAGTGGCTACTGGCAGCTGCTAAGGAAAAATGCAATGCTTGTTGGGTTTTTTACTCACAGTCCAGCCATCAGTGATTTGATGATTTTCTGAACCAGAGGTCACACCCAGGCCACCAGCTTCAATAGATCTTGATGGAATCTTCTCCCACCTTACTAAGTGGTTAGTGTTTTTTTTAACCCTTTATACATCTGGGTCATAAAACATCCCATGGCAATGAGTCCTACTCATGTGCTGTGTGAAAAATGCTTTGCCATCACTTTCGTGGATTTTCAGTTGGGTTTTTTTCCAGTGGTTTCACTGATCTTTTCACCTCTTTTCAAGAGGTGCAAAAATTTTAACTAGAAATGTGTATGAAGGATTCTTCTTAGAGACATCAAAGGCCTGGTGAGATAAATTAGAATATGTTCACATAACATGGGCTTCTGCCAATTTAAAAAATACTTTCTTTGCTACTTTCACAAGTCTTTAGTGTAATTCACTTTGCACATAGCTTGCTGCCAGTAGTTCCTCACAGCCCAGTGCAGTTGCACAGATGTCCTGTGCTGGGGCAACCTGGACCTTCTGTGAAAAAAAAGGTCACTTCTATGGCCTGAAGTTGCCTTCCAAAAAAACCATTTTTCATTCCATTGCAGACAAATCATTCCAGGGTGATGCCATGAAAATCTATGGAGGTAGACCAGATCCTGTTAATGTCAGAATCTAACTTAAATTCCCTGAGGGAGCATATCTCATGTCAAAAAAACGCATTATATTTACTCATTGCCTGCTGCATCTTGCCAGTGGGTGGCACGAAGCCATCATGAGGGTTAGTACCAGGACGGAGTAGCATTTTAAAATGTTCTGAACATAAGTGACTCAGTAGTCAGCTTTCCAGTCCTAATGGGCTGGCTGTTTCAAATTAAATTGAGTTATAGCAGGGCCCCTAGTCCACATCAGAGGATAAGAGCATGCAAAATTGAATTGGAAAAATGGAGCCAGTTTGCGTTCCTGCTTATGAACATGCAGACACATCAGCAACTCAGAAATCAGCAGCTATTAGTTTATTGGCAATTCATGCAGCTTAAAAATAGCCATGGAAATTTTTACCCAGACCACTACCCCCCCTCAAAATCAGCTAACCATGGTCGCAGTAACAACAGAGAGCCCAAGTGGTAAATTCCTGATGCAGCTGTTAAACTGGGGCCGGAGAAGGAGTGAAAGGCAAGAGGTGGAGGGCACAGAAAGAGGCCTGTATACGTTGCCAGCCCCAAATATCTAGACCTCGTGAGTCAGGATCATGAGGCTGACTTGAAAACTCTCATAAATTTCGATGTTTTGTCTTGCAGATGTTGATCTTTCACTTTGTACCTTTTGCATGCACCATAGGGTCAACAAACAAATGCTTCCTTAATAAATTCGGGAGTCTCCCTCATTGCACATTCAGGGACACTCTAGGGAAAAAAAAAATAAACACCAAAAGCTGAAAAGATGTCCTGATCTAAATAGGAGAGGTCCTGCCACTGGCTGACATGGAGGAGGGGGAAAAGACCAGTATAAAGCTTTCCTCCACCCCAGTTGCAGCGGCTCCATGAGAGATGGCATCAGGTCACACCTGTTGACATCAGGTTAGCCAAGGGGGCACAGAGATCAGGGTGGTGCTCTGCCAGCTCTCACCCCAGAGCTGTGAGCCATGGTTGGGGAAGCAGAGGTGACTGAACTGGCTGCACACAGTTTGGCTAAGATCAGTAGCACAGATGTGCCCACGTGGTGCTGCACCGGAGTTAACAGGACTCTCATCTCTCCAAGCCCCTCTACCGAGTTTGAGACATTGACCTGGCCCACAGGGCACAGCTCTGCACTGTGTGGAGGTACCGCTGGGAAGTGGGCGCACAACAGCCAGAGACCTTGAAGCAAAATAGCTAATCATGCACTTGCTTGTGCGTTTTGCTTGATTGTGGCTTTGGATTGCCATTTTCAGTGTAATGTTCAGTGAAGAGAACCAGCAGGTTTCCTCCTTTGCTGCAGGTCCTGAGGCTGACCTGTCAACCTTGCTGCAGGGATAAGGAGAGAAGGGAGAGGAAAATGCTTCCTATAGACTAAAAGTCTCCTGTATTAACTATACAGTTAGGGAAGTCAGACTGTTACTATGTCTCCTGACCAGGGAATCACTGCTTTTACAGGTAAAGTATTGGCTTGAACAGGGAGATGGGCATCCACTGAAGAGAAGGCACAAAAATGATTTAAGATCCTCTGGATGGATGACCCTATTCTAGAAACTCTACTATTTTTATAAATAAATTACAAGGCATTTCCACAGCCTCTGGATAAATAAGTACTGAATTCACCACTTTGGATGGCTGAGGATTCCATATTTCAAAGTTGTTCCTTTGCGCCCTTCCAGATGGACTGTAAAGTCAAAGAGACCCCAGCCCAAACCTCTTGTTGCAGACCTGAGCTTCAAGCATTGCAGTGTGGCAAACTGGCACAGGCATCACATCAAGGGAAAAAAAAACCAGCTCTGGATTTTGAGCCCCTTACTGAGTCCTGTTCTTAGTGCTTCCAGTGTACCCATGTATAAAAATTTTCCAAGCTTTAAGGGACTATTGGACTTCTGTAAGTAACAGTGGTGATGTAGTGAAAAATTTCAGGGCCATTTATAACTTCCTTAGAGGTATATTATTCTCTTAATGCGAACGTATAATTCCTAATTAACACTATGTGAGTGATGCATTCACACGAAGAAGCAATATACCCACTAGTGACTATCCAGGAGACTGAAGTTTGTCCATTCAATGTGGCAAATCACTTTTTCACACTTCCAAGGTAGTGTTTGCACCTTGCTCAAGGACATTTCTTCCCAGAGTGCTGCTGAGTGCCCTGCAGGTCCAGCCTCAGGCAAAAAACAACCCAGACAGGTGTAGAGGGAAGGGTTTGTGTTGTCTATGTGCACTGTCCCACACCACCCTATGTTACACTACACAGTCGGAATGCATCTCCCTTTCACCAGCTAATCAACAGGGATTTAGGATTAAACTAATATTTTCAGGCTGTGGAAGTAATTAATCTTCCCCCATTTCAGACACTGTCGTTGAAGCTGCTACCCATCCAACAGCCACTGACCTTCATTGTGCTGGCAACGGTGATGTTTAGTGGCACACCATGTTGGCACTCAGGAAGAAACCCCCATCAACCCAACTTATGTCTACATCGCCACAGTAAAGCTCAGACCAGCTAGATGGCAATGAAAGAACAGGCCCAGTGTCTTCACACAGCAGAAGTAAAACCTCTGTCTTATTTCTGGATGAGTGGGGAGAAAGCAGAGAGATTACAGGTCTGTAACATAAGCATGCACACATGTGTGCACGCCCAACTACACTGCCAGCTGTCCCTCTCTTCTGACTATTTCAGCTTCCCAGCCAAGCAATGTCTTCTCCCAGACTCTCTCTTTCTATCCCTTATTTACTCTGCAGTTTATCTCCACATACATCCTCAAACAAAGTCAGCAGGGGAAAGTCCCTTGTTCCTTGGGGCCAATGATGGGAATTTATTCCTTGTCAAGCCTTGTCAAACCTTGTCAAACCCTGTTAAACCTTATCAAACCAGGGAGCACCAAGAACATTCCCTTTCACAGGGGTTCATATGCCAAAATATTCTGGGCTCACTATTGGGCTTGATCTGGAAGAAGTGCAAAGGGCTGGAATCCTTTAACAGAGCAGGTGAGAGTTTAATCTTTTATAGTAACATCTTGCATGGGAAGAAGTCCTTGGCTACCAACTAGAAGTTTTCTTGTTTACAACCAGCCCAGAGGTATTTTACCAACTAGAAATTGGTGCGCTGAGGAGGCAAGCAGTTTAGATGTTTGTGACCGCAGGTGTCAAACTGCAGCAGAGTAACTGCACAAGGGAAATCAGATGTGGCGACACCAGCTTGGACAGGGCTTTCTGGACACCAGGACTAGCAGCTGCCTCAGGCAGCTGAGCAATATGAAGATGAAAACTAATGCAGCAGTTTGCCAGCTGTGCTTGCCACCTGTATGGCTGATGATCAGGAAGCCATGGCGCCCAGGTGCACAAAGCAGTTCTCCATCACCTTCACAGCCTACTCCACGCATCTCATGTTTGTCACACACAGGATGAAGTAGCAAATTCTGCACATGTGGGGCTTGGGTGTGCCACCCTGCTGCAGTCCAGCTATCTTGTCCACTGCTTCAGGAAAAGCCAGGTCATTGATTGAGCACTGTGGTAAAACTACTAAGCATTTGGGTTTCAGTTTTTCTCAAGAGTCTGGGCAGGCTGTATCAAGGTAGGCCTCAAAGGTCACAGAAGACCACCTGGGGGAGGTCTGTGGAAGAAGAGAGGGGCCTAAACTTCTTCCACCTGACTAATCCTACAGCATCTGAAGAGGTGTCTGTGGGCACAGCAAGGCCAAGGGAAGCATCTTCTGCTGCTCCCCATCTTTACCCCACTCCCTGTAGAGGACATAAAGAAAGGCACTCCAGCTGACAGAAATAGTTTCCATAATAATGCAGTGGGTCCTACTGGGAAAAAAATTTTCTTCCCTAAGCACAAGGAAATGACATGGGTTTGTAGCTCAGATTTGTAGATGCCTTTTCTGATGGCTGTCTTTAAAGTGTTATTTTTTTTTGAACCAATGTCCCATCTTGTCCTCGACAGAATATTTTTTTAAACAGGAATGGAAGAAGTAGGTCCAGGTCCTCACATACTCTTTACTCCAAAACCCTTCGAGTTGCTCCTCTCCACATGTGCTGCTCTGCATTTTGTGGCCCACATATTCCAGAAGGATTTTCAGAGGCATGTCACAGGCGCTATACAACCCTGAAACAGCTTTCCTGGAAACCTGGACCCCTCCCTGTGCATCTCAAATGGCAGCAAAGTACTCCTGAATATTCAGCCCCAAAGGAAGGACGAAGGAGAAAGAAGAAATAAGGATCAGCTCCCCAGACACATTAGCTGTAATGAGCAGGCTGAGTGATCCTAATCCTAACCCAAAATCTGTGTGCTATTTTGGGCCACTGGAACTTGGGCTTTTGCATGGTCTTCCTGCTTTGATCTGTCTGCAAGGGAATTAAAATGGCTTGCCATTGGCAGATCCTAATCTTCCAAATACTGGTGGCAACCTCTCGTCTCACAGGAGGGGGTTTCTCAGTCACATTCGGCAACCCTTGAGACAGGCAGAAAACAATGTCCTATGATGCTGACGATCAGACCATCTTGGGTATTGCCAGTCACGTCTCCTACAGTTGCCAATATCCCATCTGGAGACTTTCATTTGAAACAATGCCTGCTTTGCTATAATCTGTCCCGAAGTGGGATTTCCCAGTGTTTTGCCTGTTCAGCAGACTGGCTTATCTCAGCCAGTCTGATTATCAGACAGTGCAGTTTATAGTAATAATGCGACAGCAGTTAACCCAATTTGACATGTCTTTAGGCAGTCACAGCAACAAGCTTCTCTGGGACAGGCAAGACATTTAAACAAGTTGCCCTTGTTTGGTGAGGATGAAATAGAGCTGCAGCTCCTTTGTTGAAGCCTAAATGCTCTCTCGAGGGGGTGGGATTCATAAAACACATCGAGTCATGAAAGGGGCAAAGATTCTCTTTCAAGTGGAAAAAACAACTCATGATACTAACACTGACTTTTTTTTACCATTCTTTTGGGGTTTTTTTGGGTTGTTTGGTTTGGGTTTTTTTCCCAGCAGAGCTAACTGCGCAGTGTACTGCACAGATGAAATGGAGTGAGATTCCATGTTAAGGATAAACAGGAAATTTTTAACTCCGGGAATGGGTTGCTCCATCAGAGGTGAAAAGTTAAATGCACCCTGCAGCAACTTTTCAACTTGTAAAGATTAAAATTAATGCCTTGGTAAGATACTTTCAGGAGTATTATGGAGAGTGATTAATGCACAGTCTTCTTTAGCGTTCACTACCTCCCCTCCCCAAGTAAAGCCACTTTGATTATCTACATCTTTTCCTTTTATTGCTATTATTTTAAGATCGCTATCACTATACTGATTTGAGTCCAGTTTCTGACCAGAGAAAGAGCACAGCTATCATGCCTGCATTCAGGCAGACCTGCCAGTTATGCAGTAATGGATCAGCGTGAGCAGAGCGGAGAGGACTGAAGTCAGGACGTGCCGTGCAATTAAACCAACTATCTACTCAAGACAAAAGCAAGCTTCACAGGCTCGCGTTTCCTCCTTGAACTCCCGTTGGAACATGTGGCAGCAATAATGCTCACAAAATGGGGAGATTTGTGCCTGCTTGTTACTTAAAAAGCAAGTGCATGGGGTTTACTTCTTTCCTTAGGCAAAGTTTTCTTTCTGATTTGGGCAGCAGGAGGTAAGCACACCAGCAGTAGGTATAGTCTAAGTGGATTCCACAGGCCATTTCACAATGGTTTTGCTTCAGTGTGTCTTACTCGTGGATACCACAGGCCATTTCACAATGGCTTTGCTTCAGTGTGTCTTATTCCTTGACATCAACGGGCATTTTGCGTAGAAAACTTCCTAAAGAGCTTCACATGTAGGACCAAACCCTCCAGTCTCCCACCACTCTGAGAGTGCCTGGTAGTTTCAAAGGCTCCGGTAGCCCATCCAGGAGAGGTCTGTACCCTGACTGAGGAGCTGGGCACTACAGTACCAAAGAGGCTTCTGCACAGAAGGACTGAAGGAAGCATGTGCTACTACCCCAGAAATGGAGCTTTCCAGGTATCTTGTGGGATGTCAATAGCAGAGAGAGTCCTTTGGGAAAACACCTATTTAAAGTGCATTTTCTCCAGTTTTCAGTGGGTAAATGGGATTTGGTTTGCAACCAATGCTTGGGTCTGCCTGGAACTCTTCTCAGAAGCAAGCAGACCTGAATGTACTTACAAAGAGTCTCACCAACCCCTCTGGTGGCAAGAGCCAAGCAGACCCCTTACTGACCATCTGCAGGAGACCTAGGCCATGTCCACACAGCTCTGTTTGCCCCTATGAGATGCAGGCTGGATGAAACCCTCAGTAACCTCTTCACAAAACCCTTCTGTGCCAATGGGGTGGTGTTGAGCAGAGGGCAGGTGCCATCTTGTAACTTTTAGTGGGGCTGTAAACACGCTGGTCCAGACCACATCTATGTGGTGTATAGACAGCCCTATCAGGCTTTGGAGTAAAAGCTTCAGCGCAAACATTACACACCTTCCATAGGTATATAGCACTTTTTGTATATAAAACACCAGAAAAGAGGCTTTTGTTCCAGTCAGTATTAACTTTAAATTTACCCCTTTGGTTTCTACATCAATACAAACTCACTGGGCCGTATATTCAATTTACTCAGATCCATTCAGTCCCATTGGTATCAATCACAATGTATGGGTAAGAATCAGCTGCACAGTACTGGGTAACAATCTCAGTATATTCAGATTGAAGGTCTTATTTCTCGTGTTGTTAGTGTTTCAGTCTGGAAAAGACTTTGGTAACTGTTACTGGAGGGTTTCATGCTTTATCTAGTTATAATATTTTAGGACATTAAAAAAAAAAAACAAAACGAAAACCTTACAACAATCTGAACAAAATATTCATTATCCTATTGATAAATCTACTAAATACAATGTGTTGTTCTGTCCTCGGTCCAGCCAGGACATCTGTTTTCTTGGCTTTATGGTGCTTAGCACAATGAATCATTTGCCTCCAGTCATTCGCAGTCCCGGCGCGTTATGCTGCCTAAATCTTAGGAAAATTCCACCCAGTCTCCTCCAGATAATCCAGCCGTGCTGCACTCCTTGCTCCCACAGAAACAGCAGTGGGATCTGCCTACCCTCTTTCTCTCTCAGCAGAAAACCCTCAAGATCTCTAGTTTACAAAGGCTCTCTTCTTGCCTGTGCAAATTGCCCCTTCCCGCACACATGCAGCCTGCTTTGAAATGCATTCATGGCACTCTTCTGTTCTCTATAGCTATGTCTGTACTAATAAATATGATTAATTAATAAATAAATGCAATGAATAAATAAAATGAGTCATCCTCTGGCCCGCTAGCATAGTTCACAAATGCCCTTCTCTGCAAAACAGAGTTGTCCAATTCAAACCCTCTTCTGGGGACAGCCCTGACCAGGATTGGGCTCACTGGAGAAGGATCACTCTGTCATTTAAAAGGAGGTGGGAGCCACTGCCTGAGCCTTCCTGGGTTTTCCAGTCCATGTAGAGCAATGTCTGACAGGACGTCCCCGGTGGACACACTGGCAGACCCTGCTGCCTGCAGGCAGGGTGCTGGCTGAGGGTGCTGGCTGAGGAGCGAGGTAGTCAGCCGGCACCGAGACAAAGTGGGACACCCTGTGCAAAATGCATCTGCACATGTGGCTTGCTTTCTGCTGAATATTAACTCTTATAAATGATGTCCTTATTTAAATTATCTAAAGCTCTTCAATGAAGTGTCAGTGAGAAACGGGACAGTGACCTATGGGTCTGGAAAATGCCTTTTTGTGGGTTTCACTGGGGACAAGGATGAGACTGGTGCTCCAGGTGCCATAAGGCCGGAGCAAGAACATCCTCCTGGCACAGCGGACTGGCTTATCTCCCTCTAGAGCTTCCCAGAAGTTTTCTGTACCTGTTTAAAACACAGGCAAAAGAGGTAGAAAGCAAAGGTAACAAGGGTATACCTGGGCTCAGAGCAGACATCTTTTGGTGGGGATAGCACAGGGACTTGCAATCATTCAAGTACAATCCCAGCCCAAGCTCTGCCCTGAGGAAAGGCTCTCTTTCCCTTCTCACCTCCCCACATTGGTCTGGAAAAGGCCAAGACTGCCCCAGCTGAGGGGCACCTACTCCATGTCCATGCCTGGGAGTCCCCTGCCATCCATGAGTAAGGGAAACAAGAGGATGCAGCAAAGGCTAAGTTTGGAGCCCAAAACCAGCTACGTGGATACCCACCCCAGAAAGACAAATGTCTTACTACATCTCCCTGCCCCAAATTTGCATCCCAAGCTACAGCCATCTACCCCAGCTAGAAACACTACTGTAGTTTGGTTTGCAAGTTTTCTTAGAAAAACACCAGAGCAGGAGACACGCATTTCAGAGAGAGTAGAGCAGGATGGAGGCAATGCCCTGCAGGAGAGAGGATGCCATAACCCCTGAGCTGGGACAGGTCAGGAGGAACCCATTCCAAAACAGCTGTGAACTCCTCTCCCCATGACAGCAGAGGCAATAATTTAGGCTTTCTGTAGCAGAGGTTTTTAGAGATCTTAACTATAAGCTCCTGGGGAGTTCCCAGCTGTATGCTAGGCTGATCACAGGGCAAGATGCTATTTATAATCTATTGTATTAAGCGCTAGCGCAGAAGAAGTGTAAATGTTATAGCACAGCCTAAGCAGCCTTCTTGTATCAGCTGCCCTTGGCCTGTGCTGGTAGAACCACATTTTGGGCACCTAGCATTCATCCAAGGACTAGAAAATAAGGAGAGAATCTCAGGAACAAGAACTCTTTGACAGGGTTGCTTCTGCTTTCTGGCTCTAGCTGCATTTTCTTCCTTGTACTTGCCAGGAACTTAGAACTCTAGCTTATAAAACAGAAAATACCAAATACCTGATGACAAAGAAAAACAGTAAATCTAACAGTTCTGAGGCTTTTCTCGAGATGTTTGGGGAGTTTAATTCATTAAGTGGTAGAAATAGATAGTTCAGTATCTAGAACGCTATGAAAGCTTGGAGTACCACCAACCAGAAACTGGAGAAGAAAACGAACTGAACTGTTTCACAGCCCCACTCAAAACCAGCCTGAACTTCAAGCAAAAGTTCTTTTTTGCTTAAAAAAAGCCAGTTCTCCCACCACTAAAAACCAAACCGGGACATTGAAATGTGTGCTTTAAACAGGTAAGTGGCAATAATTTGTTTACAATCATTTGTCCTGCGACCACTCCATTTTGATCTATTTATTATAGGATTAAAATATTTATATTAGAGGAGGGATGAGAAAGAGCAAGCTGCACCACTGGGGACAAACTCTGCTCTTTTCAACCTGCGTAGCTGAAGGACAAGAGTGTCTGACTGAAGGGACATACAATGTTTTAAACACTGCCCCAGGTCTCCTGACAGACCTTGCCTGTTGGGAGAATGTCTCTGGCTCCCAGGCAGCTGCGTAAATACTGGGCATTGCGTGAGGGAGGTGCTCCATTATTTATTAAATAGCCAAATAAACAGTTACATAAACTCACTGTGAATGGTCAGAGCAAAAAAAAAAAAAAAGAGTTTTTTGCCTTTGGGCAAAAACATGTACCTCTGCTTTGACAGGGGATTTTTTCGTCTTTTCCAAAATATCTATGCATATTTAAACTATCGTGGGACTTGTTGAATTCATCTATGGCAAAGCATTCGTTTGTCCCTTTTCCCAATTAAAGCTCATAGAAAACACATGTAAGTCTTGCTATTAAAGAAGAAACTTATTCCAAATGCACTAATAATTCCTTGCTTGGTCAGTTCCCTTCCTCCAAGTAAAGTGTGCTCAATGCTCAGCCACTGACCTGCCCTAGGCTGTGGACATCAGGGAGATAATCTGATGCACTGTTTCCCATCTAAACTAGAAATTTTTAGCCACTGCCCACTCTTCCAAAGGCTATATTTCTAGGCAGTTTTATGAAGGAGCAAAAGCTTAGAAAAACCCTTCTGTCCTGCAGAATACAGTCTTCTTCCACCACAGGCAATGGCATTATGCAAGCTCATAAACCAAGGAGCAATGAGGGCTTTCCCTCTGTATTTCTGCTGACAGACTATTCCAGATCAGAACAATTTGGAAGCTGGAAATTAAGGGGTAAAAGAAAAGGAAAAAAGAATAATTTCATAGCATTGTTACTGCTTAAAGCAACCTAATGTTCCCAGCCAGCTTCCCAGGGTCACCATTTTTAATTCTCCCAGCTCAGTTGGATATTGCAAAGTGATTAGCCCAAATGCTTAACCTCAATTCTGGATGCTGCAGATTGCTTCTATGAGAAGAAGAAATTGATGTTTTAGTCAAGACTTTCTCTAGCACAGTTTTTTTCTTACAAAGCACTGACAAATGTCCAGCTCTCCCCAGTGTCGTGGCGCAGTTTCCTGCTCAGCTCTCTAAGACTCTTGCTGGCCAAAACTGCTCAAAAAAACTAACTGCCCCTTGGCCTTTTCCTTCATCTATCTAACATCTATCTAAGTTGGGTGCAGTGTCGACCTGCTGGAGGGTAGAAAGGCCTTGCAGAGAGATCTGGACAGGCTGGATCGATGGGCCGAGACCAACGGGATGAGGT
>JAOXJM010000019.1:24324181-24340510 GCA_026413425.1 Tringa solitaria
TTGGAAAAGATGATCTTGAAGGTCCCTTCCAACCTAGAAGATTCTGTGATTCTGTAACACCCCCTTGATTCTGTGGGTAGCACCTACCAGATCAATTGTCATTTAACTTGGGGGAGATTGAACTCTTCTCTCATTTAATCCTTAGATATGGTATCTGCCATCTTCAGTGAAGTGTGTGATTGCTTACAGATTGTAAGACATACTAAAAGAGTTGCCCCTTTTTAAGCATTGATATGTGAAGTCTCATAAACTCCATACCTATAAACTCTCATATCTCCCCGTGTCATTCCTCCACTGAAATATTTCACCACCAATAGTACCAAACCCCGGGATCTTTTCTCTTCCCGTTGCTTATCCAGATATTAATTGGAAAAGGACTTTCCCCTTTGTCTTGTGGTCAGTTATTTGATTCCACTTATCCCTCACTGTGGGGCTTATCAAAAGCTTACTGAGAAGCCAAACAAATGAGGATGCTTTGATCACCTCTTCTAGCAAATCCCAACAGCTTTCTGCTTCATAGAGTGTTGGTTTAGTGGTGTGCATTCAGCTGCACAAAGAATAATGCATGTGAGATTTTCATGTTTTCTCCATTGATATGTTACCCATGCCTGCATGACTGCCCATCATACCCCACTGCCACGGGTACACCCCACTGTTCTCTCCTCAGAAGAAAGCTATGCACCTGGTCCTCCTTAACAGAGTCTGGCAGGGTGCTGTCAGAATAAAAGGATTTTAAAATAATTCACAGCCCTTCTGGGGTGCTGTCACAGAGACAAAGTAGGACTAGGGAATATGAGAATTTGTATTACTTACATTCAGTGTACCATCTCACATTTCAGTGTATGGTTGGACTCGATGATCTCAAAGGTCCCTTCCAACCATGACTATTCTCTGATTCTGTGATCTATTTCATTTATTTTAGGGTTGCTGGATGAGTAATGTCTTGTCCCAGTGGAAGCCTCTAGAGGAGATCTGGAGGATCTACCACCCACTGCATTTTTCAAGTAGCTCTGCAATGCATCAGCTGGTATCAGTCATCTGATCTCCTGTAAAAGAGGCCAGAAAGATGACTTTCCATATCGTCTTCCTCAGTTAACCATGATACAGTTCCCTTCTCCCTTTGCTACGCTTC
The DNA here is from genome assembly GCA_026413425.1 of Tringa solitaria. Lineage (NCBI taxonomy): Eukaryota > Metazoa > Chordata > Aves > Charadriiformes > Scolopacidae > Tringa > Tringa solitaria. Next base: position 24,325,314 of record JAOXJM010000019.1, read on the forward strand.
TTAAATGGCCTTCTTGGCAGGGGCAGCACACACTGCCTCTTGCTCCTGAGAGACTGAAGTAATTTGTAGCTATTATTTACCCTAATATCTCTGGCTCTCTAGCGCTCATATCATTTAACCTTTCGATTTCATCTTTATGCCTAATGTGGCAATGTCTTCTCCATTCCAAGGTACTTTTTGTGCTGGGTTGGGTGCTTCTTTTTACACATGAAGGAGACTTGGGGGAAAGAGGGAGGAGGGGGCTCAGGGCTTAATAAAACATTGGGTTGCTGCCTGATCATGCAAAGTTTGGTTTTTTTTTTTTTTCCCACTGCCCAGATTGTATAGGGCAGCTGTGAGAGAAAAGAAAGCTGTATACACAGTGAAAGATGATGCCAGTATATCTGTCTGCTTTTCACACGAAATGTGGAGGTCCAGTTTGAGGAGGAAGAAGATTATAGAGGCTGAGCTCTGGAGGAAGAGGAGACTTAAAACCAGGTAACTGGGGTGCCTGTGCTGCGTGCTCTCGTCCTCCACATGGGAGAGAACAGCAAAGCAGAGAAGCATCCTATTTTAGGACATGCTTCTCACATTCCCAGCACAGATCGAGATGCTGCTGGAGTGCCAGCCATAGGACAGGGGGGCCAGGCCGGAGACAGAAGCATTGTATAAATTAGGGCAATTCAAAAGCCACAAATCATCAGGACAAGCAAAGGAATTAACCCTGATTATTAGCAGAGACTGGAAACCAAATGTCAAAGCCAAGGGCATACAGCCCCATTCGGGGCTGGAGATTTTCCAGCTGACTGTAAAAGCAAAGAAAATATGGTGCAATCCCAGGCCTCCAGATGGAGAATGGGGTTAATCCACTAGAAAAAAGGTACGTAAGTATCCAAAATCAGGAAAAGGAGAAATCAGATTTCTCCTACCCAATCAGAATGGAGAATAAAAGATACAGAATTAAAATCTGAAGCCTCACACAGCCTATTTTGGATGTATGGAGCAATTTTGTTGCTGGCTTCCACTGACTTTAATACTCTAATCATTTAGTGAAGCGGAGAGCTATTGCAAAGGAACTGCAGATCTCTTCTCTGGTCTATTAGAGTATCCTTTTATAAGGTGGCAGCCGCATTGCTAACTGCTGCTGATCCTGTCCACCAGCGCTGAGGCCATATTCTGCCAGAGATTTCTGTTCCTAGCAGTGTCCCTGTGCTTCTGCCCCCTCTTCCCATGGCCTTCTCGCTGCATGGGGCTTGTAACGCCGGGCGATGTGTCAGCAGCACAAGAAACAGACTGGTGTCCATGGAAAGAGATTGAAAACCAGCACAGGGGTTTTCAGACCAAGGGCAGCTGTTATCTTAGCTTGCGCAACAGCTTGAGGGAGAAATTGAGAGTGAATTAAAGATAACTTATTTTTCCTTAAAATCGAAAAACAGGCAAGTGGGCCAATTTCTTAATAGCTCGTCTGTGCACACCCTCACGTGTGCTCTCCCACAGACACGCACAGAGTTTTATGTGTGGTGTAATGGGATGCCTCCGCCAGTGAACTGAGAGAGAAAATTAATCTGCTTTGATGGCAAAACTACAAGTATATTAGGAACAAAACTGAATAGAAAAAAGGAATCAGGCCATTGTCATAAAATGTTGGCCTGTGCTATTACTTGGATAAAAGATCATCAAAATAAAAGCAAGTTCTTCCATAAAATAGTTGTGGTGATTTAGTATATAGTATTTTTCCAGATCAATATTGAAATCCTGCTCCAGTAGATGATTAGGAAGAGCAATGCTGTTAGAGGCTCTGTAAAAGAAAGTGTTCTTTAAAAGGTTCCATGGCACCTTAAGCTGGAGTAGGAGATATTAATCAAGGTGTCCAGAACAAAATCTGTATTTTGGCTATTATATTCAGAAGATGCTTAGAGTTCCCTGCAGTTTGTCATCTTTATTTTCTTTTCTGAATTATTGGGTGCTGTTGCTGTGCTCTATTCAGCTCTTTCCTAGATTTCACCCCTCAAGTGGCTGCATTCATTAATGAAAAAGCCCATTAAAGCATGCCTTCCCAATACTCAGGAGTGACTTATGCAGATATTCCAAGTGTGACTTTTATTCCATAAACCTGTGGACACTTATGTTGACTTAGAAAAGCTAATTTTTCAAGCTTTATCAAGTTTATGCAAAATGTTATTGGAGTTCAATCTGCATTCATCTTCTTACAAACTCTTAGCTCCTAACTCAGCAATGCACTTCAAACAGGTTAATGATTGCACTGATTTCAGCCCACAAGTAAAATTAAGGCTGTATTTCATTAATTGGCTACTCAGCACTTTATTTGTCTGAGCTCCAACTAAGCGTGCTTCAGAGGAGCCACTGGAATCTTTAAATGACTCATGTCAGTCTGAGTAAAGGCTGAAAACTGCATTTGTCCCGTTAATTCATTAGAGACTCGCAAAAAATCCCAGCCTCAGCATGGTCAGTGCATGATTTGACTATAGCAATGCCAAAATTTTGCTCCAGCATTCAAATTCCAGTGTGCCTGGGTGTTCCCTCTTGATTTGTAATATTGCCCGTGTAATCACTTATTTCAAATGCAGGGGATGAAAGCTGAGCTTTGTCGGGCACCTTCACACAGGTTCCTGTTTGTTAGATGCTGTTACGCATTGAAATAGTATATTGCCTGTGAAAATACTGTTTAAACAAACCTGTCTTTTTTGATCTGTGTCATTATCTCCAGGCTCTCTAAAACGTCACTTTGAAGGGTAATAAGGAAGCCGGTGATAGTCCGCAAGAGCTGGCACTGGCAACAGGAAGATTTTGCCAGCTGTAAGGGTTAAAGTAACTCCCATTGCATCCACCTGGGAGACTGGTTGAGAAGAGGACAGTGTTTTATCCTTCCTCCGAGGCTCACCACTACCTGTTCAGTACAGGTGTGCTGACCTCTGCCGTGTCAGTGATGCTCGCCTCGACTGTTGCCTTGCAAGGCTTCAAACAAGCCTTCCCATGCTTTCTCTCCTGCTGCACTTAATCTTGGCTGGAACACCCCATAAATATACCCAAATCTCGCTTATTATTCTTTGAACTTTCACCAAAGGTTTCCTTTGCAACGCTAGAAAGAAAACTGAACTCTTCCGCTGCCACAGCTGCACAGACTGTCTCATCACTCTCTCTGGTCCCCACTGGTGTCTCCAGCTGTATTTTCCTGTAGGTTCCCACTCTCCATATAGTCTAACTGGGACTCATTCGCACTTGGTGGTGCATGAGGCTACACAATCCTGTTCAGTGCCTGGATTTGGATCCTCATATAGCATCTGTGCCTGTAACAACCTTGGCACCGAGCTAGCCAGCCCCTGTGCCCTGGGAAGGTGTATTCCCTCAGCCCATCTGTTGCAAGGAGGCTCAGGAGGAAGGGCACGCAACTCTCCTGCTCTGACATGAAGGTCTTGCTTGCAAATTATGCCATAATCTGTGTTGCTAGTGCCATGCCACCTTGGTTTATGGACAAAGTATCACTAACACAGGGTTTCAAAAAGACAGTCCCTGCCAGCACTGGCCTTGGTTGCAGGAACATGAGATGCTTGGATGTTTTCCAGACAAGTGGAAAACACCCCCTTCAAGTGTAGTGACTCGGGAGGAACACTGAGCAAGTCAGGCTGTCCGGGAGCACCATCCAACACTGGGCTCACTGCAAATTTGGTCACAGCATCCCCTCATCTCCCATGCAGCCAGAGTCTGGAGGAGCCACGGGAAGGATTTCCTCCTGCAGTGGTGCATTGCTTCCCACCCTTGCAGCAAATGAACACTCTCAAGCATGGAAAGCTGCTCAAACTCCTTCTTCCCAATTAAACATGTCTCCCCAGTGCAGGGGGACATTAAGTTTATGGTCAGAGCTGCTCCAAAACACAGGAACAAGATATGGCCGATAGCTACCCTGTATCAGCATCCAAGGCACAGGATAGGGAAGGGAGGAAGGAAGAAACAGAAAGTGAAGTTTGGCTGCTTACCAAATTAAGTGCTGTGACAACAGCAAAATTACCATCCGTATGGCGATCATTTCATGGCCCCAAAGCTGTAGCCACACTGCTGTTGTTAAAAAGAGGACATAAACAGAAGATCAATTCCAGATTTATCACAGAAGGGAATTAACTGTATTCCTTAGCTATAATGGCTTATGAGGTCATCATGGCTTATGCCATATTATCTATTTTTATTTTTCTTGAAGAGATGCTTTATTGTAAAAGAAAAGTGGCTAATGTGCAGAATTTTATATGATTATGACTGTGCACTTTTCCTGACAGAGAAATGAAATGGACCCCTATTCCCTTAGTCCTTGCACTGCAGGGTTGCTGGTGTCCGCCACAGGATCATTAAAAAAAAATTACAGGAGGGGGCTTTTTACTGCTCTAATCACCTCTCACTTGTACTGGAAATAGCTCACCTGGGACTACCCAGGCAGTACGCATTCATCAGGGCTGGTTTACATTAGGCCAAGCAGAGGTCACGCTCCTCAGAAGATCAGATAAAAGCATGGTTTAGGTTTCCTTGTTGCTATTAGTTTTCTGAATGTTCTGAGTTGGACTCTCCTCCCCACTGCAACTCTCACTTTTTAAAATTTGGGGAGTGCTAATGCTTTTATTTTTGAAAAGAGAGGACTGCTACAAACCTAAAGCTCACCTGCAGGGTAGCCTGACTTTTGCATTGTCTAAAAAAAAAATACAGGGCATGATGTAATCAACAACTGAAACCCAACTTCAACTGGTCTGCCAATTAGCATGGTGATTATACTCACCACCTGCACAGGGACACAGCATTGTTGCTGAGTGAAGTAATTGATCACATGCACAAATCAGGTGAATGATTACCACAGAGATTTTCATCATTAGTAAAACAAAACAGGGCTGCAGAGGGTGGTGGGGCAGGGTAGGGAGAGGTAGGGGTTTTAGTGTCCTGCACCTTGCCCTAGCTCCATCCTTGTGAGGAGGGGGGAAGAAGCTCTGGAAAACTGAGTGCCTGGCAGTATCTGCCAGGACACATTAGTTTTGGAAACCTGATTTGCATGGTGTAGTGGGACTACTCTGGCAAAAGTTTCTTCACTGCTTGAAGGATTCTCTCTCAAAACCTAATTTGCTCTCTGCCTTGTTACACTAATATTCAGAGGTCACTGAGGCCAGGGACACAAAAATTCCCTGGTTTCTGGTCACATATTGGGACTATTTTACAGCCACTTTTGCTGGCTCTTTTTTGTGCAGATTTTTTTTTTTTCATTTTTAAATTTCTGTGCTGTAAAAGTAAAAATAATAGGGGCAGGATGCCTAGTGAGAAAGCTTTGTCCTGCTGATAGTCTGTCAGGCAGATGTTTTTCTTCCCTGGCTGCATGAAGAGCTGTAGCGGTTGGGAGTGAGCAGACCTCTGCAATGTTAAGGGCAGGAGCAGGGAGCAGCTGCTTTCTCAAAGGCAAGAATTAGGACCAGCACAACAATAACAAAGCAAATTTCCAAGCACAAAATGCATCTAATTCCCTTGCAATAAGTGTTTCTTGTAAAGCCACCAAGCATGAGAAATGTAATCCACGTTAAATTCTATTAGGGAACTATGGAGAAGTGGGGAAGGCAGTAAAAAAAGGCTTCTTGCTGCAGATTTCAGAGGGCAACACTGCCCGTGTTTTCTTTTTAGACAGGCGTAAAAGAAGGATTTCTTACAGGCAAAATATATGCCTTCCTGAGAACCACATAAGCTCAGCATCAGTGCTCACATCCTGAGAGGTGGCTGGAAAGACCTACTTTGTGGAAGGGCTCTTCGGCTTTCGCTGGTTATCTGCTCCACCCTGACACATTGAAAGGTGCCCCATTTTGTACCAAGTCAAAGCTTGTGTTATCCCAAAACTTGAAGCTCTTCCAAGTCATATTTACTGTCAGAAAGAGGTTAAACAAACAAACTAAACCCCAGGGAGAGCCTGGCAATCTGTGCAGCAGCAGGAGCAGTCTATCTTCCAGAAGAAATCCCATGCCAGGCATGCCATTTCATCCTTGCTCATGCTACTAAAAACCATCCCACCTCCCTTCCATGTGTTCACATGTGATTCCCGGGAATGCAGCTGTTTACACCAGCCACCACAGACCCGATCCTCAACCTCTGACATGCAAAAAGTAATTGCATATGAATATTCATTGATGTTCATGCCTTCAAAGTTAGACACCCCCTGGGAATCTTTCCCTTCCAACTTCCCCATGCCCAAACAGTTTTTCAGTGAGGTTTGAACTGTGGAAGGTGAAGTTTGCAAGGAAGGGTGAGAGCTTTACTTTAGCAAAAGAATTTAAAAACACTTGTACCTGAGCACTTGCCCAACCCCTCTGTGTTTGTCGATGGAACTGCCCTTGTTGTGTTTCACATCACAATTCCCCAACTGTCTTGCACACCGGGCTACATTTCCCCCCTTTTATAGGTGTTTATGGTAGGATATGGGCTTTGCTTAGATGTGGAACAGCATAATACCCCTCACGTGATATTGCAGTCCAGACTTCATACAGTGAGCTGGCTGTTATGTGACCTTTAGACATACAGCCGTAAATCCAAGTGCTCTTCCTGCATCCGTGGGGGGAAAAAAACAAAAGGCAGTCATGAAATGATACAGTGGCACAAATGCTAAAGACTGTCACTCCAGCGGCTAGCCATCTTTGCAATGAAAGAAGAATATGGCTATAAAATCAGGTTGAAACATTTTTAATCATACAGTCTTGTTCAAGACTAATGAAAATACTGATGTTTTGTTCTGAGGAAAGACAGTTCCATGAGGCTTGAGCACTTCAAAGGGTTTCCACCAGGAAGCACAGCTCCCTGGGAATGTAATTTGAGTGATCAGCTCCGTGAGGACCACATTGTGGAATGCAGGATCTAAGTTATGTCCATGTTTGTACATGCCTCTACGGCAACCATAAATCACATCTTCACCCCTAGGGTATCAAGAACAAGTTCAGAGCCTCAATGCACCCACACTGCCATCTCGACATGGGCATCCATCCTTAATCTAAAACAAGAGAGAATGCTGGACCGAAAGGATGTTCCTCTTATGCTTATACTTAGCACAGAGGCTTTTCGTCCAGAGATCTTTCATCAGAGAGCATTATCATCTCCCCGAAAAAAGATGTAGTAGAATTCAAATCCATCCAAACTTTGCTAAACCCTAGGATTAGGAGTGTGATTTGTGTGGAAGTGACAAATCTCAGAAGCACGCCAGGATCTAATAGGAACAACCAGAATCAGTCAGCTAAACACGTTCTGCCAGGCCCTTGGCAAACCATTCTCTGCCCTAATGCACAGAGAGAAGTAGATTAGAGAATCAAAAGGGGTGTATTACAGTCTCAGAAGCTGGAGCTGGTTATAAGTCTATTAGCATAACAAAAAGGAATGTACCAGGGCGGGAGAGCTGCCAAGGGGAGCGTTGGTAATTGCAGTCACAGGAAGAGCAAACAGAGCTCCTGCAGGGGCTGGCGGCGAGCGAGCACAGCGAAAGCCAGCAAGGGCTTCCAAGGGCTTTAGGGGGAATGGAAAACTCTTATCCTTTCTGGTTTGATCTTGTGCGGTTGTGCAGAAGGACAAAAGAGCTCGCTCAGCGTTGACCAGAGGAACGAGTCCTACATTTCCAAAGGACCGGCTGTTTGGGCAGGGGATGAGGAGTAAAGCAGGTGTCTAGAAGCCACCAGTGGAGCAGCATGTCAATGGATCTGTCAAAGAGCATTTTCCTACCCCAGTTGGCTCAGGACAGAGAAGTAAAGGCCAGTGTACTCTTCCTGGCCAGCAGCGATGTGCCCCCACCCACCCACACCACCATCAGGAAGACCCTCTGAGCCAGGGGCTGAGGCAGGTGACTGCAGGATGGTGAGGGAGAGGACATCCCTCTGTTTGGAAGAGGAGCAGATTTGTTCAGTTGATTAATTTAGTAGGTAGGAAGAGCAAACACAGTCATTTCAGCTAGGAAGGGGGAACAAATTTGTGCAAGTAGAACCAGAAAGGAAACTGAAGAGCAGGAGAGCAGGGGAAAAGGCATCACGTACAGACAGAAGCCCACCCTTCTGAGACAGTTGTCTGGCGCTGACCAGAAGTTATTTGTGCTCCACCTGCGGTGAGTTGTTTCTTTCTTTCAGGACAAAGAAAATGGTTTGGTCAACAAAGTATGTTTTTTGTTCAAAATGGGAAAAGCTACCCCGAGGGCTTGTTTTCCCTTTTTTAACAAGGAAATAAAAATCACACTTTCAAAAATCCTCTCTCCCTACTCAGGGTTAGCTATTTGGATAGAAGTATTTGCCAAACACGACCTGAATTTATCAAGTGTTTTAGCCTACCTACAGCTGAATATTTCTGGAGAGTTAATGACTGAAGGGCAGAAACAACAGTCCAGTTTAACTTCTCATCAGGCTTGCGCAAGATCTGGCCAAAGCCATCTCCTGCAACATCAGAAGTCCAGGTCTGCATGCCTCCTGCCAGACCGAGCAGTCGTTTCAAGCTCTCAGCCCCTAAGGAAGCCAGAAAGGCTTTGCAGCACCTCTGCACAGATTTGCACCCTGTCCGTGGCACCCCACTCCCCACAGACACCCCCGGGGGCACAGCACCCACGAGAGGACGCATGGGAGGTAATCCCTTAGCAGAAGCTAAACTACAAAGCCTCAGGCTACATGCTGTGCTTGCAGACAGTGGCATACGTTTGTCTGGGTGTCTGTAGCAGGAATAGCAGAAAAACAAGAAAGAAGGCAGCAAGCACACACTTGACCTGAGTGAAAGATGAGGGAGAAATTTAGAGATCAAGAATTGCTTGAAAAGTTGTGATCAAAAAGGATGTCTGCTGTTTTTTGCTTCCACCTGAGCTGAGGAGGTCAGGATTGTGGTATACATCAATTAACAACACCTGACTCCATGGCCTGTTTTCTCCAAGAACAAAGCACACGTGTGGAAACCCTTTGGCCACCCATCTGGATCACTCTGGAATAACAACACGATGGGAATGGATGTCTTGTGATGTTATTTATTGGGCTAAACATGCCAAGTAGTGCAAAGAGGCTTACACACTCGGGTCAGTTGTGCTGTTATTGCAGCTTGTACCACTTCAAACAACTCCCCCACGCACCACTTCAAAAGTTACCTGGCCCTGCCACATGACCTCTGAGCAAGTGAGCCAAGGTTTTTAACAATATCTATTTTCCTCTGTTTCACAGGTCAGTGCTCGTTATAAACTGCCAGTGTTCTCCCGAAAGATTTATTGTGAAAGGCAGCACAGAAAATATTTGTGCAAAACTAACAACAATCACATTGCTTCTGTTTAGGAGGGACTCTCCATGTGATGTAGGTGCAAAAAAATTTCTCCGCTTCAAACACACATTTTATCTATGCAAGATCATGGTCCTGTAATCCCTTGCAGCATTTCAATCGCACTTACATAGAAAACGGGTTGTTCACTCACAGCACAAGCAAGACCAGGAGGCTAACTGCACTGATTCCAGGCAGTGTTTTGCCAGTGCGAACTTGTGAACTGTTAGCAGCCAAATACTCTTAAGATTTATTCAAGCCAGAGAACTACTACCTACCAGTTCAGGTCATATTTCTTCTTCTGTTCCTCTTTAAATTATGATCCACAGGGCCAAGTTGCTTGCATGTTTATTTTCTTTAACACAGCAAGCCTGCAGCTGGCAATAACTTTCTGGGTTGTCTGGCTGTGAACTTCATATTTCAGTTCCTTCTCTGTTGCCCACTGTTGGTTTTAGTCAATGTCAGTCAAAACCCCAAACTCCGTTTCGTCCATCTCTAAGAGAAGAACTATTCTTATGCAGACCTCTACCAGTACAAACAATGCAGCAGTAATAGTAAAAAAAAAAAAAAAAAAGAAAAAGAAAAGGAGTACTGCTATAAATACTTTTATTGCTGGCACAGTTGATTTACTGCCCACTTAGTTAATCTCTATAAAATAACACAGCTGAACGCCTTTAAGTTGCATGCATACAGATGACTAATTAAATACACAGTTAAATGGCTTGACCTGGCACAATTCTGACCATTAAAACCATTAAAGAAATAGAGCTTGCAGTTCCCTCAAGGCAAAGTCTTCCAATGAATAATCTTGGCAATGGCTTGGGGTAGTTTGGGACGAACAGGGTACTCAAAAGCCAGAGGGACAGCCGGCACCTTGGGAGCTGCCTACCTGACTCCGTTGCTCACACCACGACCTTGCTCTGTGCCATCAAGGCCAGAGTATCAGGACAAAAGGGACACTGGGACTGGGGCAAAAGTTAAAAGAAATCAGCCCAAAGTACTAATGCACATCCCTCTGCTCTTGTCTCCTAGCCCTCGGTGGTCCCAGCAGGAGCTCAGGGCCAGGTAAAGGGCATGATGTGACTGGGGCTGGGGTACCACAGCTGACCATGCAGGACCCCCCGCCAGCATCTAATATCACCTTTGCAGGTGAAGCCATGGGCCTTCCTGGGCTGAAACTTCAGTCTGGCTTGGACTATTTAAATAGCTACATTCTTGCGACAAGAAGTAGAGTCTTATTAAAAAAGGAGCACCCTCGAAAGGATGTCAGTCTGTGCTTTCGTTAAACAGTTTTCTCTGCAGTTTCCATCCTGAAGAGTCTGCCTCTCTCCCTCATGTTTGCTGCTGCTGTGTTCGTGTGCACTAGGCTGGAGTAGGCACCTTGTTGTCTCTAACTGCAGTGTAGCCTCAGAAATTACTGTACTTCTACTTACTTAAACAGACCTAATTCTTCAACAGAAGTACTATTTCAAAAGAAGCAATTAAGAAGCTCTGCCATTGTGGCAAGGCACCTGCTTCTATCAACACTTCATTTAGCTTATCGTTCTGCTTGACTTTCTGGAGTAATTTTTGAACAGGCAGGGGTTTTGTTTTGGTTTTTTTTGTTCTACTAAGAACACTTCTCTTTGAGGAATAGCAGTATTAATTAGAAATGTTCTTGTGTCACACATTTTGTAAAACTGAGCTACCATGAAATTTGTGACTTTTTTCAGAGGACAGCGAGGTGAAGCACTCTCATTTTCACTGACTAATTACCAGGGGAAAAGAAGTATGACAGATGTAAAAATGTTACTGAACTTACAAAAGAGATACCAAACTATGCCATGTCTGCGAGGGTGATAATGGTATTAATAAAGCCTAAGTCAAATTTCTTAACAAAGCTATTGTAACTGTCACCTATATACAGCATGGGCACCCAGGGGGAAATGAAGGCAAATAGAAGTCTGATTTATGTTTACTGAACTCAGCATGAGGTGGTATTTTGATTTCATATGAAATTCACTCTTTAAGCAAACAATTGCACAAATAAATGAGGCATTGGCTGGAGGTTTGACTGACAGCAGCTTGCTGGATTTCTTTGTAAACAGAAGACACGGGGAAATATGAATATGTGTTTAGCTGCACACATTCCTATTTATTCATCTGCCTGCAAGGCTGAGGGGGTGAAGCCATGGGTGGATGTGCCAGTCACCCCCACCCATCCCATATCTCAGCTGCTGATTAAGACAGGTCCCTTGTACTGCTCCACTGCAAGTAATGACAGTGACTGGTTTTCATGGGGATTTGGCAGATACAGCCTCCCAACTTACCTCTGAAATCAGAACTTCTGTAAATGTTGATACTTGGTGAAATTACCTGCTAAACCACTGCCAGCAACCATTTTCCTCTGCTTTCCCATCTCAGGATAAGCCGACTATTTCTCTTCAGTGGCAGAGTATTGACTCTAGCCATCCCAATGTCTGGGACAACTTGGCCATAAGGACAAGGTGCACGAGGAGCCTCTGACATGTTTGGCAGTGACATGTCAGGTGAGGACAGCCCACAGCTCTGCACATGGGCAGAGCAACAGCAGCCGCAGCTGCAGAGTCACCTGAGGCCACAAGCATCGGGTCTATTACGGACCAGGTGCAGCATTTTGAGTTACATCCTGAAGTGAGCTGACATCCAGGATAAAGTATGTGGAGCCTTTATACTTTTATTGGTCTGCCTTTTTTACAAGCATCCACTTATTCCTTTCAACAGAAAACTCTGTCCTTGATGTTCTGGGCACTGCACAGCCGAAACGTTTATTCTTGCCAGCTTTACCGCTGTTCTGATAGCTCCAGAGATTTTTTTTTCCAAATGTGCTTAGTCTTTTCTCAGAAAAATAATCAAAGGTACTTCAGAGAAAATATTTACCTCTGAAACAGCCTGGGCTAATGTGAGTAACAGAAAAGTTGAGAATGAGGAGGAAAATAATCTTTCACCAACCTCACATGAGGCCATGAACTCACCAGAAGGCAATGGGTTCGAGCTGACATTGATCTTCTCCCAACCCAATGCCCAATCCTCAGTTTATAAGCAGGAATTAGGGACGCTGTCTGTGGGCATAATAGAACCCATGGAGCAGAGCCAGGGAAGACCCCAGTGTCCACAGGTAGAAATCATCTTCTGTAGCTTCCCAAGTAAGATAATGATATTGCTAACTAGCCTGGGAACTAGAGCAGTATTCACAAAACCAGTGGTTTGTATTATTTACCACCATTGCTAAAATCACAGATTTTGTGTGCTCATGTTGTCATTCACCAAAATATGTTAAGTAGAGCTTTCCCTCTTTGAACCAAAACCTTATGATACTAGCAGCTTAATAAAAATGTCTTTCACCAGAACTTTATTTGGGGCGTGAAAGGAATAAGCATGATCTGCAGCTGGTTCTTTCTGAGTAAGCCAAGGGCCTAATTCCCTTCTTAAAACTAGTGGAAAGTTTTGCATTATTAGTGTTGTACTGCTGAACGTGTCTTTAATGGTAAAGCGTTTGCACATTTTTTCTGCTGACTTTGTTGTTCAGTGCTGTTGCATAAGTACAAGCGGCAGGCAGTTGGGAGGCTTGAGGCTGATCTGGTTGTCAGTGAAGAAGGGAACCAAATCTGTAAAACAGCTGTAGAAAGGGAGGCAAAAAGGTCACTCCCCACCTACCACTGTCCTGCTGCATGGCTTTGGGGCCCAACCGTCACCTACTGGCATCTCTACGCTTGCCTTACTGGCAATATGCTTTAAGTTTGCTTTTCTGTGTATCTGCCCCCATTACACAGGCTAATATTTAGTTTAGGACAAGAAGAAATGGCCTCACGTTGCACCAGGGGAGGTTTAGATTGGATATTAGGAAAAAATTCTTCACTGTAAGGGTTGTCAAGCACTGGGACAGGCTGCCTAGGGAAGTGATTGAGTCACCACCCCTGAAGGCATTTAAAAGATGTGTAGATGTGGTGCTGAGGGATGTGGTTTAGTGGTGGACTTGGCAGTGCTAGGTTAACGGTTGGACTTGATGATCTTAAAGCTCTCTTCCAACCATAATGATTTTATGATTCTTTGATTAGCTACATGGCCAGCCGCAGCTACGTATCACATTGCAATGCCATGCCCCACTAAAGACCAGAGGCATTTGTGCGCAAAACCTTGTGATTCACTGGTTTGGTATCCATCCTTCCTTTTACCAAAATGGTTGAAAATGTGTAAATAAATAAATCATATTCATGAGGATGTTCACAAGACATTGTTGAAGAACAATCAGTAAATGTTTAAAGGAGCATTTGCACCAAAAGTGGACTTCTGTTTATCATCTGAATTGTAAATTAATTGAACATTTATGAATATTAGCTGATCATTCATGAATGTAAACAAACTATATGTGATGCTCATCCTCTGATCAGGAAGATGACACAGTGCCGCGCTGCTGAAGAAATGAATACCAAATATTCATACTTACCTTTCTTTGGAGGCCCTTCCTGGTTGCGTCTCTTTGCATTTATGGCTCACCGAATGTGAAACATAAACAGCCCCACAAAAACCTGACTTCACTGGGGATAATTTGCAAACAGAAATTAGACTGCATTTTTTAAATAAGTTGTGTCTAGTTCAACTGTGAATAGTTGCCTGACTCTAATAATAACTGGCCAACAGAGATCAAATAGCAAGTATCATATTCAGTCATTAATCTAGTCTAAAAATAATACCCCTAAAACCTTCTGGGAGTAAACTCCAATATATTTGAAGGAATCACAACTGCCTCCTGGACAATCTGGGAACAGAAAATGAGACAAGATGTGCTGAATAAATGATTCACTGTGAATTGCCCCATTGACTCCAGCTTTGACAAGTGCTTCTTGGGGAAGTCCCTTTTAAAATACATAATGTAGAGCTCTATATCAGAAAAAGGGGCTCTGCTTTTAACAATGAAGAGCCCTGAATTTTCTGCAGAGCCAAAGTTTATTTAATGACTATTTCAAGGAATGAAGGGGAGAACATAGTACTGAAAAAAACACAGTGTTTTGTTTACTGCATCTTTTCTTCACCATTTAATCTCTCCCTTTTCCCTTCTCACTCACCACAGTGAGACCCCCATAATATTATTTCCAGATTTGGAGTAGTTCCAAGTCACAATTTCTCTTTGATGCTTTTGGTTTTCCCTGTTTGCATAATTTTGGTGGTTGTCCTTACTGGCAATTGCTTTGCGCTTTTTCCAGAGTATTTATATCTCCCAAATTTTTTTCCTACCAGTTAAATTTTTGTTTGGTCTCACAGGCAGAATCATGAAGAACAAGAAATTCCACAATTTATTTTATTTTAAAACTATTGCCATTAAGTTTTAGTTCCAAATGTGCATCAGGTGGAATATGGATTGGAGAACATAGCACAGTAAAGAGTTGCGCCTTGTTAACAAGTCTTCTTTATAGCTACCTGTGCATTTATGGTACTCACAAGGCACTGGGGCTCTGTGTGCAAGGGACTGCGGCAGCGGGGTGACTGTTGCCGCAGGCGGAGAGCGAGGGGCTGTGGCATGTGGCATGCTGGCCTCCAGAGCCAAAGGCATCTCGCACACCTGCTTTATGGCCGCGGCATGCCGCAAGCCAGCATTGACATGGTCCAGCTTGCGGCATTCCGCAGGGCCAGGGACGGCATGCGAGACTCCGCGTCCCCCAGCCACGCGCATGCCGCCGGCCGGGGCCCCCAGCTTCCTCGCTCTCCTGGCCCTGCCAGCTGCTGGCAAGCAGCAGGGTCAGATGGAAAGTTCAAGGGAGACATTCCGTGATCTTTCACCTACTTGCCAGCTATAACTTTAGGAAAAGAAAGGTGAAGGACTGTTAAACTAGACCATAAAATAATATTCATAGAATCATAGAATCATCTAGGTTGGAAGGGACCTTCAAGATCATCTAATCCAACCATCAACC
>JAOXJM010000019.1:24341993-24368386 GCA_026413425.1 Tringa solitaria
GGGGAAGGCAAAGGACACACTGCAGCTCCTTTTACAACAACTGTGATCATTTCATCCCCTATTCCACAGCCACGGCTTTTCCCACACACAGGCGACAGTAGGATCTTGCAGCAGGTTTTCATTGCCGTTTGGCTGCTAGAGCTTGCTATTCTGGTGTCTCAGCTAAAGCCTCAACCAAGACAAGCCTGCAGATCCTCCCTCTGAAAAACACAGCTAAATGGGGAGCCATTTTTAATGCATCAAGAGTGATGACGGCTGTGATGTGGGAGGAAGAATTTATATATGTTGATTCTCCTAAAACAGGCCAAGAGGACAAGCTGTTCAAGCTAGTGCTACTCTGATCTATAGAGTGATTACACCCAAAACTCCTTTGGCACGGCTGAAGGGGAGCATTTACAACCCTGCACCTTCTCGTTTTGAGTTACCTGAGAAAGTACTAGATGAGCGCCTACAGCCACTGCTCTGCTTCACCGCTGGCAGCACTGCCAGCCGCCTCCAGCGCACAGTCTATCTGCCGATGTGAACATGCTGGTACATACTGGAAATCCAAGTCCTGACCCCTGTTGCATACAACCAGCCCCAAGACAAAATTCAAAGGACCCAGGAGGGAAAAGCAGGGTCAGCAGGATGCTGCCCAGTGGACACTGCTGCCACTCGGCACTTGAGAAGTTGGCTGCACAGCACAGCTCCAGCTTGATTTTGTGCCTCTGCTGTCTTTTCTACCTCACTCTGGAGCTGGAGCAGGCTGGCTCTGGCCCTGGCTACTGGCACCGATATCCCCCTGCAGCCCCTATGGCCCTCCGCAGCCCCAGCCATGCCAACAACAGAACTAGCCCTGTTGCTTGCCCCCTGTGCTCACAGGAACTTCTTGAAGCAAGGAAAAGACATGTTTCTCTCCCTCTCCCTTCCCTTCCACAGCAGCATACATTTTTCATGAAATCTAATTATTATAATTTTTTTTAAATGACCACTGACTTGCCTGTGAGCCCAGTTGCACTACACAGATATTAACTTTCTTCACTGCGTTTCACGGCCAGGTCTTTCTGGATCACATTTGTTACTTCTTAATCTGAAAGCAATACCTCAGTGTTACTATTCGAAATACAGCAAAACATGATGCCTCAGCTGTTCACAGCATATGACAAGCAAGAGAAAGAGAGGAAAGAAAGCAGAGGGATTTCACTTGGAAAGACAAGGAAATACTGACAAAAACTCAGTCTTTTATATGCACCTCATCTCCCTTCAGGAGCCAATATAATTTGTCACACTGTCACTAACAGCCCAGATAACCTGTATCCAACGGCCACAGTGGGTGCCTACAGAGGTGACCCCTGGGCACCCCACAGCCACCCTGTGGGACTGATGGCCTCCCTGCAATGCCCTCACCCCCATGCTCTGATGGGAAACAAAGGTATTGAAAATAGGGGAGCCCCAAGGTCAGGGTTGCAGCTTCCAGGTGGCTTCCCAGAGTTCCTGGTGTGTGCTTACACTCCTGGGATCAGTCAAAAGGAAAAGGAGATGGAGTGTCTTTTTTCCCCATTGATGCAGGATCTGCTGGAGTGAGAAAGTGACATTGCATGTGAAAATTGATGTCCTCTCACTCTCCTTGTTCTTCCACAGGCCAAATGTCCAGGGACGTCATGTCTTCCCAGGGAAAAGTTGAGACAAGAAGTCTCATTGCTATTAAAAAATAAATAAAACAAAGATGAGACTGAAATGTCAAAATAACATCCTTAGACTCTTCATCTCCTGCCTCTCTTCCCCTCCCACATATTAGTCCTCTATTAGGTTTTCCAATAAAGTCAGATCTTTTTTGTCCCCTGCAGCGTAGATCTCCAGACACAATGCTCAGCGTTTCTGATGATCTCATAGCAGTCTCCAGAGCCAATGATAATTGTCACAGAATTCACCAATTTTTACTAGAATCATTCCCTTGTCATTCAGCATCTGGAGAATCAAATCATGGCTCTGAAGCAGCACAAGGACCGCAGAGATCCCCCTCCTTCCATTTTGTCTTCCAAGGATGCGGCTCCATTGCCAAAAGGGCAGGTCCCTCTTTCTCTCTCGACTCCCTTTTATAGCATTCCATCCCTCCCAGTCCTGCCTAGCTGCAAGCAGGGAGTGTGAAGCTCTTTTTAATATTATAATGATAGAGAACCAAGTCAGGGACCTGCCATCTTTGAACTTTGTGAGAACAGTGGTATGAAATCCAGGAGGTACGAATCCAGGCTAAATGTGCTTGTCCCTCCTGACTGTCAGTCCATGAGAAAGCCAGATCTTCAGAAAAAGCAAAGAACTTACAACAAAACTCTCCTCAACATATCTTAGCTTCCAAAGACTTCCTTTTCTGAGACAAGAGAGTGATATGTTGATATGCTTTAAACTGCATTAATTTAGTTACCGTTTTCACTAATTAGTAAAATAAATTTTATGTGCCCCAAGATGTGCATTATTCAATCAACGTCAAATAAGGCTGTCAGAGAAACTCTTCCAGCTCATTGACACATTAATTATACCTTTTCAGACTGCAACAATTTCAAAATTGAAAGTTTTTTCAAAATTGAAATTTCTGAGAGCCTTGTTTGTCTGATATTCACTTGAATAGTACAAACCTTGGGTCAGAACCGTAGTGTTTCTATCTTATCTGTCTTCAGCCACAGGCAGTAAAGAACTGAATAAAGGAAGAAATACTGATCACAGGGAAATGATGGGGAAGCTACCTCAGGAAACAAGCCAAGTGTCTAAATATGTTAGAGTTTAAATAAGAGTACCAGATGAACCAGTTTTTTGGTTCATTGGTCAAGACAAGAAATTACATCCAGCTTGACCAAAAGTATATTTGTATTTTTCCACTGAAATTAACATTTAAAAGAATGATTTCTCCTGGACAAAGCAATGACTTTGATGTTGAGCGTGTTGACATTTTTGTGGTTTACTTGGACTTTTACAAGTCAACAGGAAATGGAAATCAGTGTTTCTGTCCCACAGGAAGAGGTTGGCAATGCTCCATCCTCAGCTCTGGCTGGCTCTGCCCTGCCATGGCACATGGGCCCTCCTGTGTTTCCCCATGGAAGGCACACACTTCTCCTCATGCTTTCACTCAATAAACAGAGCTGATTGTCATTTGCTTTTTCAGGTCAACTTGGTGTTTTCGTCAGCTCAACTATACTGCATTTTAATGTGTGAGAAAGATTTTTACACTAAAATGACATGGGAGGGAGTTGAGCTGGGAAAGGGGCTTCACCCAGAAGGGGAAACTTTTTATTCAAGAAGGTAAAGCAGAAGAAAATGGAACACTGGAAAAAATATTCAGTCAATACTATGGCAAGCCCAGTCCCTTGGGTCAAATAAGCATGGGTTATTTGACAACACACTCTGCATAGCACAGGGAATAGTTAGGCATTAGCAGAAGGATGGGATACAGTATGTAGATGCTTGACATTTCACATCTCTGTGATGCTATGAAACCCTTCCCTGGAAAAGTTTAATAAGCCAGAATTACTTTCGCACTTTCCCACAAAAATGCAAGAGTGTTTTCCTGCTAAAGTTGTCTGGAAGAAAACTGTTCCCTCTGAACAAATCACAGGAGACAGCAAAAGTTGAAACTTCAGCCACGACATTGTCAAAGTATAAAAGTTTTAGGTTTTTTGCCATGCATTGAAGATGTATGAAGCTGTTCCTCAAAATATCTTGCCTGTACGCTTTGTAACACATGCTGGAATTTCCCTTCTCCTCCTCCGTGCTCATTTCACCTCTAAATTCAGACACTGATGAGCACAATCTGTACAAGATTGTGACAGTGGAGTAATTCTTTTGATAATTCTATCGTGTAGTTAAAAATATGTATGTTCAAAAAGATACTTAAATGAATGTGGTAGATTTGCACATCATCTTGTGATGTAAGTTGCCCTCTTTGAGTTACAGTATTTATAGGGGTTTTTAGGCAAATATTTTTCCCAATGGGAACAACAGTCATGCTGCTAACAGCATCATTCATTTCATTAATTACTTCAAGGAACCTCTTCAAAACCCTACATCCCGTTACTCAGACATTAGGTTCTCCAATCCCCTTGGGAACTGAAGCCAGAGAGCTGCAAACAACATGCATGCTTATAATCTCTTTAAGCACCCAGCAGCCCCTCTGACTTAGAGCTTTTCACTTTAACATTATCAGTCTTTACGGCCATTTGTATTTTATTAGGGAATCTTAAATTTCTCAGAAACTAGAACAAGTAATACTTGATGTTAGCCAGGATGTGTCATACAGTTGCAAACACTGTCTATCAACTCTGAAGTAATTGTCCCCCACTGTCTTTGCCTGAGGTCTTACCCTATTCATTCTTACAGTCACAAGCTTTGGGGGTTTCCTTTGTTCAGACAGCTTTTACCTGATTGTTACTTAACAAACTGTTCCAGGGTCATCTGCCATTTAGCAGTCCCTGTCTCAAAAAAATGTCTTTTCCATCTAGATGGTGCCTTGCATAGCAGTTGCTGTACCTTTAATCATGTAAGTCCTATTAAAGTAGTCTCAAGGTTTAGTTGCTTTAACTGGCATGTCTATGTCTATAAACAACTATTGAATTTTGAAAGACGTAGTTCATATGTATCTTCCTTTAAATGTCACTGCTGTCTGCACTTCGGCTGTCCAGGTACATGGATTATTTTTTTATTATTATTTTTTTTCTTCCTTATAAACATCACTGCCTCTTTTGATGAAGCTGCTGTTGCCCACAGTTGGCACGCCACTCTGTTTTCCGTCTGCAGTCCTGCCCTGTGGTGGGAGAAGGCCACTGAGTCCCCAGCAGCACCGTTACCCCAGCCAGAAGGCCGCACACTTCTGGGATGCAGCTCCTGATACCAACCACCAAACGCAGGCTGCTGCCATGGCCCATCCTTCAAGCCACACTGTGTATTCAAGAGATAAGGGCTAAGTAGTCAATGTATTCCCTGAGTCTTAGTCTCTCTGCTTGGAGGATTTGCAGTAAAGCTACCACTTATTGGCGATATTGATTGACTGTTTTGATACTGATATCCACTTAAGATCAGCTGCTGCGTTCACATAAGCTGTCACAAGGCACCAGGAAGAAATGTCAGTCTCCATCAACCTGGACTGGCTAGTAACCAGTAAACTAAATGTAGAAAATTGCATGTCCTGACTATTCAGCCTGCGTGCTGCCTAGGTCCTCAAAATAGCATCTAAATGTGCTGGATGTGTAAAAATATACCATTTCACTTGAGTGTTTAAGTGGGAAAGGGGACTTGTGCCAATTCATTTAGGCACTTCTTGAAAAAATCCCATGCAACTTATAAATAGTAATTGAGGAGAAAAGGGGAAAAGCTGGACAGAGTCAAAGCCTCAGTCCTTCTGCGTGCTTTGCTGCTCTGATGCCAGCAGTTACTTCTGGAGTCTTTTCTACACTTTGCACTGATATAAACACAAAAGGTACAATTCGCTGTAACATTTCTCCATGCTCCTTCTTTCTTGAAAGTAGCCGCTAAAATACAGGGTATTACCTGAATGTTATGCTTACTTTGAAAAAAAAATTTAATCATTCTTTTGCATGAATCCAGAGAAAAATCCAATAGTTCAGCAAGATATATGGACAGCTTTGTTCAACTGCTGTGGCTATCAGAAAATGGTCCTTAGGTCTACATGCCTGATACAAGGAGGGAACTTCAGCCTCCTTTCAAAGCTACTGGGGATGTTCAGCAGACCATGGGGTCACTAAGCAACACCAGATGACAAGACGAATGTCCTGAGGAGGCAAACGAAAGAAGACAAGCACCAGTCTTGACTTCCTTGGTTTAATAGAAGATTTAATTGGTAGGCACAGATCAGAGGTGAACTTACGTTGTCTTTGCAGGAGAACTGCCTTGCGTAGATGGCTACATGGATTCACTGCTGTCATTGTCCACCTTCTGAAAGAAAAAAATTATTTTTAGCTTTCCAAAAGTGTTCAGTCATTGACTCAGCATCCAATTGACTTTGAATTCATTGCAGTGAGGCAAAGAAGGCCAAGAGATTTTTGAGGTTTTTGTTTGTTGTTTTTTTAATCCTTAAACCCAACAAACCCTATTGACCAATATCTAAACCTTTATTGCTAAGAGGGCAGTACTGGAAAACTTCTCACAACTTCCAGTGAAATTTCTTACGTGTCCCCGCAGAATTTGGAGGGAAGCTGATTTTACACTACCTTTGCTGAGACTGTGTTTTTAACAGAGTATCTTCCTTAATACAAATAGTAATGTTCACAAAGAGGGACTGTTTTCATTATGGCTACTGGACTTCCAGATGTTTCCTCTTAGTCAAAACAGGGGCCAATGGGGAGATCAAGCGGACAAAGCACTCCAGCTGAAGCTCTTTTAAGACAATTAGCAGTGTATCTGGATCACACTAGTTCATACATTAGTCAGAATATGTCCTTCCACTCCAAATAAGCATAATCTTAGTAGAAAAATAAACACCAATGTTCCCACGTAGGTCTGTTGCTGTATACAAGTGAAACCAGGATGTGCATTGGATAAAGCTATCTGAGTTTCAAAACGTTCTACTCTAAATCTGTCAGCTATTTTGCCCTATGTTTGTATTATTTTCCTTACTGGTTCATTAACCTACAGTTCTTGTGCATTTATACTATCATTTGCAGCATTTTGGAAGCCATCTCTAATAGCACGTCCAGTATTATGGGGATAGTTTATGCTAGTACCTTCAGTGTTGGCAGCCACCTAGACATCAAAGGTTTGCTTTTGGCACGAGCAACTGTGCAACCAAAAGAGTTGCATGGAAATTCACAATAATACCAGTCAACAGTATTAAAACTGCTCTTGGATACAAAGTTTGTGAAAAGTTTAGAAGCAAAAATACTATGCAAAAGAGCATTGTCTTAACACTTAACTGGGAATGCAAACACAGCTTATGTGAAAGCTTTGAAAGTAGCTGATGTGGTCCCACATTTACATATCTGTGGTCTATTAAAACCTTCTCCCAGGAAAAAGCAAAATAAAGTTACTAGCACTGTTGTCTTAAAAGAGTGTTTTGTATTATGATGATTATTATTATCATAGTTCAGAATGTGAGTCTTAAGTCCCCTAGTAGAATACAGGGTGATTGCACTTTCCTGATCTTCCCTGGCAATGACAATTATCCAAGCTCACAAACTTTCCAGCGTACCCGTGGGAAGACCATAAGTTTGAATGTCTGCTGCCTTTGCAAAATTGAAGGTTTCCTAGTTCAGGGACTTTATGATATGCTGCACAGAAAAAACATGTGCATTTAATACTAGCATCAACCGAAACTCTGTGCATCCTGCTGTACATAGAAGCCTCCAGGAATGTATAATTCAACCTGCTGTTCATTTCAGATTTAGTTGTGTCTCCTTCAAGGCACTGTACATCTCTCTTGTTCCTCCCTTCTCTGCTACACAATTTCCTTCTGATTCTCCCACTGCACATTTTAACTTACATGGCCTTTGGCTGTAGCATTAGGGAACCTTTCTGGTTACCCTGAAATTTTACCTCATCAGGCTTCTAGTCAACCAAGAGGAGCCCAAAACAACGAGGATGCTCCTTTCTCTCAAGCCTGTTTAGATCAAATAGACACGTGTTTGTTTGCACTTGTCAGTTCAGGTTCTCTGCTTCTATTATTGCTGACTGCACTGAGCACCACCAGGCAGGAGATTCTCTCTAGTTTCAGGAACATGCTTTATGTTGTCATTGCCAGGTGAAAAGGCTTAAAGTTTTAGAAAAATCCACCTCAGCACCTTTTCCATCTTCTCCTGACCCTGGTATATACAGCATTAGACAAAGCTCTGCAAAAGGAGAAGTAACTTCCTTCAATGAGGCAGAAAGAATGCTGCTCTTCACTGGCACATGTGTGGGAAAAAGATCCACGTTCTCCAGCCCTATTTCTAATGACATATGCGACTGAGAAGGTGCACTGAACTGCATGTATCTGTAACAAACACAGTATCTCTGTAACACACTACAGAAAACAGCATAAACTTTTCGAATTCACCTGCCTTCTCCTGCATGTGCTGGAGAGAAGGTGAGTTTTTCAGGCTCAGAGGGGGCCTGAAGTCTGAGACACCAGTGATGGAGTGAGCCCAAGGTCAGTGATGGGGTGCAGAATGGTGCTTGCCAGCACCCCTCCTGTCTTGACTTGAGCTTGGGTCTTCAGTTGTCCAAGCTATGCATGGCTCCAACCCAGCCTACACACTCCCTGTCCTTTCTGGGCTGCCAGAGTAGCTGGTGCATACCAGGGAAGGATTCAGAGAGCTACTGAGACACGCAGCCGGACCTGTGACTCTGAAGTGATCTGGTGCCCACCAACAGAGACAAAGGAAGGCACAGAGGCACAGGCCTTAAATAACCTGGTCCCCAGGTCGCTCTAAGCTTGTGCATGAGCTGGTACTCACACTTACCCAGGAGATTCACTGTGTAGTGAGGCATTGACTTGCTGACAAACAGCCTCCATGCCAGGGTGATTTACCCTCTGAAAGGACTCCAAACTTGCAAGAAATTTGTGTTTTAATAAGGGATTTATGAAAGGGAGATCAAATTTCCAAAATAAATCAAAGGAATACAGGCAATGCTTTTAGTACTGCATAATTAAAAAAAAAAAAAAAAGGTCAAAAAAACATGACCAAACGTGGGTTCCTGGTCAGGTTTGCAAAATCGGTAAAGCAATGGCAGGTGTTTAACTCAGTGCACAGATGACATAGGGCAGGAATATGACAATATTACACTGCATTACGTCCGTGCCATGTGGCTGTTTTGATGCTAACACTTGGGTCTACCATTTTGGCTCCTGAGCTGCTGTTACCTCTGCACCTTCAGAACTGCAAGGCTGTAGATGTTTAAATTTAATGCAGAGGAGGGCTGTCAGAGTCATGTGATGTTTCTGAGTTTGACAGCCTGCACAATTCACATCAGGATTTTCTTTTTCTGTACAGTAGCTGCTAACAGGAACATAAAAACCTCCTACTGTTTTTGTGCATGTTTAGTCTCCGAACAGCGGGAAGACGTTGATGAGTGATGAATGGAAGCTTCTTTTTTATTGCTCTGAAACTCCGTTAGTGTACTTGTACTTTAAATTATGGAACAACATTTTTTCTGACTGATATGCTATGGTTAGTGAACCTGCACGAGGGATGCAACGTAAGTAGGAGAAGTTGGACAAGAGATAGATACAGGCGTTTCACATTCTATAAGTTCATTAGCAATGTCAAAAGCATGCCATCAAATTATTGCAGCTTGATTTCTCTCCCACCTAAAACTGATGGTCATTAAAAAACAGGAGGGAGGGGTGATCGTTCACCTAGCTAGGAAGCAGGGGGCAGCACAGAACCTGTGCAATTTTGGTGCCTAAGCAAGAATCTTGAGGCCAACCACTGCAATCCTTATCAGCAAAGCAACAAAACATTTCTCTTGATAGGAATGGGGCATCTCCACAATCTCAAAGGCTTGTGAATAGTCTCTTCTGGAAAGAAAAAAATGCATATACAAAGTTGTACAAGGTAAATCCAACTAGTTGTGATAGCTTGGGTTTGGAATAAATATCTGGTCATTTGCTTTGGGGTTTGGGTTGTTTGAGGTGTTTTTGCTACCCAAAGAAATTTAGTTCTGATCTTAAAATTGGATAAATTTATTAGATGTCACATGCTCTGAATTAAGCAAATTCAAAGAAACTTACAAAATTTAAATTTTCCTTTTTTTCATTTTTTTTCTACTAAAAAGCATAACATAAGCTATAGATGTTTTGTTTTCACCTTTCATAAAATTCTGAGAATAATTTGCCAATAACTATTATAAGCTCACTGAAAACCAGCAGTGGCTGTATCTCACCTGTAGGGTCCAAAAGTCCCTTTAGGAAGACTCACAATCTTTTTCTTTGTGCACCAACCCTCAAAAATTTGCCAAAGTTTTATCAAATAAGATGGCAATATTTTGGGATTTGGGACTTTTGAACTTCTTTGGTGACTGTAACAAGTGCTGATAACAAATTAATACCTCTGAAGGCTGCTCTGAAGTTCCTCAAATTCCCTACAAATATAGTGTCTATAGTATAGGCTTTGCCAGTAGTGTTAGATGCTTAGATGGATAGTGAAGGATATATTCTAGTGTTAGATGATTCAGGATAAGGATGCAGAGTTGGAGGAAGTGGGGAGACAAAACCTCACACAAAACCTCTCATCTGTAGGACTGAGGGTAAGAGGATTTGGTTCCATGTGGAGGCCATAACTAAGCAAGGAAATGTGGGAATGCTTTGTGATGGGGGTATTTTCAGCTTCCACTACAAGAAAATAGGACCGAAACATTGTTTTACTAGTGAAGCTTTATTGATTTCCAGCAGCTGGGTAAAAAATGAAGGGAAAATGATGAAAATGAAGTCTTATCTGCTTTGTGTTCCAGTGGTGGCTGGAAATTTGGGGTTTAAGCACCACAGCCTAAAGGGAGATCATCAGAAGTCCCCATTCTGGAAAAGAAAGATAAATCAAATCTCTGTGTCTAACCATTTTTCCTCATCAGTCTTGTCTGTGACTGAGACGACATTTTGAGTATGACATAAATACATTCTGCTCTTGTTATAAGGCTCTCTGCTATAATAGACTTTGATATAAATCTATTCTATCATGCTTCCCTGTGCCATTAAAACTCATGACACCCTTGTTACAACAACATCCTTTACAATATTCCAAAGTAAACTGCAGATATTGCTGTAAAGAGATGTTTATTATTATTTTGATGTTTCCCCAGATTGCACATATAATGTGATCCTGGCCTCCAGATATTTAACTAAAAAATGCAGGTTTTCATTTTATTTTAAATGATTGAACATTATTTAATTTTTCAAGTCAGATTCTTTCACACAATTCTAAAAACCTAAAATATGATTTATAAACTCATCGAGAGTCAATGGGAGGAACATCTTTATCCATGTCACAATTTATAAAGCTCTGTCATTTGGATCTGGATTTCACCACCTTTACCTGTGTCACACATGAAGTAATCCAATCTGCAGCACACGCCTCCACTCCCAGGATCACGAGGAAGTGTCAGTGCTCCACCTCCATTCCCATTACATTTTCTTTTGAAAATCAAGCTCTTGGCAGTATCTCCCACCTACAAGCTTCTCATTCAGCTACGCGTCCTGAAGTCTTATTAGCCCCCTTTTATACTAAGCCCAAATAAGATCTAGATGCAAATAAGAAAACTGAATAAGAGCCAGGAGAAAGAAGATGAATATGTTTTTGTCTATTTTTAAAGCCTTTCCCTAAAAATTTTGTTGGATTGATAACTCTTTTTTTTTTTAAATGCAACCTTTTAAAAATTTCAGGGTTTATTATGGGAGGGAAAGAAAATGGGTGCCCCCACCCACTGTGCCTGAGAAGAGAAACAAGAGTTTTAGAAGGCTGGAGGAAATCTGCTTTTGTTAGTCCTGCCTTTTTTCTTGGGGACAAAGCAGTTAAATATTTCTGTTGCTTCTCCATTTCCTCTCCCCTTTCCATAACTGGCGACTGGAAAAAGGTAAGGAATAGGGATTGGAATTTTTGCAGGAAAATGAAGGCTATTTCTTTAAGATGGACATCTGTTTGCAAAATGTTCATTGTTGGCTGGCTGCAGCAGAGGGGTGTGAAGCAGTTTAGGGAAGTCACAGTGCAGCATTCCTCAGCCCTCTTTGAGCCCAAGAGTACATTTCTGAATAAACCACTGGCCACTTGAAGGGACATAGTTGTTGTGGTTTTGCTTTACAACTACATGCAAACAAATTTCACGTTTGAATGCTGTCATGTTCCACTGTGACTGTCCCCCCCCTATTTTAGTGAAGAAGGGATCATCCATGCAGGGTTTGATTTGGCACTCTTTTCTTTTTTCTTTTTTTTTTTTTTGCAATGGTTGCATGAGTGGGTTTTTCAAACACAGATGTGGTGCATGAGGTTCAGCCACGCTTCAGAAGTGTATCTGCCATCTGTGTCCTGGAAGCCTCACTGTGTGGTGAGGGAGCACACTCTTGTTTTCCCTTCTTGGGGTACCAAGCCAGCTCCTCAGAGAGACAGAGCAGCCCTGTTTGTCCCGTATTTCACCTTTCTCGTCTGGCTAACCCATAAGACTATGACTTTCAATTAAGGGATCAGTGGGAGTGTGGGAGTTCACCCCAGGGTCAAGAAAGCTGTATAAACTCCCTATTATGTGATGGGTCTGAAGAAGGGTAAAAAAAGTCTCTTTTAGACACAACACAGAGAGGACTGTGCACAACGGAAATGCAGTGCTGATAAGGGCATGTGAGAGGTGGGACCTGTGCGTGTTGGTCCCACCACAACTGAACTTAGCATCTCCTAGCCTCTTTCCATATGCCTAGCTACTCCAAATGCAGTTTCAGTGGCTGATCAGGTCAAACATGTCACAGTGCTGTGAAGCCCTTGATCTGCAGGGGGAATTAACAGAGGACAACGTTGGAAAGTCCTATTGCATTTCTTCAGTGTTTAGCTGCAGAAGAGAGGGTCTTGGGCAGAAGGGTGTTTTCAGCTGGCTGCAGCCTGGTGGGGACCATGGCCATTCAGCACCACCCAAGCTTTCCTTCATTACACTCCAAGTCTCTCCATGAAAATGCAAGATAGGCAGCAAGCACTAGAGGAGAATTGGCACCACTAAGCTAGTTTAAAATATTCTGCAAATATTTCATGAAATGTCCAAAGTGAGATTTACGGTCACCATCCATTCCAAAGTATGTATAACAATTCATCCAATGTCATACACTAAAAACGAACATTTTTTTCAAAGGGAATCAGTCTGCTTTCCCTCAAAATCTGTGCACTGCTTAATATCACATAGTATCTCGTAAACAACTCATTCCACTGTGAGTCCTGTATGTTGGAAACAATGTATTAAACCTTTGTGATACAGAGGACAGAAAAGTTTGCTGAAATTTTTTCTTGCTGATTTTTCACATGTTAACAGGTATGAGTCTGCAAAGACAAATATGCATATAGGTTATGTATATATAATCACATGAGGCCCTAAACAAGTCCTGAAATATTTAGGAAAGACCCAAAATCTTGATCGTTCGCTTTCAAATCTGCATAATTTTCTTTTTTCATTTAGAGGTCATGTTCTAGTTCAATCCCAATCATAATCAATCAACATATGCCCCAGATAAGGGCTGTCTGACAGCTGGATATTAGAAGAAAGCTCTTCTTCATGCAAGTTTTAAAAACTTCACCATTAATCTTGCCATGAGATCTCAGTGAAATGATTGTAGAATATTACATCAAAGTTATCCAGTGATCAGCAATGTGACTTATTTTCTGGCAAGTACAACTTTGTCATTTTTATCTGATGGTCATCACATCTTCACACAAAAATAGCTCTCCTTTTTTCTTCTCTCCCTTTTTTTCCCCAGCTTGACTACAGTGCAGATTTGTATTCTTGGCATTCTCATCCTGTTTGATGAGTTTTAGGAAAGTCCAATTGTCGTTTTGTCCCCAGAAGCAAAGCAAACACTGCCCTAAACTGATAACAACACAATTTAGCTGTCCTATAAACAGTCATTTTAACTCCATGATATGTGGCTGCTGCTTCAACATTCAAGCAATGGAAATGACATCATTATCAGGCTATTCTAGATAGTGAAAAATGGCCTACATTAGGGAACACACTGAACTCAAGAAATCTTTGGCTATCAGTCATCTCCATTATAATGTACTTGCCTCCATCTGCAAATTTAGACCTATGATGAGGCTAAACTTGCAAGGGAAAGAAAAACACTTTCCAGAGGATGTTTGTATAATTAAGCAGAAACACCAGGCCAGGGATTCTGCATTTCTGAGGACAGTCTTCGCGCAGAGGCCTACAAAAGCTTGAAGGCCAGGAGATTTCAGTGATGCAAGGAATGTAATAATGCCCAAGGAATACAGTCTTCGGGATGCTCTGCAGCTGTTAAAATAGAAATTTGGGATGATTCTTTTTCAGAGTGACATTTAATATTTTATGTTCCAATTCTCCTGAAGGTTTTTTGTCTACTATAAGTACCAGTTTGCAGAGGTACCGTACAGCAGAAGTATATTACCTACAGTAGCTGTCTTTCAAAAGGTAACACCAAATTCTTGCAGAATATAAGACCTCCCAAAACCAGAGCTGTAAAGGAGAATGCTGCCAAAGGCAAGAGCTGAGAAGGAGCTTGCATGGGTCATGCGGAGATCGCACAAGAAGACCCAGCCTCTCCAAAAGCTACCATGCAGCCAGGAGGACTCTAAAGCAAGGAACGTGACTTCAAACTGGACCTGAAAAATGACTGACTCAGGAGAGACTGCATCAGTTTTTGAGAGAGAGGGGTGATTTCTGAGCAGTGAGAGCTAAGTGACGACAGAAAGCAACAGCTTGAGATATTCACAAACCTGTATAAAACCACCTTTGTGCTACCTAGGTTTTGAGCTTATAGCTTCCCAGCTGAGCCTAGGTGGGACAGAGGAGTATTAAGGAGCAACAGGAAGGTTGTCGTCAGAGCATCTCCCTGTTCAGTACAGAGAGTCCTGGAAAGACAGTCCATTCTTGGGAGTTAAAATCAGTGTCCCCATGGTGGTAAGGAATAGCTAGAACTTTCAAACACTCTGAGTAACTCAAGTTTCCATATATAATGCAGAAATATTTTGAGTGTTTTAGGGCAAGACACAGCAGAGGATCCTGGTATCTGCTAAAGCAGTAATGAGCTGTCAAACGTCCTTTGCCCTCTCCCTCACTGAGGGGCTTGATATTACATGTACCTTTCCAGTGTCAGCTCTCCTTGCTCTACAAATTGCATGGGATCAGGATTAAGTCTCCAGAGTGCACATTTCTATGACATTAAGCCTCCTACACAGACCAGAGTTACTCAAACAGTCTTGTCCTGTAAGCAATAGGAGGTTGTGTTAACTCTCTTCTACTTTTGGTCATCTTTTACATCATGGGAAACAAATCGAAACTTGCAGTTCTGCATTGTCTAGGTGTGGTACCTTAAGTAAAAAGAAAGACTTCTTTCCTCAGTTGCTCTAGGGTTGGCTGTGAAGGTGTACAGTGAAAACTGGGTAATGAAATCCCAGGTTTCCTGGAAGGCGATGATTAAAGCAGCTCTGGACACCATTTTTCAAGGTAGAAAGGTTCTTGAGTCAAGAGATCTCTTTCTTTCAAAATGAAAAGGGGAGACACTTTTTCCTCTTTACAAACACTAAGTGAAATATTTTGGCAATATTTTCTGCTGTATAAATATAAATCATTATATATATATAATATATATAAAAATATAAATATAAATATATATATATAAATCATTACTGGCAGTCTTAGCAACTTTTTTAGGTGCCAGAATAAAAGGTTTTCATTAACTAAAATAGTCTATGACCCTTCTTAGAAAAGTGACAATTAATGTCATATTAAAAATTTGAAGTGAAAAAATTTCAAAATTAGTTTGTTTGAATTGTTTCCTTATAGAAACAATTTAGAAATTTCAAAATGTTTCTTCCTTCTATCTTCCTAATGTCTTGAATGGGACTGCTGTGTACTCACAAAGCCTAGGCAAAGTGTCATTTCTCCACCATCCCCAGCTTCCAGAATCTTATCACATCTTCCTATATTTTATGTTCTTAAAATCTCTCTACTGAAGGCAGGAAATCACAGAAGAATTGCAGTTGTCATTTGGGTTTTGCTTTGTTTTGTCTTTTTAAGACCATTTCAAGAATGTTTTTATCCCCACATTTATTACGAAAAGTTTGTAAATGTGACTCATAGAGGCTCAGAAGGTAGCAATTAAATATAAAGAAATATACATTCACAGCTCCACTATTCCAAAGTCAATGCTATGGATGGTGGGATGGGACAGGAGGAGGCTGAGGCATGGGGTTTGCATGTGGGAGCTCTAGCTGAGGTTCCATTTCACATCCCAGAGGAGGGGTGAAACGAGACCCTCGCCTAGGGCCAACCCCAGGACTTGGGCTCCCAAAGTTTATAGGGGCCACAAACCTGGGGGCCATAGTTGAGCCATGCACTTGCAAAACAATCCCTTGGATTTATTTCTCCATGTTGCATTTCCTCTACCATAAACACGAGCAGAAACTATGTCTTTACACACTGAGCTTTAAAACAGACTTTCCCCTACTTCTCATTATCACCACACTTAACAATCCTGTAACCTCACCATTGCAAAGTGAAGATACCTCCAAGAGGGAGCATGAGAAGCAGACATGGGCTCGGCCACAAGCCTGATGAGGGCTAACATAGGGCTGCTTGCTGGCTATTGCTTGGTTCTGCCCTGTAGCTGTAGAGGGGACCACTAGGAAAGACAGAGTCACAGCTAGTGCTTGCTTCTCTAGCTAAATTTCTGAGCTCCTAGTTGTGATGTTGCTTGGGAGAAAGATTAAAGGGGTGGCTCCTTGCAAGCCCAGGGAAGCCTTTTCCAGGGACTTGGATGAGGCTCAACACCAGGGCAGAAGTACCACATGGGGTACCTCTAGGTGAGGAGGTGAGGAATTCTCTGATCATTGTGGTTTTCAGCAAAGAGGAATAAGTGAGAGAAACCCTGGTTGTAACATACACTAGCATTCAGGAGCAAGGCATTACAGAGTAGTGAATGTAAACTGGAAGAACTGTCTGTGTAGCAAAAATACTGAGACAACAGCAAATGTTCAGAAAAGGATTCAAAGGGGTTGGTGGAGAGGGGACAGAAACCTTCTCGAGTGCATGCATTTAAATGATTGCTGCAATTGCCTTCTCATTCCATGACATGCTTTGACATTGCCATTTGAACCAGAATGCTAGGAAAACTTTTAAAGGGTAAAGATTTTAACAGATACTGCTTCCTGCGGGGAGGGAATCTTTCTGAGTGTGTCTTTGGTGAGTCTGACCTTCTCCCAGAGAGAGGTGACCCTGTCCCTGCCCAACTGGAGATAGGTTTGGGAGTGGGATACACCCAAACAACACCCATGCTTCAGCTCACTGCTTATTCCTTGATCTGATGTTGAACAGAATTTGAAATTTCACCAAGGCACAACTTGCTAATTCACCATCTCTACTTCATGGTATCATGATGGGGAAGTTACTGGCCATGAAGGAGTTCCCTTGATAACATCTGTCAACCCCCACAGTGGAGATTGCTGCTCCAGGCTACTCACTGCCCTTCACATCACCTGCAGAGGCCCAGGCAGCTCACGTGTCCGACACTGCTGGTACCAAGGACAAATACATGTGTCAGAGCTGTCTGGCTACTAGCAAGGGAGAAGACCCCCCTGTCACCTCCTCATCACATCCAGTGCAGTTCATCCAAAGCTTCTCATCTCTCTCCCCTTTTCATTTTTCCTCTGTGCTGCTGAAATTCTCAGGTAGGTATCAGAAGAAAGGACCTGCAGGCACTAAATTCTTTGCAGATAAAGCAAATGTTCCACTTTAAGGGCACTGCAAAATGGTAGGATGGATCTGACAGATCCACAGGGGATTTTGGCCCAAACACCTAAAAACATGAGAATACCCTGTCCTCTAAAAACTCATATCAGTCAGGTGCCAGCAGTCAAACTCTCCTGCATCTCAGTCGTCAGAAGGAGAAGGTTTTCCACTTGTTTCTTGAAGCTATAATCTATATGTCATAAACAAGAATGAGAGATGGAATACATTTAGGTATGCATAGGGTTAAACAGGCATCGGGCTTTAATAGGTTTCAGCAAGGAGGCATTATTGAAGAAGAGAGGGTATTAGTACATACTCGTATATGAGCAATCATGAAGCTGACGGAAATAGGGAATTCTGTGAACAGAAATATGAAAACCATTGACCGGACCACTGACCACAAGGGGGTTATGACAACATCCACTAAGTAAAGAAGACCCACAACTCTGTGTTAAAAAGACCACGATTTCCTTCTCTGATTTATTCTCAGACCTCCTATTCCTAATAGCAACAGTAATTCCTGTCCACAAGAATAACACCAGCTAACAGGTTTTGTGGCTGGTCTGCTCTGGAAGATAATGACAATATCTTGAATTTGCCACATCCTATCAATATTCAGAGAGAGCAAGGATCCCTTAACTATTAAAGCTATGTCAAGTGCAAGTGAGGGAAATAAAAACACAACATAGATTTCTTCAGTGACAGGCAGGGAGCAAAGATTCAAAGCTTATAACTCTTTGCACAGTCTCTAAGTGAGTCACAGAAATCCAAAATAACCAAGAAATCA
The DNA here is from genome assembly GCA_026413425.1 of Tringa solitaria. NCBI lineage: Eukaryota > Metazoa > Chordata > Aves > Charadriiformes > Scolopacidae > Tringa > Tringa solitaria. Next base: position 24,360,187 of record JAOXJM010000019.1, read on the forward strand.
TATGAAAGCTTTTTTAAGTTTAAGAAAAAAAAAGAGGCCAAATTCATCTGCAGGAAACAATCGCAGGAAAATTATTCCAGGAAAGAATTTGTTCACTATACATACGGCATTGTATGTCACATGGTCTAATTATAGGAATGAAAGCAACATAAGAATTAGATGGTCTTTTCAAGCCTGTAAGGAGTGTGAACAAAGAATATAATTACACATCGAACCCGTTGATTAACCAATTACTAGTTAAAGCAGATTTAGACTTTAAATTAATTTGGTTCTGAATTCTGGGGATTTTGGGGCTAAGATAAACAGTGTTTGAAGATTAATTATCCTTGTCTAAGATGAAGGAACTCATTTCAATTTTGTTAGCATGTCGAAAGACTCTGGCTGTTGCATGGGAGAGGGCAGACTGCAAATCTCAGCAGTATTGAACTGACTGATTAAAGTGAATTCTGAGACTCCTAATCACTCTAATCCTCACAGAGAGCGGCGATATTACACACTACATTGTGCCAACCCAAATTAATATTTAAATGAAAAACAGACCAACATTTACCTAGAGGAGAAAGTGCACTGTCTCCAAAGGACCAAAGGAAGTTTGGCCAAGGAGTTACAAACTCAATAGTGAGAAACTGCTGGAGCACAGCTCTCCATGCACCTTTGCCCAAAGAATAATAATGCGGAAAGTAAAGGTGCTGTTGTGGCACCTGCACTTCTTCTTCACAGTACCAGGAACACACTACAGCATCTTGACTGAACTGTGGGGACTGGTAATATGACATTTTATTTCACTGTCAGTAGTTCAGCTATAGCCCCAGACAAGCACTTGGTAAAGGAAAGACTTCACATTTCAATAGCAGTCCTGGAGTGTAGATAGATTTCCTCATCAGCATGCCTAGCAAGGAACTCAGCTGCCTAAAGCCCCCTGGCATACAGGGGAGCACATAGACCATGGTGGCCTTAAGTGCCCTGAGCCAGCAGAGCCTGCTGCCTGCACCAAATCCTCCACATCCCCCCCTGGGCTTCTCCATTAAATGTCCCCAGTTCGTCTCCATCAGGGGTCAGCCTTTGGCTTCATGCTGGGACTGTGTTGGAAGAGGATTTCCACAGCAAGAAGTAGCCCAAACCCTAATCTAAGTGTTACTTTCATGTATAGGTTGATAAATACAATCAGCAAGGGGTACATTTTGGGAAGTCCCTGGAGAGCACAGCGGTACCACCGCCTGCTGAGCACCCTCTCCCCACCAAAGCAAAGCATCGGTTTCACTAAATGTTGGTGCAATCCGGTAAGGCCATTCCTTATGGCCACATTCCTTAAGCAGCATAGTTCCACTGGCATCAGTGTTAGGCATTGCAGTTTACAGAAACAAGCAGAAGGGAAAAGCTATATTGTTGAAACACAAAAGCCCATGACAAGCATGGATGTCCTTGTGCTAGATGCTGTAACAGCATGGAGAAAGACAACCTGTGCCTTGGAAAACATGGCAAAATAGATGCAAGATTGCAGAAAATGGTGAAATAGATGAAAGACTGCAGATTGCCTGCAGAACAAGGCAAGTTCAACGAGGTTTCCAGGGTCCAGAGAAGCAAAGCAGATCTTGCAAAAGCTAGGATTGCAGGGACCTGGGCAAAAAAAGCATTGGGATCCTGAAGCAAGAACTCCCATTGGGTGTAGGTAAATCTGGAGCCCTGTCTTCATTCCTATTAAGGTTAGCTTTGCCTTTCAGCAAAGAAATATTAATGGTGTTTTAGGCTTTTGAGAGTGTGTGTGTGTGTATGTGAGAGAGAGAGATACTATAAAGGCGCAAGAAATATCTGGTGTGCAAGCTAGTGGAATCCTATGTCATTTTCACATGAGGTGTGACTTAAGTATACCCTTGGTTAAAATTATTGATTTTTATAATACTACTATTTTTATTACTTCAATTTCAGCCTGACTAGAAGTCCAGTTTTGGAGTAAACCTCATTTTGCTATGTGCTGGACAAATGTGTGGCTACAAGGCTCCTGGTTTATTACACTGTGGCCCTAATTCCCAGCTGGGGGTCAGCACACTGGCTTACCTCCTGGTTCCACAGCCCAGAGGTAGCTGCCTTTTGGTCGTGTAGATGTGGCACACATACAAAATATGTTATAGTTTTCAGGTGAAACCTAAACTGAGCTGCAGAATGGCAGAGATTTGTGTCTTTGTGTATGAGACCATCTTCAAAAATAGGATTCTAGGCAACTGCTGTTGCATGCACCCTTCCAGTGTGATGTTTGACAGTTTCTTGGCACAGAGACTCTAGGGACAGCACATATATCTTACATGCAGGCATCACTTACATCCAGGGAATTTACCCTTTTTAAGAATAACCTGTCCCTGTGAACCCCAAACCTTGGATCCCTAATACTGAACTAAGCAAGTTACACAAATAATTTTCAGAAGTAGAGGTGCTAGCTTTCTTCCCTTCCTCTTCTCTCTGAGTCACACTCTGACATTCCCTCCAGTGTTTGCTCGCTCCCACACTGCCCAGCCACAGGCAGAGAGCATTCATCCTCTGTGTTTCAAGAAGTCCCTCTGCAAGCCACAGGACCCACAAGCCCTGGTTTCCCATAGGCGGACATCCTGCAGCAAAGCCCCAGCTGCCCCTTTTCCCTCTGACTTTAACTCCCTTTCAAAATCTCCTCCACTGCTTTCAGTCCCTGCCAGTGTCCTGCCTCCAACTGGGCTGGTAGAAACCTACTCCGTGGCTGGCTCTGGGGTAGGGACATGTGGCCAGTAGCTGTGCCACAGCAAACTGTAAGCTGTGCTTACAGCAAGGGCATGGAAAAGGGGTAACCAGGGCAGGAGAAGCATCAGCTGGATCAGAGGTATGATAGGACAGGGGGTGGGGGCGAGGAACTGTGCCACACTCCCCACCTTTCCTGCCCAGCCACAGGCTAGCAGGCTCACTGCAGCTGGAGCCACAGGGAAACCAGCTCCAGCAGATACTCACTGAGTCAGCATGAACAGGGCTTGCAGCTGGGGCAGGTTCGCACAGAAAAGGGGAAGCTCCCCATGCTGACTGTCCACACTCCCATTCCAGAGCACACAACGCAAAAATATTGTCAGATTATACATATATATATGTATATATACCCAGTTCAGAACGGATTAAAAGAAAATCCATTTTCTACTTCCCTCACTTTCAGAAACAATTACATTGTTTTGAATGAATTTAAAAAAAAACAACAGCAGCTTGAGGCAGATACACTTGGCAAAAAGAGAAGCAACTAAAAACAGACTGTTACAATGGAAAATATTGCACAGGTCTCTTAACAGGAGGTGCCACCAGCTCTGCATGAAGCCATGAATTACTTATTTCAGCCATTGCATCTCACAGGAGTTGCACAGGACTGGTGGCACAACACCTGATGGGGAAAGGGCAGGAGGTGGGTGCCTTGATGGGTTGTCAGGGGTCTTGATCATCAGGTGGTGGTTTTGGATGGGGAGGTCTGGGTACCCCTGCCCTAGAGACACCCAAGGGCTGGCTGGTGCAACAACCCACCCCTTGCAGCCAGAACCCCCCCCAGGCCCACAGCAGCACTGGACAGCATAGCTTTCACTCAGCTGATGCCATACAGAGAATTCACTTGATCATTGACATGCTGCTGAGAGCCACTGTGCCCTCAGAGACTGCAGTCTGTGCCAGGGACTAAGAAATATACATTTATACATTTCTTCTTGGTCTTGTACATGGGGGTTGACACGTCTTCTCCTGCAGCTGCTTGCATTGGATATGTTCAACTCCTCCGAGCACCCACCAGAAATGTGAAATGAAAACGTAGCTTGTTAGAGCATCACTGCGGGACTGGGAAAAGGTTCTGCTTTGTGAAATTAAAGGGGTGCCCAAAGGCATCTTGTGCTGCTTCTGTCATCGAAACCTGCCTGCCCAGGACATGGGGTCTCAGGAGGCTGTGCTCGGCTCATTGCTGGTGCTGCTGCCCTCAGCATCACCGTCTGTAGCTGCAGCTGTGATTTATTTTTGCTACAGAGCTGGGGGCGGGTGATTCACCCTGCAGAACAGCAGAGGAATGAGAGGCCAGGCCGGTGCTCAGCTATGCCCTAGTATACCCAGGAGGTCTCCACTGCTTTCCATGGGCTCCCCTGGCAGCCAGAAGCCACTGTTTCAGTGGCCTACAGTAGGGAATAGGCAACCATCCCACAGGCAGCCCCTCTCAAGGGTGTTCAGGTATGAATCCAATCCTGGTATGCCCCAGCCCCAGGAAACTGGAAGCCACTGGGACAGTGATAGCAACAGTGAGAGACACTGTAGCACGCTGAATTTCCAGAGGCTCTGCGTGCAAATGTGTAGAGCTCCCAAACCTCTCTGTGGTGTCCTCTGAGGGGCTATGGTCCCTGAAAGGGAAGGCTGGTGGGTTACCATACTGCTGCTGCAATGAGGTACCTCCAGGCACTGCACAGGAGCAAGATGGGCTCTCCACAGCGCAGAAAAAGGAAGGTTCTCTTGACCAAGCACAACCCAAAGATCTCCATCACCCCCTTGCTACCCTCAACATCACAGGAGGTGTGTGGAGAGGTGGGGAACAGTCCACTCCTGCATCCCAGCAGGATCTTTCCTCCATCTTTCTAAGAGAGTAACTATGCCATCATGTTACTCCACAGCTGGCTTGCTTTTAAGACCATTCAGAGACCCAGAATGTCTGGAGGGAGGAAACCCAGGCACAAGGTAGGAAGTGGCCTGAATTTGAACTTCAGTGCTACAGGCAGCAGGGAAACAGCCAGTTGCGGCCATGCGGCACAGCAAAATTGACTGCATGCTTGGGTACAACTAACAAAAGGCAGTAGAGATTTCACCTGCAGGATCATTGCACTAGAAGCACTTGGAAGCAGCTCTCAAGGTGTCTTCAAAAACATAGTAGAGGATGTTCTGAGTTCCCAGGGAGAAAAGATGACAGAAATCACTTTCCTTCCTGTCTCAGTTGTGTAAAGTACAAGCATTACACAGCTGCTACTACAGCCAGTAGGATCAGACCTACCAAGACAATTAGGTGCTAACTTCCCACTGACTTCAATGCCAAGTCAGATATGCAAACAAGAAAGAGCTTGACTCCCAGATTCCCTTTTGGATCTGACTTTTAGCTTTGGACATTCTCGTTCCGATGTTATTCCATTTGCTTTGGCCTCATGCCTCTGGAGATATTACAAATGAAGGCTCAGAGGAGGAAAGCATCTTGGATATCCAGGTGTGTAGTTGTCACATATAGGCACACAAGTACCCCAGAGGTAATCAGCTGCAACACTGTAGGGTGAAATTCAGCCCTGGATTATTTTAGAGCTACACGTGGTAGCCAGTGATGATTAAATTAGCCAATGCTTTTTAAAAATCCATCCATACATGCTTGACATTGAATGTCTGCATTAGTGAAGACCACAGGCTGTCTATTCAGTGTGCAAAGTAATATCCTTTGTAATTCCTTCTAAATTTATTGCCTTTAATGTCATAGAGACCTATTGTTCTCATACTGTGGAATAGGGTCAGAAGGGAGGAACTGATGAGTTCTTGCTGTGCCCTTCAGAATTGGGAATATCTCACTCAAATGCTTTTTAATTCAGCTCCTTGCTCAGCTAGGGAAAGGCTTCTCTGGCCATAGCTCTTGCAATTTCTCATCCTATGGGCCATTTCTAAGCAGAACAGTTCTTTTTCCTTAGTAGATCTCACTGTACCTTCAAACCAGGATTTAGTAGCCCCAGGTCTTATTACCCCTCAAAGTGTACGTAAGAGACTCAACAAATGGGCAGCCTTTGAGATGCAGAAATGAGAACTGCTAGAGGCACAACAAATGCTCAGATGGAAAATCAGGATGGCAGGACTGAGGTGCTAGCTCTCCTCCAAGCAGTGATGTCACAGGAGCAAGACCACACAGCCCATCTCTGTAGCACTGGTGCAGAGAGACCCTGGGTAGCTCGAAGCAAGCGTTGGGACCAGAGGTGCCAGCGATGCCACAATGCTGCTCTTTCTGGCTAACTTACCCTAGGCTGGCCAATTCACCACACTAGGATTTTACAGCACCGGGGATATATTATTTTCCATCATCTGCTAGCCCAACAGAGATTACTATCCACCAAACAACAGGTCACAATAGGAGGCAAGCTTCTCCCATTGTATCATACCAACACCATTGAAAGTCCCAGGGGACATTCATAAACCCAAGGCACTTCTGCGCTGGGTGAGGGGTGCTTCACTCAACATTGTGTAATGTAGCTGTTGAGATTAGTAAGGTGCACAAAGAAACAGACTCATTGCCGAAATCAGGTTATCAGGGTATGAGCACTACACTGGCTGCACAGAAGTACACCCCTGGGACAGAAGACAGCTGGCCAGGTCTGTGTGACAGCACCCTTCTGGCTGGAGTGGTAGGGGTAGCTGCAAGGACATGGGGTGTGGGTGAACAGGCTAGCAGCATCACTGGATATTCAAGGCCTCTGGGCATCCTGGGCTGCTTTATACGGTAGAAACACAGTTTTGTCATGCCCTGACTCCCTCTGCACCGATTAGGATGTACAACCCATTGCACCCAGATTGTAGTTGTAGATATATTGTAATCCTTGTCCTGAGCTTCTCTTTTCCCAGCTGTTAACCAAAATTAGTTCTATGTGGCTAACACTATCAGTTAATGTTGTTTTCAGCATGGTTTCAGGACAACTGACATGAGGCAATTTCACAACATGGCTGCATGCTGGCTGCCACAGTCTTAAATCATGCAATGCCTCCTTTGCAAGCATAATCCTGGTTTCTGAGTTCAAATCAGCTGGGACAACGTGAGTAGGTATCTAAACATGTATAAAGGCAAACAGGAAAAGCCAAAATATGTTACAAATGCTCCAGTCTTTACACAACAATTAGTCTTTGGGGCCGCTTTGATTACTTAGCTCTGGAAGTATGAGGGTACCCGTGTTAGAAAGGAGGTTAAATGACTTGCCCCAACAGTCACATACAGCAGAGGCGAGGTGAGGACTGGAGAGCCGGGTCCCCATCTCGCTGGCCCACCAGCAGGCCAGTAGGCCATATTGACACTATAATTATACATTCCCCTTTTGCCCTGAGAACTTTTTGCTAGAGCAAGATAATTAAGCTCTCCTTCTGGCTACCCTCTTTTAATGAAATGGTGCACATAACACAGCTTGGTATTTATTAACGATAATGAGATTTTGAAACAATTTGAGGCAGCAACTCACCTTTCACTTGTGTGGTTGTGGTGCATGTCCAGCATCATTCCCAATTTAATGATGCCATGCATCTTGGGTCAGTCTCCTTTAGAAGGCAGTCTGTAACATAAAATACAGCAGCCTCCATTTGCAGTCAGGTCATTCTGAATGAAAAGCAGGTCCAGGCTTGAACTAACAGGAGCAGATGCCAGCTTCCCCCTCTCTTTGAGGTGCTGATGGCGGTTTATTAATTTTTAGAACAAGGTCACAAGTTTATTTGCCTGCCGAATCTCAGTTAGCAACCTCGCATCTCGTAGGCAAGTAAACACAAGCCTTCAGTATCTGACACTCTCAATGTTTCTTAACACAGAGAAGCAAAAATGTAAACCTCAAATTTGCAAGAGCCAGCTGAGGTTACATATTAATTCCTCAGTTGCTTGAGCCGAGATGGTTTGATTTGCACAGATCAGCTCTCTGTCACAGAGACTGTGGCAGTCAAGATCACACTGGTGACTGCCTGCTGTGCTGGAGGGCTGCAGTGCATGAACTACCTCACCAGTCATTTTTTAAAGATTCTGGTTTCCAGTGCAAACACTTTCAAAGTGACTCTGCTGCTCAGATTACATCCTTGGGAACGTCTCCTTGGGTTGATGTGAGAGGCTGCAATGTGGTTCTCCTTTCCTGGGAGAACAGGTTCTAGACCAGAGATCCCTCCTCTGACTGGGATGGGACCTCTGAGAAGTCCTTGGATCCTAGTCCCAGCCCAGGGACTGGATGCACAGCCCTGATGAGGACTTGTCCTGGAGAACGGAAAGTAGTTTGAAAGCATGTGAGGTCTGACTCCAATGGTACGGCATTTGTGAGATGAAGAGGCAGTGAAGGGGTACATATTGTCACATTATTTCTGTAGAGTGCTTCACGGATTCACGGAACTGTCAGAGTTGGAAGGGACCTCCAGAGGTCATCTAGTCCAACTCCCCTGCTAAAGCAGGATTGCCCAGAGCACATCACTCAGG
>JAOXJM010000019.1:24378641-24413738 GCA_026413425.1 Tringa solitaria
ACTTTACTGAGAGGGTGGTCAGGCACTGGAACAGCCTGCCCAGGGAGGTGGTGGGATTTTGACCTAAGAGCCTTAGGTTCTTTTTCTCTGCTAACATGCTAACAAGTAGCAGTTTCCTGCCCTATTTTTTTTAAATAGCTTTTCCCAGTTGTGCCTATCCTCTCTACCATCATTAATGTTTTCAGTTGTTCTGGGAGAAGGTATCTAAGGTCTCTGATGGCATTGCTGTGCCACCTCTGCGGTGCTGGCCCTGGCTCCTCCACTCCTCTGGCCACAGGGGCGGCCGACAAGCTACAGTTTTCCTACAATCTCTCTGCCATGTGCCCTTTCAGCTAAACGTTCCGCTGGTCCTTTTCCCCGTTCAACCTGAAATGCCTCCCCACAGCACTGAGGAGACATTTCTGGAAGCATCGTGTTTCAGCAGCTCTAAACTTGACAAGTGAGTTAAGGCGTGAGCCATACGTTCAGAACATTTAGGTAAATTTGGGGAAAACCTGTTCCTGTGGGAATGTCCCTTCCCTTACTGCAGCTGCTGCATCATGCCCAAAGTTGGTTTGAATCCCTCCAGGTCTTTGAGCTGAGTGTGTCTTCCTGACCACCAGCAGAGGCCACCGTAGTGTCCTCAGAGAGGTGAGGGCTGTATGTAGTGCACATTGCGAGGTGATGTGTCACCAGGCCATATTGACACACGCACCCCATCCCAACCTGGGTCTATCCCCAGGGCTAAAGAGGTCCCCATGCAGAGGCAGAGGGAGGATCTGCAGACCCACCAGCAAGGCCAACCTATCTATCATGTACAAAGTAATGGCATCTGGCTTTACTGAGCCTGGGGTGGCAGAGGTGACAAAGAACAACTTAGATCAGGATCACCCATAGCTCCTCAGACACATTCCTGACAGGTAGTGAAAATTGACCAAAACCCCTGCAGCAGTGATTTACTGATGACCATCAGGAGCAACCTGTGGAGGTCTTTGAAGGCTGAAAGGACCTCCCTCCCCCTCGAGTTCAGTGTTCATCAATGCCCACTCCTCACCTGGCTTGGCCACATTTGAGTGGAAAACCAGAGGAGTGAAGTGAAATGGCAAATTAAGACTTTAATATGAAAAGCTCAGGGTGGTGGGTGAAGTGGTGGAGGTAAAGTAAGCACACACAAACAGACAAAACACATGTGTTACCAAGCACATCTGTGTTGGCCATTCTGCACAAGAGACTGCAGGCACCTGCAGACATACGGACATCACAGTAGGATAATCCTTTGAGACACTGGACAATGTTATTAGAGTTTCTTTTTGGAGAGAAAAGAAGGAGATACCATTACGTCATTTAGGTAGAAGCATTTGCAGCATTCCCCTCCTTTTATATACAGGAAATGTTGCTTCATGATTTATCACCATATCTCTTTATATATTACCTCTTAGAGGGGACCATGCCATTAAAGACACATGAGCTCTTTTTCCTTAGCTTGCATCACTTGGCTACTGGTTATTTTGGAGCCTGAATTTAACTTAAAATCTCTTCCAAAATTTCAAAATTTGTTCTGTTTTGTTGTTGTTCCATGAATAGAAACATTTTTGCTCACAGTGCAACTCTGACCATCTTTGGTATCCACATTTCCAAAAACATGCTGAAAACCTGAAGATATTGCAGGTAAAAGATGTATAAATTATTTCAGGGCTGGAAGAAGAGTGGTACAGGGAAAGGCTTCAGAACTTTGATTTGCACACTTTAAAAAGCAAAGTGCTTTGCTGTGGCTCCTTTAAGCAGTGAAAATGCTGAGTCCTAGAGGCCATTTTCAGCTCAAAGAGAAAGGCACACGCAAAACTACTGGGTGGAAATTTAAAATGGAAATGCTGCTAAGGAACAGGTCACCACTTCTAAACAGTGTGGGTGGCCACTTTTGGACAAGCTACCAAGGAAAGCGGTAGCTTCTTCTAATCAAGAGCAGGTAGCTTTTCAGAAAGTTTAGTGTCATCTAGCAGAGTGAGAAGAACATGTGGATAGTATGCAATGTCCTTCAGTGTAGAGGAAATAGAAGAGTTAGAAGGAAACAGCCTTTTTTTGCTTTAGCCTTGGTGATTAAAAAGTGCCTGTTCTGCAGATGTGAAAAACAAGTTTGGACCTACCTCCCTGACGTTGTCTCATGCTCACTGCAAAGTCCTGGTAAAATTCATTCAATAGATGCCTCTGTTACACTGAAAATCATCCGGTTTTGCACAAAAAAAGAAAGCAGGTAATTTTGTAAAGGTCAAATACTCATATCTGAATGCCACAGGCAGCCTCATCTGTTCATCTAACTTATTATAAGAAATTAATACAACCATTACCTCATCAAGCCTATTCTGGACAGATGGTTATCTTGCTAAATAGATGGCTTAACGCAGTAGATTGGCTTCATTCTGAGGCAGGATTCCAGAACACTTTTGATCTGTCATCTAGAAGGTGCTGCAACCACTTTCTCTCCCTTCTAGGAACATCAGGGCTTTTCTGTTTGGGCAGGTAATGATGGAAAAGATTGTCCAACAGAAGCAGGCACTTGGCTCGTGAATAGCATGGACATTAGCTGCTTCTGCAGCAAAAGTTAGAAGCTACCACTCCAAATCTGCGATTTAGGACCACCAAAAGGAGATGTGCTTTGTTTCTTTGTTTTTATAGTACTTTAATGATCACAGGCAAACACAGTTACAACTATTTTCTGATGCTGCTCCTTGGAACTATTATTTATAGTCTATGTAATTCCTCTCCAAATCCTGATTTTTTGGCAATGCAAAGCAATAGCTAGGCCAGGAGTTAATGATTATGAGATAAGCATTTATCTCACTTGGTGCCATGTCGGCTTGTTGTACTTTCAAATATTATTTGCTCTTATGCATGCTGTTCTTCTGCCAAAGCTGAAGACAAATTACTATTCTTTTTCCAAGAAAGAAAGTACTGTGACTTGATTCCAATTAACAGTGTGGGCTTTAAGTATAATCCTTGTATTGCTCCCTTTTTTTTTAGCTCACATTTATCACTATTGTGTACTTGTCATCTGTTACTTTGTACACTTCCAACTCTTTTCTCATGTCTGAAGACACACTTGCAGTAGAGATGTCTTGAGCAAAAAGTGAATTTTCAGGCTTTTGTCTGAAAAGACAGGGGCCCCAGAGGTTTTATTGATTTTCTAGTGTGCTTATGCACATTCAAGAACTGGCCCACTTATAAACATTTACTAAGTAGGTTTCTCCTGCACTGTACCCTGCATTCCCTTTGGATTTGTCCTTACCTTTCATTTTCTGTTCTGCATGATGGAGCCCCAGGTTACTGTCAGGTGGCCAGAGCTGTTTATTGCTGCTTGCTGTGCAATTGAAGATGGCAACAGAGTGAGGACCAAGAAAAAGAACAACGGCCTCTATACATTTTATTATTTATCTAGGGATTGTTTCTTTGTGTCTTCTCCTCTCAATGTAAGTGGATTTATCCAAGGATCAAAATGGAAGGTATTGTTCTCTATGAAACATGTTCAGCTTTGAGAGAATATTTCTCCCTAAAGTGGGAAGCTGGCCTCAGAGCCACTGTCATAACGTGAGTCATTATACGGAGAAGCAATGAACAGACAGTATATCCTATAACCCATATGTGCTTATTATTTGGTATTTGACCAAAAATTGGACTTTTGGTAAAACTCAAACGTTGAGACATTTAAATTACTCAGTCCTTTAAGATACTGAATACATAGTGAGACATGCAGAATACAGGGAGATAATGCCCCCTGTGAAGATATCAATTTGTAAATCCTGGAAAAACATGAAGTCAGTTGGAGCATCTACTTGCTCTGGCTTTCCCAATCACTGCCTTCTAGAAGCAAGGTCTGCCTCTGCTTAGGTTTCACAAAGAGAAGGATGTTAGTCCCCAGCTTACATTCTTCTCCTATTTCATTGATCTATTGTTTCTATAAGATTAATTCTAGGTGCTGGTCTACTTTTTGGTTTGTCATGTCTTTCTACTGGCCCAATAGAGAGATTTTTTTTTTTTTAATTAAAAATATAAATTTTTTTGTAACTAGATTTTGATTCATACTTCTCTAACATATTTTACAGACATTAACTAACTAGTCTGACTGCAGAGTTAAATTAACTGTTGGGATTCATGACAGGGCACTCCTCAAAAAATTAAATAATATTTAACTTCATACATGAATTTATGAACCCACAAACCCACATTTATGTCTTTTCAGAACTGGACAATAGATAGGATGTGCTTTGACTTCTGCAGTGAGGTGGATTCAGATTGAAAAATAAATGGCAATATTTCCAGCAATGAGTGCTAAACATTCCGAAACCACAGCAGATAAGACAAGATCATTTAACCGAGAGGCTATCTGCTAAGTGACAGGCCCTAAAAATCAGGGTTTTTCTCTTTAACTTCCTCTGAAAAAATAGCTGTAGGACCAGGGAAATAATCTGAAGTTCATTGCACATTTGATAAAAAATCTGCTTTAGCCAGTTTTCTGCCTCAAGACTAATCACAAATAAAACCACATCATAATATTTCAGCAAGAATATCAGAAATAAGTATATCTTACTGCGATTTATAGTTGTTCCTTCAGCTCCCCTTGATCATATTGGTGTGATGATGTCTAAAATAAGAAAATCACTTGTCTAGAAAGGTTACAGGTTATTCCTACTTTTTAGGAATAAATAAAACCCTCTGAGGTGCTAGCATGCTGCCAGCCATACCTGGAGCCACACAAGTGCACACTGCTTGCCTTTTTTTAAGGAAACTTCAGGATGAGTCAAGACATAGAAGGCTTCCTCACATCGCAGCAAAGGCATAGCTTTGGGAGCAGTGATAGGAAAATTACCCAAAATGACAAAGCACATTTCGCCCAAGTCTACAGCAATGCCTTCAGCAGTGAGTGTTTTTATGTCTGAGCAGTGAGGCATTCTTCCCTTTGCAGCGGCGCAGGAGCACCCTGTGGACATTGGCTTGCAGCTCGGTCTATTAACTGCTAGTCTGAAAAAAATATAAATATATATGTTTGAACTAAGAGAGCAGCATCCAAATCACCCAACCTACCGGCCCATCAGATGTAAGGTGCCTAACAAGGCAGAATCTGGAAGTAAATACCCATGCTCTGTGGAGCAAACAAAAGAGAGCTTTTTGAAAGCCCGGAGCACCCTGCCTGCTGAGGCACAGGCTCCCTGCTGGCAGGGAGCACAGACGCTTTACCAAAATGTCAGTGCAAGTCATGTCCCAAGGTCGGACACCCGAGTTAGGCCGGCCAGCTCTGATCCCAAGAAGTTAGTGGTCTGTTACACCCATCCTTGCTGAGAGCACGGTGCCCACAGGCACGTGTCCCTGGGCAGGCATCGGCCAGCAGCGGCTGGCAGGACACCCCGCTCACAAACGCTGAGCTCTGGGTGGGTTTTTCAAGCAGCACTGAGTGCAGAACATCACGGGCCCCTTCACACGAGGGTGTGCTTCTTTAAAGGCATCAGGGAGCGTCAGGGGGTTCGGAGCCCATTCAAGATTGTCTTCCCAAGGACTGAGGAGCAGGGAGTCACCTCTCATAAGTGCATTCCAGCCTTCTGAGCCTCCAGTGAAGGTGTATTAGCGTATCAATGATAGTATACCAAAGGCATGCACACTGTCATGTTCTGCTTCAAACTGGCTCTGGCTCTTCTCTGATATATATATATATGTGTGTGCTGAGGAGCTTTCTAGGTAGAGGGTCTTGCCATTCACTTTTTAAAAAAGCTCCTTGTAATGTCATATGATCCTTGAAATTCCTCTAGGGGCAACTGACTGGTCCAAAAGGGAAGCTTCGCTACGTCTGTCAGTGGCTGGAGAGCTGGCATGGACACAGCAGACAGTGACGTCGCCCGTCCGCTAGTGCAGTGCCAGCTGGTGCAGTTCTGCATTTTCTTCCTAAAAGTTCCTCTCCTTCTGCACAGTGCTTCTCCTCTGCGGTAGCCACAGCCTGAGGCAGGAGGTGGCAATTGAGTTGAAGACGCAGGACAAAGCATGTGGCCATCACTGCTGCATTTCAGCCAGCCCGGAATCACCGAGAGATTCAGCTCCAAGCACAGCATCCGTTCCTCGTGCCTGAAGCTGCACAGGGCATGCAGGAGGACACGGGAGTGTGGCCAATACTGTTAGTGCAGCCATCTGTTAACAGATCTCCTACTTTCATTAAATGTGCAGGAACCTCCCCGTTGACCTCCTGTAATTTTGATTTAAATTGACAAACTAGTTCAAAAGTAACCAGAGTGACTGAGAGAGGCTGAGGCTCCATAAGCTGTCTCCCCAGGAAAGCAGGGTGAACAATGGATGAATGAGCTGAGAGAAAGAGGAGAAAGGTTTTGCTAGGACATTGTAGATCAAATACATGTAGAATCTTGTAAACATCCAGTTAAGCAATATGGGTGAATATTACTCATCTGGCAGTAAATGGATTCTGACTTCTATGATGCAGAAAAAAAAAAGGTGCTTAAGAAATCCTGAAAAACCAAAGCTTGCCCTAAAAAAATCATATTTGACATCAACTCTAAGGGAATAAAATGGAGAAAACAATACTGTGGTACAGGGCAAAAAAAAGAATAGCAAATATATTTCTGCTTCTAAAATAAACTTGAGCAGCTTCTGAAGTCTCTTTCCATTTACCAGACCCAGAAATGAACAGAAGGAAAAATACACAAACTCTAAGGGAACATTTATTTTAAAAATTGTCTGGCTATTTGCTGTAACATCTAAGAACTGAATAGCTAAATACTGTGTGTCAACCAGAAAAGGAAATGACAAATGAACCAAAGTTATTTTTGGTGGCAACTGTATATATAAACAACAATAAAAACAAAGACTTGTCATATTGAAAATAGAGTTTATTGTGTTTTACCTTCTGACCCTGATCAGGAAAGTGGTTCTGTTTCCTAACTGCTTAGTTAGCCCCACCTGCCACATAAATATGTGACAGAGCAAGCTGCAGCCATTATGCCATCATCTGGGAGGGTTATTGTCATCGCACTCTGCAGAAAAACAGCAGTAAAAGAAATATTGAGAAGTGGAGATGCAGTTTTAAAAAATAAGCATAATTATTTTGTACAGTCTTTCTCAGCTATCAGATATTTTCCTTCGAAGCTGAACAACTTCCCTAAGCACAGTACAAACCAAATCCCATAACTCACCTGCCTACCAGCTCCCCTCTGCACTTCCTCCTGTCCACTCTTCCCAGGATGTGGGTGAAGTTGCCAAGAACAGCTGAGAATAAAGACAGAACATGATGAAGTTGCTTTGCCATGCACCATGGAGTGAAGATATGCTTCCATCTTGCCAGTTCACAACTCCATTCCACAGTTTTGGGTTTGAAGCTCTCTGTGACCATCACAGAAGAAACATTGCACTCCTATCTCATTGCAGTACCGTGTCTGAGCCTGCCCTCTCTGGTGCATTGGCTTCTGTCTAACACATCCTCCCACCTTCTTCTGTTTCTCTTCCAGACAACATGAAAATCTGCAAGCAAGATAGCATGAAGTCCCAAGAGCAGACTGGTTCATGTTGGTGCACACATCCTATTCTGCATGCTGGCAACACACTCTGCATAAAGTTTTTCAGTGTGTCCTTCAGGAAGATGTTTCATCATTAATCTTTCTTTCAAAAAAAACCCCACATAAATCATCTGCTGCAAGGGTACCATCACTGAGGTTTTCTTCAGCCTTCTTGTTTTATTGCTGGTGTGGGCCACTACTCAAGGTAATAAGTTTAAAAACTCTTCAGTTTCTGAGTCAATACCGCATCTTCCAGGCCAAATGGTAAGAAAATGAAGCAGTACTGTGATGGCAAACCAAGAAGCTACAAAGTAGGAAAGGCGTTAGTAACTAACCAAAAGAGACACAAAGGAGAGACCCCTACTATGAGATGGGTCTAGTAGCATGAACTAAAGCAAGGTAAGACGTAGAGACCCAGAAGCTATTTTTACCAGCTCTCGTTAAAGCAGATGGAAGCAACCAATAACACAGCCACGTACAGACTACAGCCAAGACATGGGGCCGGGTACAGACTGTTAAGCATGTGTCACGTGCAACCCAAGTCTCTTGTGGCTGGACAAGTGGAACCTGAGTTGGTTTTCAAGCTAAACATGCAAAGGGCAATTTCTAAGCCTTGTGGGACTTCCAGGGCTTTCTATGAGTGGCTGAATCTCATGCAAGTCAGAGCCCTAAGTAACCATAAAGCCCACGTTGAACATAAGGAAGTTAAAGCTGCATGGTTTTGCTCTGTGGATCCTATACCTACTGCCTCTGTTCACATAGCAGGCAGATTCTCATTCCTGCATTCAGAGTTGAAGGATAGGGTCACTGACACACAGGAAAACAAGAGGGAAGTGGTTTTATTATGGCAGACTTGGAGTTAGAGCAGGCAGAGAGAGGATGCACATGCCAGGCTGCAGGAGGACTACTGAGAGTAGAAAAGATGGAAAACTGAGAGAGGAAAACTGTACAACTGTTTGGGCTTATGGATGACTCAGGCCAAAGAGAAGAAAAGCTGAGTATGAGAAGCAATACCCTTCTTCTCTTCCCTGCCTGCTGATGTAGTGCTTCTGAGATGTCAGCCAGGCAGGGAGCCTGGGCTGGAGAACTGGTAGAGGTTGCTCCCACACACACAGGCGAGGATTTCTGGGTCGAGCCTAGCCGAGGCAAGGGAGCAGATGGAAGGACATCCTGCCAAAATGAGCAGTTGCTGGAAGGCTCCTCAGAGAGGAAGCCGCAACAACGGGGAGCTCCAGTGGGGTTCAGCAGGGAGTCCAGGGACTAGCTGTAATTCAGTGAGTGGTCTGGACAGAATGACAACTCCCTCACCACTGCCCTGTACCACCCTAAACCAGACTTTTCTGATTTTAGTTCAATATTGCAAGTGGGTTTTGCATGATATAAGGTCTTTAAAAATATGAAGTAAAGAGAAAGAGTTGAGCCAACTTCCCGCCCACCAGGCATCAGATTGCCAGCAATTTTTTTCTATTTCCAAAATTGTTCTCCAGAGTGTGATTGAATCACCCTTTGTGCCCAGAGCTGGTTACTAGTGCCTAAACATCCAATAACATACATTTGATACACTGATGTTTAATTAAATGTGTGTATTTCAATGTATCATATTTACCACTGTACTTCTGCTGCCAATGTCCAGCTTTCTCAGCACCAATCATCTGTAAAATAAGAAAGAAGAACCCATTACATTCAATGCTTTAAGCTGATAACAGGTTCAGGGTGAACAACTCAACACACTGGGATTACTGTGCTGATCAGAACAGCCTTTAGGTTTTTTAGACTTCTCTGCCAAGATTATCCTTTTTCCTTTTCCTGGTTCTTTAACACTAATCTGGAACTTTGACACCTAATATCTGTGTTGCTAGAGAAGGACTAGGAGGTACTGTCTCATTACTTTATCTCTTTTGTTGTCTCCTCAAAATCAACATATTCTGCCATTTGCCGCCAGAAGAAATCACATTGCAATGGTTTCCATCACAGTTTAAAGAGGAACTTATACTTGTATGGTGTTCAAGTAAATACTCCAGGCAAAACAGGAAGGATTGTGTTCAACGTACATCTTTATATAAATGTACCTTCTGTCCTATGTAATCTCATATGTATGCAAGTTGAAACACAGCCATGACACTATTCAGTTGCCCACAACTTGCCCTGCATAAAGCATAAGCATGAGGTCAGGTTCTTAGCTGATACAAACCACCATCATTCTATTGTCTTCCATGTTTTCCTATCATCCCTATCCTATGCACCTTAAGTCCAGAGGAGGAAATCTATGAAGGGTCTCCCCATTCCAGAAGCCCCATATTTCCTTTCCCATTGATGCCCCTTCCATAGGATTTCCCATCCCTTCCTGCTCAAAACCTCTGTTTTCAACCACAGACAGATGGCTTTATTTCAGGATGAGAGGGAATTAAAGGAAAAGAGATAGTTGCCTGCGAGCATGTAATTAATAAAAACACCCATAAAAAGGTCTGGTGGTTTGCTGTGCTCCACAACATACAGTTAGCATTAACAACAAAGGCAAAATTAAGTGAAGGACAGCTTACTCTGAGCAATCAAGTATCTGGTGGAATGTGAACTTAAAAATATTTAGTCTAAGATAAGATGGATTTTTTTAACAATGAGCTTGATTGCCTATGGAACAATTTATCAAGAACTGCTATAGATTCGTTATCTCTTGAGATCATTAGTCTTCCCAAAAGTGGATAGTCTTCCCAAAGTCATGCTCTGGCCAAGCATAAACTGCTTAATTCAAAAAGCACTTTGTAGCAGTCTACATTGGATGTCTATGAGGGATCTGACCCAAAGATGGTCCCATCTAGTTTCAGGTCTATGAACCCATCAGGTAGAATGCCCCAAACTGGATTCAGTGCCATTGAAGGTTTACATAAATAGACACTCTGGCCCAGAGAATGAGTGCAATATATCCAAGTCCAACACACAGTTGTGTGGAAAGACTCTTTTTCACAGCTGTGAGTTTTGGGTGACATCCTTCGAGGGTGAGTGCAATGCAGACAGTATGCAGTGACCAGGCATATCACTTCTAGCAAGTATTAGGTGACACTGCCCTCAGACGGTCAAGATGGAGTAGGTAAACACTTCCTAATTCTTAAAATAAACTTTAAGACAGGGTTTAACAACTAGCTAAATACATTTCAAGTGATGCACTGTTAATAAATTTCTCCATCGTACTGGATTGTTGAGGAAAATGGTTATTTCTTTGTCCACAGCCACCAGTAACCCAGTGTTTATATATTCCAGTTTATAAAAAATGCAGACTTGCAACAAGGGTCAAGGTGGAAGACAGGCGGCCCTATCGCTGTTTCAGCTTCTTGCCATTTTTGCTGAATTCAGCCTAGCAAGGAGAACAATGTGCACCACCGAATCAGACCTTCAGCTGAAAAGGAAGAACAGGAAGGAAATTAAAAGGAAAAATCCTGCTCCACATAAAACCTTTGTACCATAGCTAAATTTGTCTAGAAAGTTAACATTAGAAAAATTAAATGGGCACTGCAAAGTCCTCCATTAGTTGAGAGAATATGATATTAACATCAAATATAGAATATAATTACATTTTTATAGCATCTTTTATGTTCAAGGTATGAGAGTGCTCTGCACAGTGTGATACAGGGGATGCAGTAATAGGTTGTACCACAGCTCAGTGAGAATGAGGGGAGCTGGGAAAGCAGTCAAATAGATGGGTCTACAGGAGCAGATTTAGGGTCCTTCTGCTGAGTTGGTATTTATGGGTTTTCTGCAGAATCTACATTGTTGTATCATCCAAGAAAAGGTGACACAGTCCCTCAGAGCACAAGTTCACCTCCCAGGCTGTACTGGCAGCCACACGCTCCCATAACCATCCCAAGACCCCAAGGAAGGCTGGTGGCACTGTCTGTGGGCAAGGGAAGGGTCCCCACCACTGCAGCTCAGCCACCGGCTGCACTGGCAGGACAGCAGCTCCTGCCCACAGGATGAGCTATGCCATTGATCCTCCTCTAGCTCCAAACAGGCAACACGAGTTGGTGATCTTGCCAACCTCTGCATCCCCAACTCCTGTTCTCCACCAGAGGGAATGGCCAGTCCCCCTTCCTCATCCCCCATGGGCTCAAACAGGGTCCTGGGCTGTGGGCAAGGTCGGGGAAGGCCTTGGGACCAGGTACCCAGGGACGTCAGGGCTGTGAGCACCCTAGGAGGACTGATGAAGTATGACACCAACACTGGGACCAAACACCTGAAGCATCCAGTGTAGTATAAGCAGAGACTTGGGCTGCAATTAATCTGAGCTAATCTATGCTTGTGCTTCAAGATGGGATGAATCATGCTCCCAGAAGGCCCACTCACCTTCCCTGGTCACGCATGAGCCCCAGGGGAGCAACGCAGACACAGGCATCTGCATTGGGATGTCAAAGTTTGGGAAACCATAGACAGCTGAGAAGTTGCCAAGTCCCTCAACCTCTATTTAGGACAATAGGGGTTAGAAAGGTAATTCACATTGCCTAAGACAGGGGCCAGAAACTCCTTCACACGGGTAGAAATTTAAAGGGATTCTCCTGAACACCTGGGGCATTTAATCTGGAGCAGGAGGGGTCAGAAACAAGCTCAGAGGGCACCTTGTGCTGTAGTAAGAAACTGCCATTTTTCCTTCCTTATTGGTAGAGTGTCCCTTATTACCTTCCCGCTTGACCAGTCTAAAACAAAAAGACATTTCAGTCCATGAAATTTCTATGGAAGGTTTTAATACAAACCCAAGGGGAACCAAGTCCTAAAATAAAAAAAAAGAAAAAAAAGTCTTTTTCATATACCTTCTGAGAAAACAAGTAAATAAAATTTCATCTTCTGGTTAGGCAGATTAATGGTGGAAAACATGGCTGATGGCAGGCAAAACATGCCTTTTTCAAACGCTCTCTATAAGGTCATTGCCATAATCAAAAGAAAACTAATCCTTTTCCACTAGATAACAGACTTAGCTAGCCCAGTGATTTTACTACCTCAGACAAATGTTCTCTGAATTCAAAGATGAGAAGTGCCAGAGATTTCAAAATGCTTGAAAAGTATTGAGCAGAATGTACCCAGGGGAGGGGAGAACTCTTTTTCTCTCTCTCTTTTTTTTTTTTTTTAAAAAAAAAAAGAAAGTAGTTCCTGGGAGAAGAAGGACACTTTTTCATCCAGACTTCCATTATCAGCTGTTGTACGCTGGCCTGTCACTCAGTGACTGTAGCAGCCTTTGCCAGCAGCCACCGGACCAGTGTTTCGAAGGGGCGACTGTGCAAAAGGCACTGCGCAGGATATAAACTGGCCATTTTCACAAGACCTCCTTTCTGCTGCACTGGGGCCTGCCATGGCTGTACTGTGTTGAAGAAATTCTGGTTTAGGATGCAAAAATTTCCAAACTTCCCCAAAGCTAGGCAGATGCCTACAAGCTTTGCTGCAAGGGCTTTTCACATAGTGTAACTGACCAAGAAATACAAAGGACAGCCTTCTCATTAAAATGACAGAACGGTTGATTAAACTAAAGAAACAACTCCAAGAACTTCCAGCTGACTTCCTTTGTGACCACTGTCACCTGTCTGAAATAAAAAAAATTAAGGCTGAAGCATCCAAAGCAGATTTAAGGCAGAACTGTATTTTCCAATGTTTGAAAATTACAGTCTTGGTAAATCCATTCTACAGCATCTCTGTGAAATAGGCATCATAGTCTCTCTCCCTCAGAAAGATTATGGCAATGAAACAGTATATTATGTTCCAAAGCACTTGAAACCCTGGACGTTTAAGAAAACAATTGTCCCTTGCAGAAATTCAGCCCCTCTCCTTAGGTTTGCTCAGGCAGCTCTCCTCCAACCACCCACCCCAACACACAGACATATTTATGCCATCACCTCCACCACTGCTATTGGGACACTGTTGGGTTTCACAAGCCCAGCCCACATTGGCCAGGCTGCTGTGGTGCTGGGATGGTGTTTACCCGAGGAAGATCAGCAGTTTAGCAGCAACAGCAGCACAGGAGCTTGGACTCTGCGGTGACAAGCGTGGGTCTATACAGCAGACATCACTGCCATGATAGATCCTATAAACACAGCTGAGGGTAGCTCATTTAGCCAAGCCACCTCAGGTACTATTGCAAGCAATGTAACAACAATGTCAAAATGCTTTTTCTTTTCTTTTTTTTTTAATGAAGCTTTTTTGTACTGACTTTTCATTAGGTCCTCAGCTGCCATTCTATGTCACTAAGCAATGTAAAGCCAGATAGTAGGTGGTTCCTGCCCCACAACTCTAATTCAATGACACTCAGGCAAAGCCAGAGACACCACTAACACAAATGACATTTTACCAGGTCCATGGTCATGAAGATCAAAGCAGAAACTGGCCTGTTTAAATTGCTTCTTAACAGCTGTATTATTCACAAAGTTGGGAATAATGTGTTACACTGACACCAGTGAATTTATTCCAGATCTAACAAAGACCAGGATCAGTGCCTAGGACTCTGCTCTTGCAAACTCATCCAGCTCTATTCAGAAAGCTATTAACCAAAGTGTTAATATTTTTTCTTATCTTTTCTTACACTGATGAGAAATTAGAATGCTTTCTCACTCTCCTATCTTTTATAAGTTAACAGCCTGCAATATGGTTTTGTATAGATAGAACATCCAATATATAGGTAGTAAATTATTCTGAAGCAAATGTTGACATGTCGAAGGCTAGTGAAATCTATCATGGTTTAGCTTGTAAATTAGTTGAAGCTCTTTAATGTAACCTGTGACAAAATTTGCACTTTGTTGGACTGTGATTGAAGTGTGGTTCTGCAGCCCGCAGGCTGATTGACATGAAGTAGGAACCTGGCTCCAAAATCTTGAAATGCAAACAGCATCAATGGGGAAGGAATTGTGTTCTGCAGCCTGTATTTCTATATACAGTATGCATTTCTATGAATTTATCCTTCTATCCTATGCTTGTTAGGCTTTTTCTTTTCTTTGTTCTTTTCTTTTTTCACTCAACGACAATGTAACAATGACATTGGAAGGAAAATTTCTTGCTTTCTGGAAAGGGGTCAGCTGGAAGTAAAAAAAAACCCAGGTCCTTATACAGACTTATTGAACAAGCCCTTTAAAAAGAACCTGCACCAGCTAGCATTGGGGATGGTATTGATTTTATGATCAATGGTAGGTAGGTGAACAGACAGGTGAATATGCATGTGAGAAAAGAGTGAGGGAAGAAAAGAAAATAGCAGGTTATTTCTTGGCTTGGCTAACACCAATCTGCTGACTAGCAAAAGTACTTGAATCACAGGGTGTACTCAAGCCTCAACTTGAGTTAAGCCTTAAACAACCAGATAACTTCACAGTGGCTCCCATAAAAACCCACTTTAAAAACCTACAGTCTGCTGGGAGAGGAGTCTGTAGACTCTGCTATATAGGGTGCTAAGAAGGTCTACTGTAGGTAATACTCATGAGCTCCTTTGGAGACTCCAAACTTGCTTTTAGATGGCTGTTCTCTCCTGATAGGGAGGCTGTTTTAAAGCAATTTCCTAAATGTTTCTGCTGGATATCACAGTCAACAGTGCCAGTTATGGAGAGCAGCAGCTAGGGTAGACACTAACCACCAAAGGCTATCTCCGTACCAGATCTGTACCCCTGTTTGAGAAGCTTTGCTTTAAAGTAAGCCTTATGATGTAACTTTTTATCATCATCTTCTCTTTATATTCACAATGAAGGCTGTTGTCAGAGTAGCTGCTCTTGCTAAGGCTGTGTTGGAACACTCGATTCATCTCTCTTCACTTGACACAAGAACTAGGACTGATGGAGAAAGACAGCCCTAAACCAGCTGCTTCACCCTACTGCATCTGGTAGCTGATCTTCGATCAAGATTTTTGCTGTTGCCAAGGGCAAGACAAGATGTCTTGGCTGCTTATGTGAGGAGGATGTTCAATGAAGGCTAATTATTTGCATTCTTCCCTTATTAGGGAATGTGAGCCAAAAAGTCACCAAAGTGGCATGCTCATCTTCCTCACCTTCCTGCATTGTCCAGAAGGGTCTTTTCTACATGAAAGGATAGCCAAGAGACTGTCCTCACACTATTGTGGCATCCAAGGGTTCCCTACATCTCAAGGCCTAAAAAGAACCTAGCTTTTAGGCTATGCTCAATTGATCTTTAAGCTAGGACTTGCTGTTCTTGTAATTACCTTCTTTTAGTGCTTTTGTTTCTCATGTTTTTATTCAGGCTTGTCTGAAATTTGCCGCAAGTGTCCAGATAACTGTTACATGCTGTGGCTTTGGAGCCATGTTCTTGATTTCAGTGCAGCGATATCTGCCTTCTCTAACCTGAGGACTTTTCAGGTTTGCGGTTTTATCTAAGGGAAGGAACGGGGGCTTTTACTTAAACCAGTTCTAATTTCTTAGTTGAGTGATTGGTTTTTCTTCAGATTTGCAGGCACCACCGGAGCCCTAGTACATAAGCAGACTGGACAGTACTTCAGCAGACATTTACCTAAAATGGGAATATTAGTTTTTGGAGTGTCCAAAAGAAACTTCTCTATTTCAAAGCCACAAGCTCAAAGTCCAGACCAAATACTTGTAGTCTGATCTCTACCTCCAAGCACTGTGGCACTAGCTCTCACTGGTTTATAACATGCAGCAGCACACTGATAGGCAATATAAAATATGTGAAACTGAAAGAGAAAAATATGTGCAAGGTTTCAGTGGTGGTGCAGAGGTCTGGAAAATACCTTGTATAGTACATCATTTCACTGGAATTTCTGGTTTTCAGGACATTGGTTCTAATATTACTGCAGTCATAGTGTTTAATATCCCCATAGCGGAATTCCAACATTAAAAAAAAAAAGAAAAGAAAATCTATGGCTGCTATGCAGGAAAGTGTACCTTACTGATTTTGACCAGGCTGATTGTTTCAGGAGCTACACCTATCATAAGCAAGAGTCCTCTCCGTACAAATTTACACTTAGAAATTCTGTTACAGATTATGAAAACATATTATTTTAAAATTTTTCCTCTTTTTTGTATTTAGCAACTGTGAAATTGTGATGTCTGCAGGAAGGAGATTTTCTTTGTATAAGAGGCAGACCTCTTGGTAGCTCCTCAGACTAGCCTGTTGGCTGAAACTCATTCTTTTTATTCAGGACCATCTCTGCCTGTGCTGTCTCTTTATGCAGTTCCTTATCTGGCAAGTATTAATTGATGCTGCTCTGTTGTGCTGAGGCTGGTACTGTACATCTTTCAAATAAAATTAAAATTTGATAGGGGGACATTTGGAAGGGATTAAAATGACACACTTATTCTGATTATACCATTTCCACCATTGTAAATGGCCTCTCTTTGGAAAACCAGGCACCATTATCCACCCCAGGAAGCACCCCATTCCCACAGCCACTCCTCAGACAGTTTGGACAACTACAAAGGCTTTCTGAGCCTGCTGGGATGAGGCAGTCCAAAACTGAAATACAAAAATAGATGTTTGAGGATTCCCATGGATGTGTTTCCCCTCTCCTCCTGAACGCATCAGAGGGTAAGTAGGAAATGCATGGATGAGTGTTTCAGCTCTACCAGTAAACTGTCAGATCTGCAAAATACAGTTTTGCTTCAAGTTCTGGTGCTCCCCTGCACTCACCTCAGACCTGCTGCTGTGTATCAGCTGTTTATGAGCAGATATCCTGAGGTGAGTGCTGATTCCTGCCCAGAAGATGTCTAGCTACAGAGCTGCAGAGCTAGTGCCAGACTCCAAGAGAAGAACCACACTGTTGGTCTGAGAAGCAGGTGGTTGGCAGGACAGCATCTCTGAGACCATTCTGTTGGTTTTCCTCTATCTGAACTTCGGAGCTGCCTTCACACAAATAAAAACAACCTGTCCAAAAGACAGAACAAGCTTAGCTTTGCTTTGCCTTGTGCTGCCAGATAACAGACGCTGAGGAGAAGCAGCAACAAGCCAGAATACAGGAGAGATGTCTCCAGCTTACTCCTGGTTGTTCATCTGTGCTGGGGACACTCTTTACCATGTGGTAAACTTACTAGACAAGAAAAGATGACTGTAATCCCACTGCCACCACTGCTTAATGCAGCAGGCCATCTGGGCCCTGAAATGCTGTCAAACTGCTTTGCAAACACATTCCCTGAACAAAATCCAAGGATCCCCGGAGGCTCATGCTGCTTATACCAAAGCCAGTGCAAAAAGCTCTTCCTTCCACATCCACTTTTTTGGAGTTCCAAAAAACAGAGAGCAGACTTGCCCATCCCAAAAGCGAGTGAAAAATCTACAGCTCTAGGAGTAAAATTCTCCTTTATCCTGGATGTGGAGTGAAGAAACAATGCTACAAGATGCAATAAATATTCAGATACCAAAATATCCAAGGGCATGGGGTACACCGTATTTTACAATATGCTTTAAACCATATAACAGAACAAAGATTTTGGCACAAAATATCTCTGCATTTTGTCAGTATTGCTATTTATCATAGAATCATCTAGGTTGGAAGGGATCTTCAAGATCAATGAGTTCAACCATCAACTTAACACTACCAAAATCATGTTCAGTTTGGATTCACCTTCATCTAGAACAGAGAAGCTCAGGCAGCTACAGAAGGGAAGACACTGAGAACCAAAGGCATTTCATGTAAGTAGGCATCAAGCATCTAATTATCTTTGGTATGAGCCTCAAAAATGGCAATACCAACTTTTGGAAGAAAAAAAATCCCCACCATCCTGCTGGAGCAGATGAAGGGAAGACTCAAAGATTTATGCTGGGACTAATGAGAGGCATTTGTGCCCCTGCACGGAGCTCAGCAGTGCCCACAAGGCAGAGGAGACACTATGGAGCAACAGGCTCCAGGAACAAACCTCTGCAAACCACTGACTCCTCACCCACGGGAGCCCACCTGGGGCTTTCTTATGCCAAGGTCACTATTATGCCCATTATCACCAAATAATGGGATGTGTGGGTCTGTGCAGGAAAGTAGCTATGCAGACTTTTAGCCAATTAATTTCAGAATTGATTCTCTCTGCTGCCGGCATCCTCTACAGCCAGCAGGGCTCTTCACTGCAATCCAATGCAATGCACACACCTTTGAAAAATGATGCTTTCAAGCCTGCCCTGTGGTGCAGTAAATTTGAAAGTGCTCTTAATAATAATAAGGATCAACATTGACTTTAATGGTCTTCAAACCCTTCGTGTAATTTCATTAGCTACCCAACACAGATGCAAGCAGGGGTGATGTCATACTTTTTCTCTTGCTCTAAAACCTGAGTCAGGCGCCAGAGATAGAAACTGGTTTTATTGCCCGTAATCAGATTAAAGCTTCTGGCAGCTGGTGATCGATAGGTGATTGCCAGAGTAATCTAGAAATACAGAAAGTTCTTGTGAAGACACAGCACAGCTCAGACTGGGGCAAGGGTCTTGCAAACTGCATGCAGAGTTGTGGATACCATCAGATGCCTGTAAGCACTCTGAATCAGCATAGGAAATGTGGCATTTAACAGCATTCCTGTCAATAAAAGCACTGTAAAATAGTGCAGTTTCACAGCATGGAGCAACATGTGTTTCCACACCAGTGGTGACTCCCAGAACTCCCCTTTTTATTGCCAAGCCCGTTGGCATAAATATCTCATGCCACCTTCACAGGGTCAACTTATCTGTGTGTGCAAGTTCTCTCTTGGGCCAAACTCTTATTGTCTTCCTTTGCCTGAGGTGGTGAGCACCATTGAAAATCTGAGTCTGCACCTTACCGCAGGCTGCTACCTTCGCCAAGAAGAGGAGACAGTAGGTGTAACCTTGTGATATCTGTGGACACAGAGCAATGTCACAAGCTCCACCCCACCTTGCAGAACTCAGACCCAATGGATCAAAAAAAAAACCAAAAATAAAAACCACAACAGCAACCAAAGAGAAATGAGGAAGCTGGGTAAGTCCGTGACTATTGACTGCTTTAACAAGACTTCTTCAATAAGCTGATAAGATGCAATTACCTTATCATCTGAATATTGCAGCACTAAAATCAATGCTACTTAAGGAGTCTGACAATCAGTTAGGTACTCTCTCGATATTTGTGAAAGTCAAGGCAATTCTGTGTAAAACATTGATTCATGCAGAGATATCATTAAAGCATCACAATACTAGTCCCCCTAATGGGAACTGAGAAAATGAATTTATTCCAACTATGGAATTCTGATAAAATCAGACTTCTGAATCTTCCTCTTTAGCTGGGTAAAGTGTTTTTTTCTAGGTGAGAGTTCTTCAGTGGTGTCAGGCAAGAGACATTTACACAAGACCTAGCACATACCTGCGTAACAGCAAGACAAGTGTCCTGGTTTGAGGTAAAAGAGAACCAACTTTCTCTTCGGTAATTTTATTTCTTAGCTAGGTGTCTTCTAACTCTCTGAAATGAACAGCATATTGTGCAGAAAACCGTTCATTCTCAGAGTGATAAGACCTATGTTTACAATTAATGCCAAGGAACGGTATGTAGAGAGGTTCTTGCTTATACTTATTGCTATAACGATCAAGGTCAGCTCACTTCGTTATTTGCCCCACTGGAGGGTCAGAAATGGAAAAGCATAGGGGGGTCCCACCTGCAGGGAGAAGCAAATGAGACAGGTGACCCAAAATTGACCAACAGGGTATTCCATCCCATCTGCCCCATGTTCAGTATAAAAGATGAGGTATCAAAGGGTCAATGCTCTTTCTTCAATGGCCAGCATCCAAGAAGGACCCTGCCTGTTCGTCTGCCTTTGATCCTGATCCATGCATTCCTGACTCCAGGTCTGCAGTCAGGCACAGATCTGGAATCCAGTTCCCATCCATCACTGAGTCCAGTCTGGGACTGCCCCAGTGCCTGCCAGTGGCATCATCCTGGGAGCTTGATACAGTCTTGTATATATTGTATCTATTTCATTATTTTATTTTTATTTTATTATTAATATTTCATTAAAGTAGTTTAGTTCCTTCTAAACTCGTAAATCTCTTTATTCCTCCTTCTCCTCTCCTTGGAATGACAGGAGGTGGGGATACAGCATCTGTTGTCCATCATTGGCTGATCTGGCTCAAATCACAACAGTAGAATATATACCAACCCTCTGGATGGGCTTATTGTTTATTAGTATCATAACGTTATTATCCAGTGTGTAATACTAGACAATGTGATTTTTACTTTACCTCAATGTATCTGATTAGTAAATAGACCTGCAAATGTGTAACAAATAAAAATCAGGGTCACAAAAACCCAGACCATCAAAATTATCTAAGTTCCTAATATCTTTTGATTGGTAGAAGAGGCAGGCATCTAGCCACCTTTCAGCATCCCTGAATATCCTGTGATTTATGTAGGCTACAGATGTCAAGCAGGGGAATAGATTGCCATGAAAGGTTGCGGAATCTCCATCATCCAAGATTTCTTCAGAGGACATTAGACAAACACCTGCCAGGAACAACCTGGACATCATTGCTCCTGTGTTCCAGCCAAGAAATGGACTGTGCAACCTCTTGAAGCCCTCCAGCTTAAAAAAGCCCCTGATACTCATGTAATGGTTTTCTGATTGTATAGAAAGTCCGTCTGGGCTTTTATCAGATATTTAGACAGAAATCAGCATTAATTTAGTCATAACAATCATACCTAGAATAACGTGGATCAATTTTTTTTCTGGCATGATTTGACTTCCCTGGAATTATATAAGGGATTAATTTAGTTCAGCATTTGGATAATCAATAATCTATCAACGTCTTACATTAATGTGCATATTGAGTTATTCTACCATCATTTAAAACAGTGGCATCGCTAATGAGACCATTAACTATAGAGATCATAAAGTCACATTGGATTCATGTTTTCATTATTTCTGTCTAAGGTTAGTTTTTAGCTCAGCCAGTTAATAAATGCCAGGGTGATGCTGGCACAGAAAATATGCATCTCTTAATTTTCATTAAGTTGTCGTGGAGAATGGTAGTAAACAGACAGATGTGACTGTTTTGTATCACAGGGTCCCGCTAGACAAAGGAAAGCTTAAAGGTGCCTTCTCATTTAGAACATGATACACAGCTGCTTTTCACATATTATTTCTGAAATTATCTGAACTGTACCAAATTCAGAAGCTAATTAGGATCTAGTTCTGGAAAACACATCAGCTCCTGCTGAACATTAAGTACACAAGTAGCTGCACTGAAAACAATGGCTAAATTTAAGCTCACACCTGAGCATTTGCAGGATAGATTGCCATGGCTCCTCAAGTGTGATTACAAACACAAATCTTATCCTAGCTCCCTGACAAATTAACCGAGCTTTACAACCTTTTCAAGTTGAATTGGCTGATAAGTGAGTCTGAGGTCAGACAGAGGATTTCCCACTGGAAGCTCCATTTCAGAGTAGTTCAACACCAGATCAAACCATTAAAATGTTCTTTAACTTTAGGTTGCTTAAAAATCAAACTTTAAGATCAATAATGTCAGCTGGCACAAACTGGAATGTAGAAAAAACTGTTGCAAGCACCTCACTAAAGTACAACTTTTAGGGCAAGCTTTAGAAATTACATCATTTTGGGATGTTTTTGTTATTATGTCTCTCGGAAAAATGAAGTAGACTTCGAAAGATGAAAATGATGCCTCAGTGCATCATATTATGTGCCAGACTAGCAACCTAGAGTCACATAATAACTAACTGGGGATCAGGCCCATTCTTCATTGACACTTATAAAGAATAAATATTAAGAGATCAAGAACACAGCAGCAGTCAAGATAAAGAACAATCTGATCCCTGCCGTACAGAGTGACTCTTTAAGTATTCAGAATATATCCCAGCAGTGATATCAGCCAGGCAAAATTCCCTTGGGTCCACCAAAGAAAGAAAAACCAACCACAGCTGAAAAAAAATATCCCCAGAGGACAGAGGCAGCAGTGGCTACAGCTCTCTGGTCATTGGTAGCCATGCATAAGTTCAGACTCAGACTCCATCAAGTGGTTTGCATCAGTTGTAGCCACATTTTAGACGTAGGCTTGTCTCTGGCTCATGCCAGCTCCTTCCACACTGTCCTTGGTTTTCTGCCTTCCTATTGCATTGCTCTCCACTAACACAACCAGCTAGCCAGCATACCTCTATTGTGTTTCACTGCCCCACGCAAGCTTGTGTGGTCTCCTATAGAATAAGAAATGCTAGGGAAGAGGTTGAACTGATCTATGTTCTGCTCTAGAGAGAAGCAGTTCCAATATCAGCCAGCATACATTAGTGTGGAAAATAGAGAAGACAGAAATAGGTGTTCTCCAGGAATTTTTCTTTCCATTCCTACTTTTCCATTCTCATCCCCTTTTCATAACATCTGTGGCTAATGAATTGACATGAGCTCTCCATGACTGACACCAGGCACATAGAGAATTTGCAGAGTCATGTTTTCTGTATTTCCTTGCCCTGTCACAACTTCTCAGAACAAGGCATGAGTTACTTGTGTCCCCCAAACCCCATCCCCATTTTCAAATGTCACTGAAATTATAATTTTATATGTCCTGACTTTGTGTGGCTTTAAATCTCTTTTTTTTTTTTAACAGTGTAATAATGCAGGAGCGTGTAAAGAAGGGAGAGAGAAGGGATGAATTTATACACAACAGATAGTTCTTGTCCTTTGCTACTGAGAGACTTCACTGCTAAAAATATAATACTTGAGGCTTTCATGGGATCATAATTAATAATTGTTAGGCCGTTTTTAGGTCTGATTTAGGGGTGCAGAGAGCAACTGAGTGTTACTAGTTACACTGTTTACACAGCAAAGTGGAACAGTCCAAGTGCCAATATCTTGAATAAAATTAATTGACTCATTAACCTCAAACAAGGTCAAATACAAGAACCTAGGTGCATACACTTTCCTTATTTGTTCCTGCAGCAAAGTCACTCTTGTTGATATCAGGAGAGATTTAAGAGAAAAAGACACATGATGAAAGAAAAATATCAGTAAGTAAACCCAAATAAGAAAACATAAGAAAGTACAATGACTGTGTTAGGGATGGCACATTGGTTCCCCTGCTGTGCTGGTGGGGATGATGGGGGCATTCCAAAACACCCAGGCTCTGCTATTCCGAAGTGGGTTCAGATAAACCTTTGAAAACCTCTGAAGGGAAAGTCTGCTGAAATCACATACATTTGTCATCTCTCATGGTGCCTGGATCTTACCTTCAAAGCCTGGGATACTTACTGGACGCTGTAAGACTCAAAATCCATTTTATTGGGCTTCTCCTGGGATAGCCAAGCTGAAAAACTACAGCAGAAGTATGAAGTCATTCTGCATTCTTAGTGACTTCAAGAATTATGTCGTGACTTCAAGAATTAGCCAGGCATATCTTTTATGCCAGGATCTTTCCCATATATAAGATAAAAATTGTTATGGAATCCTACCATTTCTGAAGTTATTCCTGGGTTCATCTCCCGGTCTCATCAATAGGGCAGAAGCAACTTGCTCTTAATGTTAATGTAAACAACTATGGAACAAAGAAGCATTTAAAAATTAAGACTTCAAATATGGAATCACTGTAATAAGGTCACTTTGTGTGCTGACAATGCTTAGACTTCATCTTGGTGCTTGTCAGTGCACACAAGGTGGCATGACTGTGCTTTCAGCACTCTCTTTTAACATTACATCCCACACCATATGCAGGAGAAGATAAAAGAAAAATTCTGTATTACAATTCCTGGGCAAACTGAAATTCAAAATGCTGATAGCTGACCCTCAATAGTAACAGTAAAGTCCAACAAGGAGTGATAATTAGACCACAGATAGCCAGTTTGGACGTGATTAGCGGCCGTGTGTTCAGATGCTGGGTAAGAGGAAAACAGCAGGCTTGCGTGGGCTGCTGGTTGGGCAGCAGTACTGAGCAGAGCCATGCTTAACATCATTACAGCAGCCCAGACAGATTCACAGCTGGTCATTTTCACCCATCCAAGGAAAAGAGGGGCTCTGTGCCAAAGGGGCTTTCCATCTCTGACATTTCGTGGCATGTGCCATCAGACAGCTCCAGCCAGAGAGTGGGAAGTTTGTTAGCAGTGGCTGGAAGAGTTTAGACAGCTGTTGCTTTCTGCTGCCTTTCTGAAAGCCTTGGAGCACCAAACTTGTGGAGAATGTTATCTCCAAAACATTGATGGAGAATGCGTCTGCAGGGAATTCAACTTCAAATACATAAAAGGTTACAGCAAAGAGGAATGTTCCACCCATGCCCGCGGTGGAACAGAGCAGACAGAGTGGGCGTACTGCAGCAAGCTAGCTGGATGCGAGCTAGACATGGTGAGAAACTCTCCAGGAGCTTCTTGCTCCCGCATGAGGCCCTGGAACAACTCACCTGCAAAGGCTGCCTGCAAATCCTCGCACAGAGGGGTGGTAACAGAAGTAGACCATCTTATCACAGCGGAAGGAGATTAACTTGGTGAGCTCTTGAGGGTCTTCCTCAACTTGCACATTTTCACATGTTTCACAGGCAGTAAAACCATGCAGATATTAGAGCCATACCATGTTAACAGTTACACACATCTTCTTTAAGTCAGATCAGAAATAGAAAGCTTCTTTCAGAGCAGTTTTCCAGAATGTGTATGCTTGACTTCAGCATATCTCAAATGGCTGCATACGTGGAAGGACTGTGCTGTGCCTCCACCTCCTAGAAATATTGCAGCTTTATTGTGGCCTTTCACTACTTAAAGGGGCCTTAAAAGAAAAATGGGGACAAACTTTTAGTAGGGCATATAATGATTGGACACGGGACAATGGTTTCAAACTAAAAGGGGTGAGACTCAGACTAGATATAAGGAAGAAATTTTTTTGATGAAGGTAATGAAACACTAGAAGATGTTGCCCAGAGGTGGCAGGTGCCCCATCTCTGGAAATATTCCAGGTTGGGTTGGACGGGGCTCTGAACAACCTGATCTAATTGAAGGTGTCCCTGCTCATTGCAGGGGGAAAGGATCTTTAAAGGTCCCTTCCAACCCAAACTATTCTATGGTTCTATGATAATGTGCTGAAATACTTCTTTTCACTAGTCTTCTAGGTGTCTCCTCCTGTGCTCTTCTGCGTCCATGGAGGCATCAGCTAGCTTGGACTACCAATGCAAGCAACTTCAGACCTTTGGCAGATATTGAAGATATCTGGCATTGTTTTGCCTAGACTCTGTACTGCCCTACAACTTAATAGAAACACCTCAAAACCCCACTAGCCTCTCTTTTTAATGAGAACCTTTCATCTTTTGATGAAGAGTATTGGTGATCATCATCAAAGTAGATCAAGTGACAAGTTTTTTAAAGTACATAGCAAAAATCATGTTGTGGCAGAACATACTTGAGATTTGACTTTATAAGGATCTAGATTCAAGCAAAGAGTCTGGAGCAAGTGCTGTGTCCTACCCTAAGACTTAAATATAGGAGAAAGTGAGTAGTTTAAAGAAAAACGGACTTCCAGGGAAAGACCAGAGATGGTGCTGACAGGAATCCCTGGAAGGGTCAGACCCAGCACAGGACACAGCGGCCTTGCTGAGTTTATCACTTGCATTTCATTTTCCTTGAAAGGTTGAAATGATCCTTGACCAGATTTTTTTTTAAAGACAGTCTTTTTAATTGAGGCAGTTTTTTCCGGTGCTAATGAAACCCTTTCATGATTAACTCAGTATCCTGATACTTGAAGAGCACTGATGTTGTGGTATTATATAGCTATCATAGAAAATTACCACTTCAGGACAGATGGTGCAGTGGTGTTGATGAGTAACAATTAAGCCCAATCATTAAGGGCTCTTCTGCTCATTGAAGACATGTATATGAAAAGTAGATATGACTTTTTTTCTGCTAGCAATATCCTCATAGACTTTCTAGAGGACCCTTTTTTATCTTTAGATTAATTAATTAAAGGGGTTGTATTTGAATTATGACTTTTGATTCTCTTTCCTAAGTGTTAAATGGTTTTAGAAAAAGTTTCATGTCTTAACCTATAGTTACATAGTACTTGTAATCACTGAAGACTGATCCATTTTATCTCACTGTTAAGTTTCTAATTTTGAACAACCAGATGAATCAGACCTTTAAAACTTTGCATCCAAAGAACTCCACAAAGTCATAAGGAAGACTCTCCCGACTCCATTCCCAAAAGGTACAAATGTGTTGTTACTTCAGTACAATGTAATTTGGGTAACCTGCAACTTAAGGTGACTAGCATGGATAGTTTAATGAGCGTGCACATTTGGTATTTTCTCAATAGAGGAAGAGGAGAAGGATGATTGAAATGGCTCATTAAAGTAATAAAAGTGATTTTGATGCAGATTGAAATACAGTAAGTGCCATTGGACTCTAAGAGTGGATGGGTGACAAGCATCTCCTTACCAAGCCAGAGCTAGCTGGTCTGACCTCAGCCTGGTTGAAATGGTTGCCCGCACCATGCAAGTCTCCATTTTCCTTCTCTAATTCACCTCTCAGGTTCTGCCCTCAAGCCATACATGGAGGACCAACAGCCCATCCCATTTTTGGCCTGTGGTAGGATTCCCTCCCTGTGTTGAGTGCCCTGGCTGCCTGGAGTTCTCTGAAGGAGAGGCCTCGTGGGAGCACAGAGAAGAGAGGGCAGTGCATGGTCAGGGTGCTGCATCCCTCACTGTGCAACAACCATGAGTGACAGTGGGAGCAACAGTGGAACTGATTCAAATTCCAAGAGGGTCATAACAGTCCATCATCTTCACCAGGATCTGTAACAAGCCAGACAGCTTCAGGGGGCTGAGGGGAAAGGAGGGAATCCAAGGCACTGGTCTCAGCATCTATATCCAGAAAATACACATGGACTCAGAAATCACTGAATTTGGTTGTGGTGGTAGGCTTGAAATCCAGCACTTGGGCTGAGCACTGAGACCTTTGGAGCCACAGCCAGGAGTCCCCCAGGAAGACAAACACTGCGTTGCTGCAGACTGTAGTGGCAGTGTGTTAAACAGACACACTCAAACAAATCTGCATCAGGAGACAAGACCTGCTTGCGCCCTGGATCACTGAGGGAGAGCAGAGCACTGCTTGTAGTGGCTTGTTCAGGCCTTGGAGGGAAGAGCATACCCTTGAGGTCTTGAGCAGAAATGCTGGTGGGAAGACCAGGTTCAACTGCAGGATTTCTGCAACCAGGTCCCTTAATGAAAGAGACAAATTTAAACTCAGGGATTCCTCTGTGCTCTGTGTGCTAGTAATAACACAAAATACTGCTGGAGGAAGCCATGTGAAGACAAAGCTGGGTGAAATAGCTGTTCAGATATTTACAGACATACAGAAGAATCACGATTGTTTCATAGATGATAGTGACTATTCATCCCCGCTTTCTGATGAGACCCTATAGCCGATAACAGGGTCATGCTAACCCATTGCCCTCTTCTCCCGAGATAAAAGAACATAGGATACCAAGGGACAGAAAGCACATGTTAAATAGCTGACTTGTGCCTTGCTATTATCCTCCTCCTTCCTACATAATAACCTTGTCTTCTCTATTTATATTCACATCTATATTTAATGCTCACTGAAGACTACAGACTTGTGTTTGATGTTCAGCTGAAGACATGATTCATCACAATCCTCATTTTTAGTAATGGAAAAAGGCTGTGGTAGAAAAAAAACAGATGAGACTGCTTTTCATCTTGGTAGCCATGTAACCTTTATGTGAACTTGGAAAGTCATACAAAGAATGGCAGCCACAGCCTATCGCGGGTGATTCACAAAGTTTCCTGAATGCTGCATGATCTTTCCTAGCAGTATCTGATCTCTCCTTCTTTAAAGAATGCTCGTTAAAAATAGACAGCAAATCACCCATTCCTTGACCTACCATTCCTGCTGTTATTTTTAACATGAGATGTAAAAAACATTTTATTTATTATAAAAAGGTTTTTTTCAAAACAGGTATTATCATTTCAATGTCTGCAGTCCTAAGAATGAAAAACAAAGAGCATAGGTCAATTATTAACTTGTTTTTCACACTCTACCCTGTAGCCAGAGCCACTAGTGTTTTGCCTCTGAACCAGGTGGCCAGTGGACAGCATGACACTCCCTTCCCTGCTACCAACAACAACGCTCTAAGAAAAAACTACTGCAGGGTCATTGAACACAAACAACCAAAGAGCCTCTGATATTGACTCACAACAAAAAGATAGTCTAGTGCTCTTCCTTACGAGAACAACTGGAGCACCAAACAATTTTGTGTCATGGAATATATATGCTCAGAGTCTCCTGTACATCCTTGCATGGAGAATGCCAGTGTTCTTGGGGTTAAAAATATTTCTGTGCACAGAAGCAAGTTGCTAGCTATTATTTAGCCACAACTTTATAAATCTTTTTGCACAGAAGATAGATTTACCTCCCTCTTTTCCAAAGTACCTAATTTGCCTTAAAATAACTAACATCAGCCTGTTAGAGATCAGACATAGCTGGGTTAGATGACACTATAATTTAAGAATATAATTTAATGCTAACTTTTAATACCAATGTGAAAGATTGAAATTCCACTGAAATAGGTGAATTCATTAAACTGAAGTTATTTTCATTCTTCAGACTGTGTTCTTTACAGAAATAAGAAATAGTATAAACGACCTCCAAATTCACAGTTGCTCTTAGGAAGATTGCAAGTCTGTTTTAATTAAAAAATCTTTTAATTTCTGGAAAAGGAAAATCATGCATCCTTTAACTCTCTCATTCCTGCCTTTCTCAAAGGAGCTTCAGTCAAACGGGGGTTATGGTGGGCAAGGAACCTGAAGACCTGGCTGAAACTGCATTCACGTGGTAGTGAAGCCAAACCAGAAGGCATGGTTTGGAAGCCTGAAGTGCTAACCCTGAGAGAGGCAGGTGACTGAGGCAGGCTCATCTGATAACCTCAAATCACACCCCAGCACCATTTGCTTGCTCAAAATTGCTCCTCCAAAGGTATCGACATCCAGGAATGGAGCAGTGCCTCTGCCCTGGACGCCTGCCATGGTGACGGGTCAGAGCAGAGGGCACACATGGGTGCTTGCTCATGGGGAAGGGGCTGTGCCCAGGAGCACCAAGACGTGAGCACCCCAGCATCCTGGCACCTGGGAGCCTTTCAGCAAGTGTGCCCACACAGCCCAGCCCTCAATTTTGCAACATCCATGGATGTTCAAGTCCCCCAGAGAGCTAGCCTGTGACCTTTCTTGGATCCAGGCATCACTCCAACTGTCCATCACTTATAGTGGAGGCCGTTTTTGTGACCCCCTGCTGGTGAAGAGGACTGAGATGAGGAGAACGGGAGGTCAGAGTTGCTGAGCTGGCTCTGCTGGCCAAAAGACAACCTCATCCATGTTTAGCCTTAGTGATACCATTACTTGGGATGCCTGGAACTGGGCACCTCATGCAGCCTTTCACTCTGCACTGACACAGCATCACCGGGGGGGGGGGTCCTCTTTGCATGTGCATGCAGTACCTCTGGACTCCTCTCCAAATAGCATGCCATTTCCCACCTCCCACCTCCCCTCTCTCCTTTCCAGCAGTCGTACCTCATTCCTTCCTCTTGTCATTGCTGCCTGTGTGCCTGACCTGTGGGGCAGGGGACCAGTGCCCAAGCAAGTGCTGCAGGGAGGCTGGGGAGGGGACCAAGTGCAGGACAGCACTGAGGTGACTGGGCTGGAAATCAAGGAGGCCATGTTCTATATGTGAATGCAATTGCCAGTCCCAGTCCCGCTCTCCCTTCCGTCAGCATGGGCATTGCAGCACTACATAAAAGAACATCTGGCCTGCACACCCTGGAAAATTTTCCCCAGATGCATGAAGAGACTAAAACCAGAAGGGCAGATCAGGTGCAGCTCCATTTTCCTGCTATCCCCATCCCTCCCCACATCCCTATTAAAAAGCTATGATTGAAACCTATTTCCCTCCTTGTTATTCCTGCATTATAATTGTTTGTAAATGCCATTTTTTCTTTAATTACCCCTTCCTACATATACATGTGAATGATAGGGTAAAGAACAATCCAACATTGCAATTGAATTACAAAAGCATTGCACACGGCTGTCCTATTAACTTCATAGCAGTGATGTGTTATAAAATGCAAAGTGCAGAAAAGGGGGTAGTAATTTGTTTATAAATATGTTAATTAGGTGAAGCAAATGCCATATTGCCTGAGAAAAGAAAATCACTGATTGCAAAGTGTGCCTTCTAGCATGGATTTCACAGGGCAAAATGTAGTTAATAAAACTACCTTTATGCTTTGTATTACAGCTTTTTAGCATAAATAGCTAATAACCAATTTACATTAATGGTATTGGTACAAATGTAAATTAGGGTCTTTTTGTTTGTATTGCTGAAGTGGATTTCTATTGCCAGATGATTGTATTTGGCCATTTCATTAACTGGAGAGATCTAAGAAACAGATACAGTTCCAGGGCCTGCCCAAGGAATATTAATGTGGAAAAGAAATTGCACCACACACCTGGTTACACGCTGGGGCCTCACAAAGAGCTTGTGTGCTTTTCACACCCAAGCCTGCTCCTCCATCGCACGTGTTGGCATCGAAAGACCACATCTTGAGCATGCCAATACCGTCTCCAATCAGGTTGAGAAACAAGCCCTTCCCATCTCACCCAGCATTTCAAGATTTCAGCTGTTTTCCCGTTCTGAGTCACAAGCACCAAGGCCTTGGGAAGATGGTGGCCACCCACCTTAACAAGAAGAGAGGGCTGGAGAAGTGTAACTGTAGTCTGGGGCTGTTCACTTCAAAGAGGGGGGAACCAAGGTGTCAGAAACGTGGCTGTCCCCTCCCTGAGGGGGTTGGCTCTCTAAGTCCTGCTCTCCTCTGCCAGCAAATGCTCTCCCGTTCCCAACTGATGAAGAGCACCCTGCTCCTCCTCACTATAGCAAAACTGTTCTCCTGCAGCCAAGAGATGTGCCTTGTATTTTCTCCAGCATAGTCAGTGATTTGGAACCTTGCATGGGATTTATACCACCGTTTCTTCCCACCCCCCAGGTGATGGCTTCCTCACTTGACACCCGGAAAAAGGGATGGTTCCAACATAATGATTTTTATGGGTTTAGAAGGCAGGTGGAGAAAAGGGCCTTTGCAGGCTACTAAATCAATGCGTCTGCTAGTCAAAGATCAAATGGAAGTGTTGGCAAATTACTGGCGAGGCACACAATCCTGCCTGCTATAGCAGTAGAGGTTTTCCATTTCAGGCCTCATTCATCTGGGACCTTTCATATTCACAGGGCCTTTCCTTAGTCATGCTATGTAAGCAGCTACTGTATATACTGAAAGCCAATTTTCCCGTATACTTAAGTGTGCTGCTGAAGGAAGAATAAATCATGAATCTATTTCCAATTTCATTACCCTTTATGTGATACTGATACAAAAGCGCCCCTTTCCCTCATCTGCTTGTGTCTTAGATGAAGACTAGAAGAAAGGCTTCTTCTCTTTATACAAATTGGCAGGTAGCTGTTTTCCTTTCATCGATACAGAAGGCGACAGACATTTTCTACAGCAAGCGGATTTTGGAAAAGGGATGCATGCACTGGTTGTGTGTTGTTTCACTTCCAAGCATGTAATACACTACGCTAAATTTTGCTGCCGTCAACACCAGTATAACATCTCCAGAAAATCCTTGATGAACACAGAATAATTTTTTCCTTTTGAATATGAACAGCCATTTTAAAGAATCATTATGTAAATATACATATATATGTGTCAACCACAGCTCCCTCTCATCCTCACTATGAGCAATGTCATTCTAGCAGATCAACAGAACTACAGTAAATCTCAGACCTGCATTTATGCTGCATTGCTGTAAACCAAGAATAATTTCATTAAAGTTCATCAAATTGTGTTAATGCAACTCCAATGTAAATGAGGGCAGAAGGCAGAAACCGGCTTCATGACCTCTGGGTCCTCTTGCCCACTACAGGCACAGAACATAATGAACTAAGCAAACATAGTAGGGAAGATAACATTGTTTCTGTAGCATACAAAATATTAAAAGCAATTAATAACAACATTACAAAGTGAGTGTTATGCATGTCCAAGACTTACAAGAAGTTAAAGAGGAGAATCACTTCTCCAAAGACCTAACAGCAGACAAAACCCATCATATGAGGTCAACATCTCCAGTTTGCTCTGGTTAGGTAATTACTTAAAGTAGTTACCATCTGATTGCAATTAGGTGGACTAAGTAAAAGACTTCATGGTTTCACTTTCATTCCTAAGCACCAAGACCCATACTCCAGCTGGCTCATGTGGCTCTCTTGCATATTATGAGCCATACAAATACTAAATTGAGCTAATTATGATTCATGTTAAACTTATACCATCTGATCCAAATCCCATTATCTGAATACAAAGATTCCCGAGGGATTCTACAGGGTTTGGATCAGATCTACAATGACAAATGCCAAGTTTGTAGGGCCAAAATGAGCTGACTATACCAGTGTAATTTCAGCATAACTCTATTAAAGTCAGTGGGGCTACTCTGATTTATGAGAGTCTGGGAAAAGAATTTAACTATTAGTGGTTTGTGCTGGAATACAGTGTATGTCTCATTTTATAACAGCCCTAAAGATTTTGGGTTTATTTTACTTTTTAAATTATTTTTTCTTTCAGCTCTA
The DNA here is from genome assembly GCA_026413425.1 of Tringa solitaria. Classification (NCBI taxonomy): domain Eukaryota; kingdom Metazoa; phylum Chordata; class Aves; order Charadriiformes; family Scolopacidae; genus Tringa; species Tringa solitaria. The sequence goes on from JAOXJM010000019.1 coordinate 24,411,723, forward strand.
GCTGTTACATGTTCTCCTGAAGGTTTTACAGAGGTAAGATAGCTCATTTAATGACCTCATGATTTCTTCCAGTAAACATATTGGTTACAACCTATAATAGGGCAGGAAAGCTTTTAGTACAGTGTAGCCTTTGAGCCAAATTCAGCTCTTACTCACACTTCAGTGGGATTCTGTTCTCAGTTATCATCAATAATGTTGCCTAAGAGGAAATGAGAGAGAGGTTTGGTCAATTATACATGTATAATTTTTACAGAACCAGCTTGGAAATGACAGAAATAATCATTAACGAAGACTAATGGGAAGGTTCTGAGGTACGGAAATAACTGTTTACTGTTTCACTGTAAAGACAAGAATGGGAGGACAAAAAATGAATGATCACAAGAGCTACAACCTAGTATGGAGCGCTGTGTCTAGGAGACTATGGCTATTAATAAACTCATAGGGTGGTGTTTTTATATGGATAGTATCTTGAAGCTTTATGCAGCTGCCACAGCCTCAGCTCACATTCAATGAGAAGGCACCACCTGCTGCTCTGAAGCACTGAACAGGTTAAAAAGCTGGGTAAAACCGTGTTTGCTTCTGCAGAGGCTGGCTGGTTGAGGCAGCTCTGATAACTGGGGACGTGCCCTGTGCTTCCCTGCTGTTGGTGTCAACTTCCCGGTCCCCCCCACTGGGAACCAGCAGCCACCTGCACACCTCCCCGACACACAGGCATCGCAGAACTTTCCAGGTAAATAAAGCTGTCTGCAAGGACATACAGTTGTCAGTTGGTTTTTTTCCAAAAGTTATCTCCTGCAAGGAAAAGGCCCGTTTCTTTATCACTGGGAATAGCACTATCTACAACAGAAGGACACCAAGTCAGGCCAGTCTTTCCAGTGAAGCCCTACAGATAGACAAAGCTCAGGAGAGTTTGGCTGCTGATTTGATGCTTCTTACAAGCCCTTGAAGCTCTGAATGCCTTGGCATCATTATTGGGGGATAAAACTGCATATTCCATAAACCTGCCTTAATCTGGCAGGTTTTACAAGTGCTAAATTCCCTTTTAAGAAGGTGTTAAAAAAAGTACCGAGGCACAGATTTAATAGCTTGGATTTAGTCGGTCAAAATCAAGGGCAGGTATGGAATAGCTTTTAAAAAAGATCAAATAATGTGCATATCATATCCAGTGGATGTGGATGCAGTGATATACGGTGCAGTTCAGACTGCCCCATTTGCCCACAGTCACTGCATTACCAGCACTATATCCTAGCTTAAGTGCTTCGTAAAAGTGCTTCAGAATAGGGAAGTGCGAGAGGAGCCATATAAAACCGAATTCTTTTCCGTTCTATTTAAAAGTTAAAGGCACCAGTAAAAAGTGAATAAATATCACTCCTCACTTTATGCAGAGGGGAACATCCATCATGAAATCACTGATAAGCCTCATTCCAAAGGCAGCCCTCAGGGTTGGAGACACAGTGCCGTATCCAAAGGCCACAGTTGCAGAGGTGGTGGGAAGCTCCAGGCAGGGATAGCCACCTCTGGGGCAGCCTGCAGAGGTGGCAAGCCTGCTGCGATGCTTTGGCAGGGGGCCTGGGCCCTGAGCCACACCGTACCAGTTGCCACACCTAGAACATTTCATTTCAAAGGAAACAAGGATGCTCCAGGCCATCCATGGCATCAGAAACAGTGTGCCAATAACTGCCCTGGCTCTGACTGTGTTGCTCCTTGGACTCCTTCTTTAGGAGAGAAAAAACTCTTGTCTGTGATCTTCACAAACGCAGAGAGTGTGCAGGAACAAATAAATCGCCTGCGGAAATTTCAGGTGCCTGGGGATCTCCTCAGGGCCCATTTGCAATACCTGCTGTGAGAAATGAGGGAAATATTCACAGAATCACAGAATGATATGGAGTTAGAAGGGACATCTGGAGATCACCTCCTCCAACCCCCCTGACAAAGCAGGTCCACCTAGAGCAGGTTGCAAGGGAACATGTCCAGGTGGGTTTTGAATGTCTCCAGAGATGGAGACTCCACCACCTC
>JAOXJM010000019.1:24413838-24425825 GCA_026413425.1 Tringa solitaria
AGATGCTCCAGGCCTCTCATCATCTTTGTAGCCCTCTGCTGTACCCTCTTCAGCAATTCCCTGTCCTTCTTGAACTGGGGAGCCCAGAAAGGCCAGCAGACAGCAACCAGCCACTGGCAAAGCCAAATGCACCTCAGGAAGAGGTGAGGACAGGATTTGCACAGAAAGACAAACAACAGGGTGGAGCTGCCATACCAACACAAATTTAAATACTGTCTTGTGATCCAGAACAACTGTCTGAACTAGGTATTGTTGAAACTTCTCAGAAAGGCATAAGGCAGCACCTCCTGCCTGCTCTCCTGGAAAGACCTGCTTTTACCTGCTAGCACACTGGTCTGCAGTCAGAAAATGCAAATGTGGGTGTCTCACAGTTTCCCCAAGGACTGGAGCATCAGTCCAGCCTCAGACACAGCCCCAGCTAACCAACAGCATCGGGCATAATTGCAAAAAGCAAATCAGTTAGGTAAATACCAGACTGAAATTGTGTTGAATTACATGTCTGTCTTATCACGAGCTCCTGTCAAATGCAGCGACATGTCCCTTGCACTAGCCTCAGCAGCCAGTGTTGTCCCGTGCCAGCAGCCCTCCTCCTGGCAGAGGACCTGCACATCGAGCCATCTCACACTCTGGGCACAGCCATCAGCCTGTGCTCGCCCCTGACCAGAGGCTCTGGCCATGTTTCAGCTCTTCTCTTCAAGAAGTTGTTTCTGGAGGGTCTCGCTGATCACCGGCTGACAGGCTGGCCCCTGCTGCATGCTTATTAATCTCCTCTAATTGCTAGGTGGTGAAATACTTAAAACAGCTTCTTTTGTGCCTGCAGTGTAAATTTTGTTTGCACTATCCATATGGGGATGTTTATTTCTAAACTGTATTGTTTTCTACCCATCTGTGTATAAGGACAGGTGTAAAAGAAATCTCTTATTTGATGTTACTTATGTATGTGTTTCTTAGGAACAAAAGTGATTAAAGAAAGTGATTAAAGAAACTGACCTCATATATATGCCAATCTCAAAATGGGCTTCATTAAATTACAAACATAACAAGTTTAACTGATAAAGATACCAGATTATTTCCAGAGAAGGCTCTATTCAGAGTTGGAAGTAGTGCAGCAGTTCCCACAGCCCGACCAGGGGAGCTGCCACCTGCAGGGACAGAGCGGAGGGTCCCTGCAGGGCAGAGCAGGGTGACAGCACAGCCCTCTGTGGCTGCCACATCTGGCAGAGGGGATATTTGAGCAGCTGCTGTGGTATGAACCAAGCCATCGTTCTCCAGAAGATTTCTTTGACCAGGGCCAGGGACAACTCAGTTGTTAAAAAAACGTTGTTCCGATTTAACATGGACCATCTGCTCTACAAATGATGCTGGGCAGGTTTCGTTGCATTACCTGATGATGACTTGATGACTCAAGGTCAGCAGATCCTACACTTCACTTCATTACCCCATAGAGCCCCACAGCTGCATCTGGCCAAAGAACAGCTGGTTTTGGTCTCACTGAGACACTTTGGTCTGTCTGGGAATCCAGTCTTAGTATGAACACATTAGGAAATAGAAACTCAATCTCTTGCCTCCATAGTTTACTCCAGAAATACCACCCGCCCTGCACTATGGCTCCAGTCAGTTACGCCTTTCTCTGCTACATTAATACTCTTTTAATAGCTACCAGTCTCTTTCCACAGAAGTGTTACCACAAGTAAATCACCTCTCTGACAGATAATAAGGACAGCAAATGCTTTGATCCCAGATTCTGCATGCACTGAAGTGAGGTGAGCCTGGTGGGAACAGCTTCTCCATAATCTTGTTTTGAGAGGACAAAGTCCCTGTGGTGAGAGTCACTTCCTTAACTTGTCCCAGCTCAAAGCTGGTGTCTGAGGTGTCCCATTTGGTAAGAAAGGACAGCAGCCCTCTGTCTTTGGTATACAACTCCATTTTAACACACTGAAACTTACTTGGTTTAAATGGGTGCCCTTCTTCTGAGTGTGCTGTTCTCAGCAGCAATACTATTCCTTCTGGTGGTCTCTACTAATCCTTGTGGTGGCATAAAATTTTAAACAAATGCCATTTTATCTTTGGAAGCAGGGTTATTGATAAAAGTGTTAAATAACATGATGTTTAGGACAGATCTCAGAACTATAGTCACCCTAACTCCATAAGGCTTCCCCATGGCCAACCACTATTCCAGACCTGTATGTCCATTCCCAGCCCATGGGCTTTCCAAATATTAAAAGAAAAAAAAAAGCAACTGGATTAGAGGACTTGTGAAGAAAATGTCAGAAGAAAGAAATCAACCACCTACACATGCTACATCGTCACAGCTGAGCCTCGTAGGAAAATTTGTCCTCCCATCCAAGGAGTGTCTCAGAAAATCCTGGTTAGAGCTATGTTTTCTGAAGCCAGCTCCAGAAATCAGGCAGTTGTGACTGTTCAAATCGGTGACCCCTTCTGCTGCTTCCCAATGAGAGAGGCATGAACAAGTGCACCTTTGTTTGCTGCTTCAGGGTCATCAGGAGGTGATAGAAGTGCAGCCAGAAAATATGAGGCAATGCATAGAAAATGCCTGCGTCTCACACCTATGTCTACAAATAGTCTAGTGGAAACACACCAAAGCTCTGGCTGCTGCTTATGGTTTCCAACCACATTTCCTCAGGAGCAGCAACATGTAGAAAATATAGGTTTCCTTCCACTGAATGGCTCTGTTTGAGAGCTGGAAGCACTGCCCAAGGGCTGTGCCAAGTCACACAGGGCCCACAAGGCAAACACAGTTGTGTGTTATCAGTCTGTTGGTAAGGCTTTCCCCCACTGCTAGAAAGTATCTCTTTACACAGCGTCAGAGGAAGGATTGTATAATTGTTATCATATGAGTTTTGGATTTAGGATTTCCTGGCTTGCAATAGCTCTGTGATCTTCATCAAGTCACTTAATACCTTCCTGGCAATTCTTCACTCTTCAAAAAATGTAAGGATAAAAATGCTTCCCTATTCGTGGCAGGCTGTGAGGATAAACACGGCTCAGATGCTCAAGTGCTGCGATAGTGTGATAACGTATGTGCCATAAAAAGGAAATGTCTCATGAATACATTGAAGAAGACAGAAAACAGGTTAGACTTCAAGGAACAGCATATGTCATTCTAGCAATGTACAGTCAGACATTTATACAGCTTTCTCCTTCTCTGCTGTGAAGGACTAAAGCCATGGACCACTAGTATCATCTGCTTGTCATCAAAGCAACAGTGCTTAGTCAACAGCACCATAAGCTTCAGACAAGATCTTAACTGTGCACTAAAAATTAATAGTAAAACCTGCCTGGTGCCTGTAGCCTTTTACACAGAGGCGATGGTGCATGGGGAACTAACTTCATATCATGACCTCTGATGAAATCTCAAAGTCAGGAAGATGCCCTTGTTGTGGGAGAGAGGATTACCCAGACTTACAATGAAGGTCTTTCTGGCAAGTCATATCTGCTTACCATAATGGCTGGATGCAAATTTGCTTTAGCTCTCAGGAAAGGTTTAGGGCTTGTTCTGAAAAACAAGCTATGCTGGAAGGCCATGGTGTTCTAGGCAGCCTGAATGATTGTCAATTAAAATTGGTAATTCTGGTCAAAAGCAAACTCAGGTACACCACCTTGGACCTTTGTGTCCAAAATTTACCTCTGGGTTTAGTTCATTACCCATTTACTCAGACAGAGCCCCTACTGTGCTCTACATCATCCATCCAGTGCAGTAACTATAGGCTTGACCTTCACAGTGAAGCATCTGTACAACTTTTCAGATTGCCCTTTCTGCTATGACCTTCCCAGGTCCTCAAGCCAGGACAAATATTGATAGCAAAATTGCTATCTTGGTTGGGGATAAGAGTCGTGTTCTCAAACAAAACAGTCTGTCACAGCTTATAGTACCAAAAGGTAAATAAAAAGTCTGTAACTAGGGAAAAGAAAAAATCCATGAACCTCCAGCAGAATTTGGTGCAAAGTGGTTTGTAAAACCCTCAATGGGGCTACAGAAAAGGAGTTATTGAAAGTTCCTGGGATAAGCCCAGAAAAATAGAGAAAATCAGTTTTGAGATAAACATGATGACAAAATTTGATGGATTGAATACACAACCAGTGGTAAAAGAAGAGTGTACGAACCAGGAAAAAAAGGTAAAAAGCAAGACCAGCACTGGTACTCCACTGGTACAACAATGTCCTTCTAGGAACAACATAAAGCTGTCAGAATTTGATCTAAGCAAAGCAAATCTGTATGTCCATTGCCATAAGAAACAGGAGGAAGATAAACACAATGAAGAACAGCACAGAATATTGGGCTGCACCTAGTCAGACACAAACACTTTCATCCAGGCTGTTTCTGCAGTTTGATCAGGAGAGAGACTGGGCTCCTCAGGATACACTGACCCCATGTTATACAGTGGTGTACAACAATACTTTTGTCTGTCTTCTATTTTTATCAGAAATATACAAGAATGTACCAGCAAAATAACAACAATTCTGGAAAAAAAAATGTTTTTCTTCTGATTCATTGCTCTGCACACACAAAAAGACAGAGTCATATTCTCTGGGGAAGCAGATGTCTTTGGATCACATTTCTTCTTTTTCTTTCTCTTAAAAAGGAGAGGCGTTTAAAAATAGTATAGTATCATTTTAAAATAGATTTATCATCTGATTTTTCCAGTTTCCCTTAGGCTTTTATAATTGTGAAACTATGAGCATGGGAGGGACATCCTGTCATACGTAAAGAAGGCACCTTGAGGGGGACCTAGGTATGGCCATATCTCCTGCCCACACCTCAAACTTCTCCCTGTTCAAAGAAACACAGTCACAGTTGCCTTTGTCCCTTAGTTTTTAGAACAAAGGATGATAAATGCAAACAAATGACCCACAATCCTCATTCACACAATGGTATGTTTACACTTTTCTGAAATTTTAAAGGATCTTTCAAGGGGGTTTGGGTTTAACATGTGCATCTTTTCTAGCACACACTGCTCTCTGGAGCCTTGACATAAGAAGTCTAATTATATTTCCATAAAGATGTCTTTCTAGATGAGCTTTCTGATCTTCTTGGGTTTTGTTTGTGATTGAAAGGGTAATGTCCCCAAACTGCCAGTGTAAATCATTAGAGTTTAATTATCAAAACTGCTTTCTCCTCCAAGTAATCTTTGGCTAAACAAGTCAATGTGACAAAGTAAAGAAGACAATACTTCTTACAGACAGCTTGTATGCACCCACATAATGTAGACAGCAAGTGCACGTGTAAGGTTTTTATTTCAAGAAGGTCTGCAGGATCAGATCACATCCTTCATACTGGAACAGCAAAACATGGTGCACAAACTCAAGCACTGCTCCCTTGTCTTCAGATGTTTGTTCCAACATGGGACTAACCCAAACTCATCCGTATGAGGAAACTCCATTGTGGCTTCTCTGGGCATCCTCAGGTGTCAGCTGGATGCAGATGCCCATTCACGTTGGAATTGGTGGCAAAAAATCTAACACTGTATGTATGTTATTCAGAAGGTATTGTGGCCCTGCAAGAAAGTCACCATTTGGATCGATGACGTCAACAGACTGAAGTCCTGAATCTCTCCATTCAGGCAGTACAAGGGCAAAAGTGTGTATGTTTGCTAGAAATGTAAGAATATTTCCCGTTAATAGGCTGCATTAATGTCTAAAAGTTAAATTACAGTCTTTACACTTTCTCTGCCTTTCCTCTGAATACTCAGCTCCATTTGTGCATGTACAGACAAGAGAGATTTTGAATTAATAAACGTGGTATTAGGGCATGATCCTTTAAGCAACTCAGAGATGAAAGGCTGATTTTTGTTTCAGTCCTAAGCACACTGACATCAGGGGTAAATTTGGAGCTTGATGCAAGGGATTCAGCTATGCAACTGACAGTAAAGCTAATAGGAGCCACAAGAAAAACAAAATGACATTCTCTTCCTTGGACAAGAAATTAAATACAGATTGCAACTTATTCAAATAGTTCAAAGTCAATTACTTTTTCCAGTGAAATCAATTAGAAGGACTTTCCATTTCAGTTCATCAGGCTTGCTGCCCGCTGAGAAGAGTGACTTTATCTGGGATCTTTATCACCATTTGCTTTCCTGTGTTGTTGGGATTTCTTTTTTTCTTTGCCTGATTGATGATCAGTCTCATAAATACAACATTTTTTTTTTTCCAAAGGCAATTCCACTGCTTTCAATAACTAGCTAGAGTTTTGAAAAATCACTGGAATTTTCCTTTAAGACACTGTAAATGCTGCAACGAAGACCAGTATTAGCTGGATGAAACCTCCAAAGCTCACATCCCATTCCCCAACAGGCCTGTTAAAGTGTGGATCAGATCTGTGGAGACACCCTGACTAGGATCAGCTTTCATCCAGTGACCTCTCTAAAAATGGTGTGTGTACTTTGACTTGGTCTTCATTTGTCACTGTTTGGTTAAGGCGGATATCACTTGAATGGACTTGACCTTTCTCCATCGGCAGTAGCAGTACGCACAACAGCAGACTGTCACTTAGAAAACCACTACAGAACAGGGAGATTCATGTCTATGCTCCCTTTATTCAAAGACATCAACTCTCTCTGCTTATCTGTGCTGATCCCAAATTTTATTCTAGGTGACTGGGTGTTGGCATTGCCATCTCCAATATCTAGAATGGTTCCTGGCCTGACTACTGCCATTCATTCTTAAAACCACATGTCCCCACAAACATGGTATCTCTTCCCTCTATTTTCCATATGAGGTTTGTAGCTGACCCGGGGCTAGTATAAAATCAGTGCTCCCTCCCAGCGTATGTATAGCTATACCACCCCAAGCAAGCTGAGGATCCAGCAGCCAAATCACCAGGGCGTGATTTCTAACATTATTTACTAATCATCATAGCATTCAGCTGCTAAGTAGCCAAAGTAATTAACCACATCGTTCCCAACTTCCCATGCCCTGTAGTTCTCTCACTCGCGGTGGTTGTTCTTCCACCACCTGCCCGGTGTTTCTGAAGCAGCTGGTGAGGGATGCACCCCGACCTTCTGCTTGTGAAGATGGATGGATGTGAAAGATGCAGCCGGGCCAAACGTGCCAGTGGGGCAAGGGGTGGGAGGAGGTGCTAACACTGCTAGAGCTGTGGTGGTGGGGGATACCTTGCTATGCAGTCCCCAGGGGGAAAGGACATGGGGAAAAAAGGGGGTTGTCTGATTAGCATTTGCTCCCCCTCTCCTTGATACTACTATATAAAAGCACCAAATATATATGTAGTATATGCAGGGTTTGCTATCAGTTATCTAAAGGAAACTATTATTTTAAGAACTGTTCTTCTCAAGGTAGATTTGTTTTACTCTTGGATCACAATTTGCAGGTTAAGGGAAAAAAGTCAGATCTACACTTTCATTAAAAATCTTGGTTTAGACTGGGAGAAGGAGAAAGAGGGAGAGATCCAGATCTTTCGGAGAAAGAGCAAAGAGAGTGACGTATCCCCAGCAGACAGGTGACGGGTTTATTGCCACGACCGGTACAGAAACACCTGTGTCAGCCACCCAGACAAAACTGCACAGAAAGAAGGCTTTCTGATAGCTGGTGTTCTGATAAGAGGCAGAGCCTGTGGCTCAGCAAACACTCACGTGGGACACACGCTGGTGTATCCTGCTGGTATCAGGCCTCCACCGGTTCTGCTGTGAGCTGTGCCCAGCCCCGGGTGAGCCCCCCGCTCTTGGCAGGCTTCCATCTGCTAAGGGTGGGCTCAGCCCAAGTGCAGCCACCTCAACCATGCCTACCCTCTGGAAATGATTACACTCCAGTGAGGCATTTTTTCGAGGCACCCAAGGCAGCAAATTTCGCCCCAAATGAGATGCCCTCTTCCTGATGAAGAAGACACCGCCACACAATAGCAAAGGTGGTGGGAGCTTGATTGCCCGGAGCTGTTGTCCCCAGGGACTCCCTTCACTGGAGGGAAGCACCTTTCCATGGCAGGAACTTGATGCTTCTGGTGTGGTGTGCACCCAAAACACCAGGACACACTAAGCAGCCATGAAGGGACTTTATTTTTCATCATATTGTCCATGGAAATACAGTGCTTCCAAGCCACAGTGGTGATTAGATAGGCTGTAGGCTTCCAGTAATCATGTCTTTGGCACCACATAGAGTTTCAGGACAGCCGAGTGGCTTGAAGACTGTTTTGGGGCATTAGAGACATGAGTTCAGCTCAGCCACAAACTTCGTGGAGATAAACTGCTCAGCCTCTTCTGTGACTCATCTTCTGCCTACGCAAACAGAGCTGCTATCTCACAGGGGTGTCCAGAGAAGAAAATAAACAGAAATTGTGGTGCTCTCATCTACACCAGCACTGACGGCCAGGAAAGCCCCCAGACCTCCCACTCTTACTGTTCAGCCAGCAACCGGTTCAGAACTGACCACCACCTCCAAAAGTTCAGAGCATTTAGGCCTAGTTATGTCCTAGACAGAGGTTTTACATGTGCTTATACAGCTGAGGTTATAAGACTCTGAGGTTATAAGGCTCTGAGATCACTAGGGCAACTTACAATGTCACAAAAAACCCAGTTAATCTCATTGTTTTTAACATTTTGTAAATAAAAATAGTAAAGTGAGATTATTTTTTCCTCAAATATCAATTTAATTATTAATTCCTGTCGTTTGCCTTCACTCAGGAAATAGTTTTACATGTACAAAAAGTATAAAAAGGAGAGAAATGGAAGATTCTCTACATTACGAAGATGAAAAGAGTAAACATTGTAATCTGTGCAAACCCTTTGGAAACCCTACTCTTGCTCTTGATTTTATATCCACCCTGTATTTTAATGAACTCAGTTGAAATAATGAATAACCCATCTTCTACCACTGGAAAAATCCCTGCATTTCATAAGACACAAAACAGATGCTCTTATAGAGAGTTCATGCAGCTTATTTTCAAACAGATTCATATATATTCACATAGATTATTAACCCTGCAATCACTTGGAATCACATTCATGTACCTGTGCATGTACGTATGCATTTCTTTCACTATGTATGTTATTAGCAAATAGAAATGTTTAAGTTACAAAAGGACAACAGCTGGATCAGAACAGGATCCCAGTGGCCACTGCCTCATGGGATTTTTATAATGTTATTTTTACAGCAAAATCACTTGCAGTGCTTTATATACTATAATCGGCATATCTCAACAGCACAACCAACAGCATGGAGAGCCATCAGAAGCAGGGCAGGCAAGGGAAACAGCCTTCCCACCACACCAACAAGGGGCAAAAATATAACTATTCCAGTAATAAAAGCTTGTGACAACATAACCTTCCTCTGGGACAGTATGTAGTATTTCCTGTGTGTTAGCATTAGTGTTTACTGTGACAGTGAAGGTGTTGAAAAGGGCTGGAGAAGCTGAGTGTTGGGTTTCCATCAAAGGGCTCAGGGTGGGGAAGAGAGGATATCCCACATCAGCTTTGGTGCCCTGCCTCCTGTGAAGGGGGGCAGCCCCAAGAGTGCTGTGGCCAGGGCATCTTCCCAGGGGGCTGCAGGGGAATCCCTGCTCCTACCACCCCCCAGGGCACCTCTTGCTGCTCACTGGGTCACTTGGCTCTGCTGGATGAGCTGCTGGCAGCAGCCACCCCTCTGTGTCACCCTCTCTTGACCCTCCACTGGACTTATGCTTTGTGATCCTCTCCCCAGGATGCTGGCTGGAGCCAGGTCAGTTTTAAAAGATTCCTCCCACAATGTGTTTTCCAAAATCCTGCCATCTATTCAAGTCTCACGAGCTGCCTCATCCCTGGCTCCAGGAGAGCATGGGTCCCATGTCCGAGCACTGCCCCAATCCTTCCTGATCTGGCCTACCTGGACAAACAAGGCCCCCAACACACTCAAAGAGCCGGAGCCCCGCTTAAGCCTACCTCTTCCCTAAACTCTGGATACATGGACAGTTTCATACCTTCTCTATCCCTTTTCTAAATCTCATGATAACTTTGGTAAAGTTTAAAAAAAAAAAATGAGAGGGCCCTCTACTGGTAAATTAATTTCTGACTACAGAAGAAATAACAAAATTTGGCTTGTGCTGAGTTTCTTCTCTACCCTGTCAGCAGATCTGTAAGGTTATACAAAACAGCGTCCTTTCATAACTGCATTAAAGGAACAAGGACATCTGAAAATCTATGTGCTGGGAAGACGGCAGTGAATGAGGTCCCCAGGTTAGGGAAATCAAGTTAGGACAGTTTGCTGCTGATTTCTTGGGGCAGATTTAACTATTGAGTTAAAACCCACTGACATTAGAGGTGACATTACAATGTAAGTCAAAGGAAGGTGCTGCAGGAGTTCAAGCTGGAGAGCAGAGACGGAGAGGACACGCTCCCCTTCCCGTGTCCACACACTGATTATTTGGGTGCATCATGTATGTGTTGAATATCAAGTTTTCTCATAAAGGGCACAAATCTGGCCTGACTTTTGTGCCACACAGGCTGTCATCCATGTTTTGGGTATGAACACTGCTCTCCCCAATCTCTGCATTTCAGTCCTACTACAGCAGGTGTACCAATTCTGTTAGGACAATACTATCACCTTGAAAATTCAATTAGGGTTGAAATAAACCCAGAGGAGAGCAGACAGCCAATTAGGTGTAGGTTGGTGGTGGTGTGTGGCTGGAAAGCAATCAGTGCGGTGTTCCTCTGCGAGCAAGGAGAATCATACCCCAGGGCAGGAAGACAATCCTTCCTTCCCTATTCAGCTTTATCATAACCCTCCCTGGGATCTTGCCGTCAGATCTGACCATTCGATTATCCATGACGTCCAGCACAGGAAGGGAAATGCATGAAAAAGCACAGGTGAGGGATATTACACGTCAGGTATTTCTATTTCTATTATATTTCTCCATCAAGACCATTCAAATTATGAAATGTCCCCAGCAGTCTTTCCCCTGTGAGCGCCAAGCCATGGTGGGTGTCCTCCTGTGTTCAGTCAGCGGCCACACGCTGGCCACATACTAGCATGCCTGCACAGGACTGCCCCTGAGGAGGAAGGGATTCCTCAAAACGACAACTCTGTGAGCCCCTTCAATATTTGTAAGTTGCATTAACCCTGAGCACCACATGTTAGGGTATTGATCTAAAAGCTGCTTGATAACGCACGGAGAAATACTACATTGATAATATATGGCAAGGGGAAATACATCTGGGATATAATGACAACTTGTTGCAGTTTGAAATGGTGACAAAATGTGATTATCTGAGGTAAAAATATGCTACTAATCATTTGGCAAGAGGTCAAGCGTACTTCTGCTTCGTGGTTCCCCTGCAAAGCCCGACAATAAAAAGCGGAGGGAACAAATTGCGTGAAGGTTTTTTTCTCACTAGGATCAGCTTTTTATGTTCATCTATTGAATTTTAAAACAGCCAATTTGGAGAGGGAGCCTTAATAAACTGACCTATTCTCTGCAACACTGGTTTCATATTTTTCATCTCTTTCCTAATATAATCGATAGTAAAGGAAAGATTGGGCTGTAAGTAAAATTGCTCATGTGGGCAGTCAATGGCAAGCACTGAGAGGATGTTTCAAACACTCTTAATAACAATTAACATCTCAGTGAAGGTGTTGCAGCCGTCTGTGGGGCCAGGCTTAGTGCACTGTCAGCAGGAACCGCTTCCATCAGACCACACGCCTCTGCCACACAAGAAGTTTCTCATTTTTTGGAAAAATGTAGTGCACTGGGTACAAATTTAGCAGTGGTTAATTTCTTTTTGCAGGAGAGTACAGGACGCCTAATCTAATCCCCAAGTCACTTGGGGAAGAGTGACTGGAAAGCTGCCCAGATGAAAAGGACCTGGGAGTGTTAGTGGACAGCCAGCTTAATATAAGCCAGAAGTGTGCCCAGGTGGCCAAGAAGGCCAACAGCTTCCTGGCCTGTATCAGGAATAGCGTGGCCAGCAGGACTGGGGAAGTCATCGTGCCTCTGTACTCGGCACTGGTGAGGCCCCACCTCGAGTACTGTGTCCAGTTTTGGGCCC
>JAOXJM010000019.1:24425925-24450534 GCA_026413425.1 Tringa solitaria
TGTTGTGTGCGGTGTTGTTGGTATGGGGTTTGGCTGGTGGGTGCTTTTTTTTTTTTTTTGCGTCGGGTTTTTTTTGTTTGTTTTTTTGGTGGGGTTTGGTGTGGTGGGGGTTTTTTTTGGGTTTTTTTGTTTGGTTGGGGTTTTTTTATGTGGTTGGACTCGATGATCTTAGAGGCCCCTTCCAACCATGGAGATTCCATGATTCTGCAATCCTTACTCCAGAGAGAGGAGCTAAACCCCACTGTAGAGAGAGCAGGGCAAAAGGGGCAAAAATATCAGCAGACCCGAAAACACCCATGTCATGAATATCTATTGCCAACAGGACCCAGGCTGGATATTTTTCCTGATCATCTGCCACTGAGCACACCTTTCCCTTCTATGGCTTTATGAAGGGGTTACCAAACCAGCCAAAATTATCCCCTGAACACCAAAAATCCTGGCCACAGGTTTCCTTCATCCTTCAAGTGGGCACAAGGCTATTTCATATCTCCCAGGAATGCCTGCCACACCTGGAAGGATCTGCCCTGCAGGAAAAATGCAAAGAACCTATTTTTACATGTCTATACTGGGAGCCCAGAAGTTAATGTAAGTGCCATTTGTAGGTAGTGGACTTCCTTTTTTTTTTTTTGAGTAATCTTGTTTCAAGAATTGCAGAATGGATTTTATTATTATTATTTTATTTATTTATAAAATGTAAGGTATGCGCTTAAAACAGAGAACGCTCTCCAGCTGTCAGGTATCTTATGTCAATTCATTATTCATAAACCTGATATTAATTTTTTAGATGTTAAGCTATTGTCCAATAGCTGGTTGTGACATTTTGGAGGAGGAGGGACGTGAAAATAAGTGCTTTTTAACCGGGACAGATTCATCGTACAGGAATTGGAATTGCAAGTACCCCTCACTGCTCCACTACTGACTTAATCCTCTTCTACAAGGTGATTTCTTGAAACCAGTAATGTGCCCCAACAGCCTCCTTTATACCCATTTGTCTGTCAGCATGTGTGAAGGGGATGCAACTTACAAAAGGATTAGCAGTGGAAAGTGGAGAGAGGTACCAAATGACACAAGATCAGAATCAAATACTTCTGCAACCTTTTAACAGAGCCCTGATGCATCCAGTTATGAGCAAATTGGGATTTCATCATCTAAGTGACAATCAGATCTCAGTAACATGCAAGGAGTCAGCTGGGCTGTGGTTTAACTATATCCCAAGCACTGAGAAACTGGGAGGGTTTCACACAAACTCCCTGGAGACCAGAGGCATCGTGGTCCTGTTCACAAAGAGGGTCACTGCACTCATGCACCTCTCCATCCCATGGCCTGAAGAACTCAATACTTTGCCTGAACTGATGTCATCTGAGCTTTCGTCTTCCCCTCACACCTGCACTGTATGTTCTTGGGCTAATTTTCTGCCTAGCTTGCTTTGGCCCGTTTATTCCAAACTATCCACTGCTCTGGGTGGCCAAGAACTATCACTGAAATAACCATGCAAGAACAAAGGAGGAAATATTCAAAAGCACAGATGAGCATGAGAGTCTGATTTTTGTCTTTGAAAATTCCCCTCATTAGTATTACAAGGATATCTTGAGAAGGATGCCTGATAGTGGTGGCTCATACAGCGAAAAGAAAGACAATGTTCACATAATACAGACATATTTGCCAAAAGCCAGCACAGAAGCATCATTGCATTACTTCCCAGGTGCTACATGTGTTCCCCCGGGCACTCTCTGCTCGTACACCATTGCTGTATGTCAGACCCTTACTTAACACCTTCAAAGAGAAGAAATAAAACCTTTTACAGAGTCTGTAGACACCCAGAATCAGTGTTGTAACAAGCACCCACCCAGCAAATGTAATATTCCTCTTGCTTTCTCATTCCGATTTCTACTTGTTCCATGAAAATAAAATCTCCTCTCTACACAAGCTTTGCTCTATAATTCACTCTCCAGTCTCTGTTTAAAACACACCAGATTACAGCTATAAGCTGCTTCAAATATCTTGAGAACTTCTGCAAAGCACAATGCAAATTTGAAAAGTTCAAGCCTGGTGCTAATGCAATAAAAGAACGCGAATATGATTCCAGATATACAGTTGGTGTAATGCCTTTAGGAACCGCTCCATCAGTTTGATTTAGCAAATGATTGTATTATGTTAAAACAGCTAAATTGGATAAGAGGGAGAGGGATTTGTTGACGTAAATCTTGTCTCTGGGTTCCAAACTCCTCCAAGTAAATGCAAATAAGAAAATATATACAGAGAGAACTGCCAATTTCCCCTGAGATCTTTTTTCAAGGAAGCAAAAGTCCATATTGGAAATCAATCCAGTTGTTTATAAAGCAAGAAACCTCTATTGGAAGTCAGCGGGAAGGAACATTGGAAGCAAACCATCAAATAGCAGAGAACAAAGGGAAAAAATACCCAAACTATATCTCCCAAACTTATTGTTTTCAAAAGTGGTTCTGATTCTGACCTCATCGGCAATAAGTCAAGAATAACTTGGGATGTGTCAGCCAAACATCACCAGCTCAAATCAAATAAAACACAAAGGAAGAGCTATCAGGAATAGGAGAATAGCTTTAGGAAGGGTCTCTGTGAATAACCAGCCCAGAGAAGAAACAAGGCAGGAACAGCATTAGGCAGCAGAAGTTTTTTGAATATTTTGCAGAGCTGACATGGTGAGCTGGTAGCAAACTTCAGCCTCCCAACTGACAATGATAGCTATGCACTTTAATATTTCTCCTGCCAGAAGGGTCCTGCCAAACAATATCCGCCTAGTGAGAACCGGGAGCCTGGGCAGAGGCCAGGGTGGGAGATGAAGGATTTGCCTCCCTCCTGCTTTCCCTTGTCCCTATAGCTCCCCAAAATCAGGAGGAAGAGAGGCAGGGAGCAGAGCCTGCTGGACGCACTCTTCCACAAACAGCTGTGATTTTACCCATCGATTCTTCTTCCAGTCCAGCCTTGTTTGTCCCCAGCCTCCTGCTTAAATAGGTAATTGAATATTGCTTGGCTGAATTAAATAGAAGATCTGGGAAATAAGTGCAGCTTCATGCTGTAGAAATGATGGCAAAAATTATCGATACGTACATCTGTGTAATGCTAAACAGCTGTCAAGAAGTAAAAAGAAACAAATCTGAAACGACACTGTTATGCATCCCCATAAAAAATTCTTTCCCTGTAACCATTACTGCTCCTTCTTCTGTTACGCCAGCAGGGAAACATTTGCTAGGTGCTGAATTAACTCATTAAGATTATTCAAAGCTCTGATTGCTGAGTGATGGCCAAAGGCTGGTTGGTTACTGTCCCTCTGCCCACAGGCTGGTGTGGCCATGCTGGTCACTTGCAGCCCTTTGTCCGGGTGGATGGTGGTGGCAGTGATGGTGACAGCTGCCCGTGCTCAGCATAGGTGCTGGTGCAGGGGAACCTCAGGCCACGCACTGGGCACTGGTTTTGGGGAGAGGGATCCATTTTAAGGGTTTCCAGCCTGGAGGTGCCTGGATCCCAGCCTCAACTTGTCCTTAATTTGAGCCAAGTCATCATGGAAGCAAATGTGAGTAAGGTAGATCCCAACAGGTGGCACAGCTGCAAAGCTCCATTATGGACAGAGGCTGACAAAAGTGGAAAAACCCATGCTTTAACTCTTCCAATGCAGAGTGAAATCACAAGGGCATCTTGCCCTTGCTGCAAAGCCACAGGACCTTGGTGACTGTGGGGCACAGGGACTCATCCCTGGGACACCGGCAGGAGCGAGCTGGCTCCGGCACCTCTGCCCACCCAGGCACCACTGCTCCTTGACCTCTTCCAGCCCACTCCTCCTCGGCAGTGACTGCTCTCACTTCTCCAGAGATGCTATCATTTTTTTGGCAGGCTAGGCAAACTCATTTCTTGTCCCAGTGGTACGTATTAGCACCTGCCCTAGTACTTGACGAAATCCGCAGCACGTCACTGATCCGTTACAGAGTAAAATGCTCTTTCCAGCTCAGCACAGTCATGGAACTGCCTGAGAGCCTTGCCATACACTGAATCAGACATGGTCTGTGGCCATTAGAAACTAGTGCCCACATATTGTTCAGGCATTTAAGTTAGATCAGTTAGATCAGCATCACCTCTTTCACCAAGACAAAATAAAAGTGGGTATGGCAATCCGTTTGGAAGAGGCTGATCCCGCTCTGGTTTTTAATGAAGGCAAGGGCAATTACTCTGAGAAACCAGAAAAGAGCAACAGCTTCTCACCTGCTCATGCCCTTGACATGGGGAAAATAAAGAACAGCAACAGCAAACATTCTTTTTTACTGATGTGCAGCTCAGTCTCTGACAAGGAGTCATGCCCTAATACCAGGGCTCTGATCCCATGAGGGTAGGGTTGAAGCTAAGGGCCAATGCTCCTGGCTACCAAACCACTGGAGGAATGGGTTTATGCATGGAAAAGAAAGGAAGCTGCATGTCTTTCCTTGGACTTTGCTGGTTAAAACCAGGACATCCCGAACTGCTGTATGACTACAGCATCTCAGGCCAGGAGAGAACCCAGGTTTCCTCACAGACAGGGCTGCAGAAAGTGAAGCAAACAAAGATCAAAAAAATCTCACTTGCCATTCAGCCAGTATTGTATCAAATAAGAACTTTTCTTTTCTCCTTGAGAGCCAGTTCTCATTGATGCTTATAGATATTCTTGCATTGTCAGCTCATATTTTTGCAGTCCTTCCCAGGGGACTGAAAGAACCTTATTACCATTAGGTAATTTAGTCTTCTATTTCCCTGTTTAAATTGTGGCTGTGACATAGCATAAGGGGCACAGGTACAAACTGTAAAGGCACAGGAACAGATAAGCTCACTGGAGGTCTCACTTGGTGTCTTGCAGAAATCCCTGTGGAGAGTGCTTCCTCACTGCAAAGGCCCGTCACTCAAGCCACAGCAATTCATTTTTCATCACAGGAGAGGGAGTTGGTTGAGATGGCATCATCATAACTCTATTTTCACCCCGAGACGAGCTGGGACTTCACCAGCACTTGTTCTCAAACCTTATCCCACTCCTGGCCCGTACCACCCTGATTTAATAGTCTGCTTCCACTCCTGCAATGTCCACAATCAAAAATGTCATGCCTCTGAGATGTGAAAATGTTTCTCCTTCCCCTTTGAAATCCCTACGTCAGCTGTACATTGCCATGAGACTCCCTTAAGGAAGGGAAAAATATGTTCATACAAAAAGCTCAGGTGCTGGAAAGAGTGGTTTTCATCATAAAACATCTGACTGCTGCCTCTGCTTCTAGTAAGAGTCATTGTGGCCCTGCACATGGCCAGCTTTCAGCCCTGCTAGTGATTGCTTTTCCCAAGTTCACCTGCCGGAAAATCAGAAATAGGAATAAAACATCCCGACTCCAAGTCTTACACTTCAACCCTATGGCCATTGCCTCCCTCTTTTGCCTTTGCCAATTTTATACTGTCCTGCTTGCAATGACATTCATGCTCTACAGCACCTCTCTCCTCCAAACAAAAATCAACAGAAGTCACTGCTCTATTAATAAATGAAGAAAACAAACTTTTCAGCAACTCTAACAATTGCTCAGAAAGGATGAAAGCACTCCAGAAACCTGCACTGCACTGGGTTTCTAGAGCAGTAACTGTTGTACTTGGACTGCTCCGCTTCCCCTTGCCCTTTCCATCATGAAAAACCAAACTCCTGGATTGCACTTCACTCGAGAGTGTGTCAAGATCTACCATTCTGTACCAACCTGGGGAAAATATGGAGGGGGGGGTATAATAGCTATAACAACTAACTTTGTGTATGTATCCACCAGACCTGTACTGCTGGATAAATATACCATATGAAAAACCCTAGGAGAAGAGAGATTATGGTAACAGAGGCTTATCTTTATGATATTCGATTAACTGAAAAGGAGCTAAGCAAATAGTGAGTTCTCTTCAGCAACCTTTCCTCCTCGAGCAGGGCAGTATTGAAAAAAAGAAAGCAAAAAGCCTATATTTGGATACAGCAAGTTCTTGCCAATGCCACGTTCCTGCATCCCAGGCTGCTGCCATCCACCAAATGTTTGGGGAAGGAGAGCATCACCACTGCTGGCAGCCTGCATCTCTCAACAGCACCACGGTCACCACACCAGGACCTCCTGGGGGGCTTCAGAGACAAGAGGGGCAAGGCAAAAGCCAAGTCCCCTTGAAATTAATAGCAAAACTTCTGCTGAATTCAACCAGGTCAGGGCGTCATCCAGAGACTTTCTCAGCAGAGACCTCCATTTCTGACTTCATTTACTGCAACAGCTAATTAAATACATTCCAACTAACATTCACACCAGCAGCACATCACGTTGCCTGGTACCCCAGGTGAATCTGCATGCAATGATTCACCCCAGGGAGAAGGAAGACTCTGCTGCCAGCCTGGGGTGGAGGAGTCCACACTGAAAGAGCACCCATATGTCTGTGTGAGACAGGACTGGGAGTTCACAATGGCAGAAAGATAATTCAATTATCCATTTAAAAAACAAACAAACAAACAAACCCCCGTGGAAAACACTCAAGTACATCTAATTTACACCTGCTTTTTTTGCTAGAAGTCTGGCCCCAGGGTATATGTAATGATGCAAACTAGAAAAACTCTTATTTGGGCAGAGTAATTGTGCAACCTCAAAAAATCTCCTTCACATTAAAGACCTGTTTGTCTTATAAAACTGAAAAAGTCCTGCTTGGATGTTAACTATTTTGTAGGCATCTCAGACAATATGTTATTTGCATCAAGATAGAGATGGCAGAACTTCTCAGGCGAACCTTAAATAGATATTTCAAGGATTTCTTTTTTTCTCTTTTTTTTTTCCAGTTTTCTATGTGTAAAACCTAATGGCTTGTTTTTCTCTTTTCTCAGAGAGAAAAAATGATCCTGATTCAAAGCAGCACTGAAACACAAGGCTCTGCCAGATGTTACATAAACGATGATGTAATGCTGAAGTATTTCATTACACATGCAGCTCTGTTCTTCAGCCCAGCAGTGATTTATTACATTTTGTCAATTCCATTTTATGTACCCACATCATTTTTACATCATTTTTCTTCATGACATTGTTACATTCTCACAGAAGCACATAGAGATAACATCATAACAGTGCAGGCAATGAAGTTATCATTTTACAAATAACGTTACTAATAAATAAGTGTACCAGTGAGGGGGAAATGGTCTGTCTGAGAGACTGAAAAGCAAATTTACCTTTGAATAACCTGATGGGGGAGAGAGGCCATAGGTCCAGTAAGAAAAATGAGTTTGTATCCTTTCAGAGCATCTTCTGCCTTCATGCAGAACGGTGAGGAAATGCTGCTCTTGCCTCTTTTCAGTTTAATCTCACATTCTCTTTGTTTTCCTAATGTGTTCCATGTGCTGCCGGCTAGATCTCATACACCAGCTGCTAGGTCAAACAGATTCATCAAGAAGTGCAAGAAGATAAACGCGTAAAATCTGTTTTGATCCTGAAATTATCAAGCCATAAGATACATTAGCTTTTTTTTCCCTGATCTTCCATCAAGGTTTGTTAGAAAAAAGCACACCCAGCAACATTGCTTCTTATCGGGAGAAAAAGAATTCCAGAAACTATAAGCTAAAAATATATGAAGGTCATGTCAAAATAGTGCAGCAGGATACTTAAAAGATGCATTCCTACAGCAATATAGTTAAAGAAAATAACCCTTTTAATGATCAGGGTGCCAAGAATCCTGTAAGACAGCTGAAACAGAGAAGTCCTCTTTTCTAGCAGACAGCCATTAACTTGCATCATGCAAAATGTTGCAGTGAGAAGATGCAGCTGCAGCTCATACTAATTTAAAATTTCCTTCTTCCAAGGAGCACAGGGCCAAATTCTGCCTTTGCTATGTCACCCGAAAAATCAAAGAAATTTGCTGTTTTAAATGGTGTGTCCCCTTTGGGCATATAAAAGGCATATCCCTGTTCTATGCAGAGTCTTTGCAGGTCAGTATTTGTTACTTGGTAGTTAAGGTACAGGTCAGCAGAAGACTCGAGTATATGCCTAATTCTCATTAACTTCAATGATTAAGCACATGCTTAGAGATTTGGCTAAACCAAAGCTTCCTTCTATTCTTCAGGCTATGCTTGGGCCCTATTCCAAAGCCCATTAAAATTTGTCTGAGGCCACCCACCAACTGCACTGCATCTGGGATTTCATTGCAGAGCACTCAGCCTACCCAAAACTGTCAGTGTTTCACAGAGACGTGCTTCTACACTTACAAATAGCTGAATGCTTCCCCAGTCCATCAAAAACAAGCAGTCCAGAAAGGAAACTGCTTTCTGCTCCAGGACAGCAGGACAGCTCTGAGTAGCTGTCTGGACCACAGACTACTCTTACTGTCTAAAGCGAGTGAAGAGATAAACTGGGTTTATTTTGACCCCCTGCTTGGGTTTCAGACCATTCATAATTAATCCCCTAGTTGCACTGGTATGTTGAGCCTCGCCACCTACTGCTGTTTGTGTCCCTCAGCTGGTGAGACTCCTCTTTCCACCAAAGGTAAGCAGAGAGTAGATGTGGAGAACCTCAACATACAACAATTTTTTTCTGTCTCTAGTTAAGACAAGATCTTCCCAAGCAGAATCTTCTTAAAAAGCTATGCCATTCTGCCTTTATTGTTTATTTACTTGCATAGACCCAACCAGCCATGGCAATGCAATAAGTCATCTCTACTGCCATTTTGCAGTTCAGAAGAGGGGTCTGCGGGCAAGGGGAGGCATGGAGAAGGGAAAGGAGTTGCTTATGGTGGTGCAGAAGATCAATGGCAGAGCCAGAAACAAAGCCAGGTCTCCCAAGCTCCTGTTCTTTTACTGGACCTTGCTATTACACTGAAATGCCAACTGAGAGCAGAGTTTCAACTCTTTCGGGTGCTCCAAGGAAAACATTCATAGGTAGTTTTGGAGGTTCAGTCTCTTGACTGGCTCCTACAGGGCTTACATCTCTGGGGTGTCTCAGCAGCAGGTGAGATGCTGCGTGGCTGGTGGGACGGCATGTTTCCGGCAGGGCAGAACCCTCTGCCTGGCTCCAGGCATCACTCATGGAGCCCATCAGGCTCTGAGAAGCCAAGGCTTGGCTTAGAAGCTGGCATTGGTTTTTTTTGGAGGGGAAGGAGGAAGGACTGGTGTTCAGATGTTTCACAAAGACCAAAATAACTGCTCACACCCCAGCAATGCAACGCAGTCATCCTCTCAGCCTTGTCCTGTGCAAGGATACCTGGAAATGGAGAAAGAGCTTATAAGGTACCATGGCACACATGAGAATATAACCTGTCAGTGGGTGCAGGCTGCTTTTATCTTCTCATTAGAGTAAAAAAATTTAAAAAAAGTTCATTATCTAACTAGCCATGAGATTTAAACTGGGGCAAATATGAGTTTGATTTCTTTTCAGATAAAAGAGATGTTACAAATGAGAATTTTATCTTGCATGGAGGCGTGACAAAGTATGAGACAGAATCCTTCTTGATTACAATCTTCCATCATTTTGATTTTATAATTACTGAATGGAATCAATCAGCTTTCAATTGTTACCTTGGCGAAAGATTAAAACATCATTACTTGTCATACATATTTCACACTTTAGCAAATTTTAATAAACTGAATGCATGAGAAATGGTCATATTATCTTTCACGGCACTGGGATGCTAATGACATTTCTATTGATTTTAATTCATATTTGTTGGCCAAAATAACTCAAGATTCAGGCAAGGCATGGACTCCCATAATCAACACTAGCAAATGAAGACTGCTGAGCACTGAAATGGCTAAAATGGAACCATTAATCAGAAACATCATAAAATAATTGCCAATGAGCTAGGGATGTCTTATCTTCCTAATGATCATCCCTTATGTTCTATCGATCCATTTATAAGGGGTACATGCTGGCGATCTCTCCGTGAGAGCACCAGGGAGGAGGTAAAGGAGAGCACCACAAAGTAGGTGACGCAAGACGAGCAGAGGAAGCCATCTCAGACTCAGCTGTCCATCAGCAATGATAGCCCTTTTCACCACCCTGATACTTCGGTGGGAAGCCAGGATGTCTCCTCAGGGATCTGGTCTCAGTTTGCTGTGGCAGAGACCTTTTCCTCATGGCACTCATGGCCCAGGCCAGCCAGCACAAGCCCTTTGGACCCACCAGCAGTGTCCCTACCAAACCACAGCTCATGCTGGCACTAGCCTTTACAGCAGTCAATCCCACAACACGGTGTGTATGTCAGGTCTCGTTCCTGCTGTGCTAGCCTGCTCCATGAAAGGTAGCAATGCCTCTTCCATTAATAAAGTGATGGGGAGCAGGTTTGGGAGGTTTTTGGTGGGTTCTGAATACTTTTTAAATACAAATTATAGGACAGTCTGCTTCTCTGACTACATATACTGTGAGTAAAATCCATAAAGTTATCCAACTAAGCTAAATAATCCCATCTATTAAGACAAGCAGAGATACTTATTACTCAGTATTCCTGAAAGTTTTAGAAATGTAATGCAACCAGCACTTTTTTGCTGAATCATATTTTGTTGTTTGAACTCATATTGGTGCTTTCTCTTCTACTTCTAAGCACAACTTAATAGCAAGATGATGTAATTAGATCTTGAATTACTCAGACTTCATTACTATTATCAATACATTACAGAACATTTACTAATATACTCTGAAATGTTATAAATAATTAAAACTTAAATACATTTGTTGAATTAATACAGAGCATTTTGTGATACATTTTTTTTCCTTCTTCTCCCATGGTCCAATACTGGGATGCTATTAGCCCACAGACCTGCAAGCTTTTAAAAATCAACTCATCTCTAAGCCTTTGAGGAGTGCCATTAACACCAAAAGAGCTAAACACATCTTTAGGGTTGAGCACATGCAGAAGTGTTTGGAAGATCAAGATTTAGTTTTTCTGCCTACTGTTGATCTCCTTGAGCTCCCATGTCAGTCCGTGGAGTAATTAGGTTTACCATCCCGTAGAGCAACCCAATAGTACTTGCTCAAGCCTTTATTGTTTTAATGCATGCACTCACAGACATATGCGATTCACTGATTTACAGCAGAATTTCATCAGTCACGGAGCACATTAGCAAAACTGTAACTTAGCTGAATTACCAGATCCCTACAATTACCATTGGAAACCTTAATTGTTCCTCTCCTCATTGCCATCAGATATAAACATCAGTGACTAGGTATACTAGATGTCATGTTTTTAATGTGAGTAATGCAAAAAAGTAGATTTATTAGCACCCTTAGGGAGTGTTTGTTCTAGTGGTGCTGTGGTTTTGGTTTCAGAAGTCTCCCGCACAGAAGTATGGATGTAGTGTTGTATCTTCTTAGTAAATATTACGATTTGAGATCCAGCTTTACCAGGAGTAGAGAATTAATATCTGCTGTGGTAACCCTTAGAAACCATGTCCCATCCTGTTACACAGTGTAGGCACATGCATAACTGTTCAACAGTCCCTGCCCTAAAAATTGCTAACTCACTTGCAATGCATGATATAATAGCAGATAAAGTGGATTATACATATCGTTCATTGCAAACCACTTCATTACATAAGGGAAGTGAGACATAGGTACTTGGAAAACAAAACGTGACATGTTCGTTAGTATATTCCTGCTGGAAACAAAGGACAAATTCCCTGCATTCCCTCTGTTGTAGAGATGACCAGTTACTTGGTGAGTCTGGCTCCTCCAAGAATTGCACTGTGAGCACAGGCAAGCCAGTGTTTTAGGGTTGATTCTACACTGTACAGTGTTGAATGAAATCCAAAGATACCAGTAGGGACAGAGGAGACCGCTTTAGAGTTTGGCATGGATGAGCATATATTTAGG
Source organism: Tringa solitaria (assembly GCA_026413425.1). Classification (NCBI taxonomy): domain Eukaryota; kingdom Metazoa; phylum Chordata; class Aves; order Charadriiformes; family Scolopacidae; genus Tringa; species Tringa solitaria. The sequence continues at coordinate 24,437,760 of JAOXJM010000019.1, forward strand.
GACAGCATGAACTGCAAACCCAAAAAAGACCTGCACAAAGCTGCATCGGCTGAGAGCTTGGCTCTCAAGTGTTTTAAAAATGTATCAGGGATGAGTGCATGTCACTGCGTCACACTACAGCCTTCAGAAACACATTTCAAGGCTGTTCAAATCAAGTTTTCCCAATACTCTCCCTCTTCTAGCTGACGCATTTGCTAGGTTAACTAAGGCATTCTCATAAGCAGCAGAAACATTGCAAAAGCCAATATTTATTTTAAGTTCTAATTCTGCTAAAGTTAAAAGACATATATGGCAGGAAAAATTGAACTGAGCTTTGAGCTGTAATGAAGGGAACCATGGAAGCAGCCAATGCTCTGGACCAGCAACACCAAAACCCAATGGATTGTGAATATTAATCTTCTCCCACTCAAAGATGATAAAACATGCTTCCCTTGTCCCTCCACACCTCTTCAGAATGGGAGATATGATAACCCTCAAATGCTTTAGCAGAAGCACATATTACAGTGGGTTTTTAAATGGCTTCGTGCATAAAAAACATTTTTCCAAGCAAAGCCATTCATGCACTTGCCTTCAGTTTGAGGCCCCAGGCAAGCTCTCCCACATCCATAAAATCAAGAAATTTCAGCCTCTGAATTTCCTTGGCAACGGGTGAGTTGCCAGCAAAACAGTTCTGCTCATATCAGCCCGCAGGACTTCATGTCCCCACCAGGAAAACATGGCACCAGGAAAACAAAATCCCACTAACTCACCAGGAAGCCAGCAGCATTTTTCTTCTGATTATAGTGGCTCGGGAACAATCAGGCGCTGTCCTTCACATCCAAAGGCACAAGAAGAGACACTAAGTTTTATCTTGTTGATGATTTGTTGATTAATGGCTTCCTAACAGTCGAGGTCATTTACTGCATATCCAGCATGACTGATGCAACATGTTGTGGTAATAATCTCAGATCAGAGGGACATCAAAAATGAGTCGTGAGGACAGAATTCTCCCTTTCCTATTCCCACATAATGGCCATTTATAAAGCCACAACAAGACTCAAAGTGCACCTTGAAACACCAAATTTAAACATAGGAGCCTGACTTGCAAAGTAAAATGAATGTAGAAGAGTTTACTTGCTATATGTTTTGAGCTTTAGAGGCCTCTTATGGTATCACTGTTAAAAAAAAAATCAATAAAATTATGGCAGTGACACAAAACCAATAAAGCTGATAAATTTGGAGTGAAGGAATCACTCTTACACTACATCGGTCCCTAAGAGAATAAAGTGTGTTGCTAAACTAAAGCCTCATTAAGAAGTGATGTACTCTTCCTGTTTTCCTTTCCATGGTCACTGGTTACCAGGGTTTCTCCCTTCTAATCAGTTCCTTTTTAATATCGTGCTTATACTGGGTGAAATATTGGCTCTAGAGCCAGTGTGAGATTTTCCGTTTACTTCAGTGGGGCCAGAACCTCACACTCAGATTTTCCTGTGCCTCTGGCTTGGCGTAGCCCTGCAGGCCTCTTTCTGCCTTGCACCTCTGCCCACTACCTCCCCTTCCCAACCCTCTGCCAACCAGGTATCTCCACATCTCCATCAGTAGCAAGAAATTCCTACCTCTTACTGAGCACATGGCTCATATACATGTGTGTGGACACAGATACAGATATGGATATGCACATGTACATATGTATGTGTATGTTTGATTCCAAAGAGGGAAAAAATAAAGTATATACACCTAAACTAGAGATTTTGAATATGTATTGGTCCCACTTCTGTATTAGCCTACACAGTTATCCTGCCCAGGGACCCATGAGCACAGCCCAGGCCATCTCAGAGCATCAGGACACTGGACATGTGTCATCTCCTGGTCCCCAAGTTTTGCCTCTCCTCTCCTCTAAATTAGGTGGGACTTGGAAAGATTTTGGACAGGACTTCCCGCAGGTCTGATATGTGGTCAGGGTCATGGGGACATTCCTGTCCTCCCTTCACTGAGGGTCATGGCTCTCCTTGGACTCTTGTTTCATGCAGACATCTGTTTGGCCGTAGGTTGACATCAGCACAGGAAAGAGAGACACAGGCTTCAGGGTTGGTGAGGAGCTGCAGGTGAATTGGACTCCCTCTTGTAACTGGCCGATTATGCCCTTCTCTGTTAGAACCATAATATACTTTTAACATCTTTATATATGTATAGGGAAGTGTCAGTTCTGTTGTTGTTATGTATTGTTAAAGAAGCTATAAATGTCTTATGACTCAAGGATCTCCAGCCAGAAGAGAAGAGCTTAAAAATGGAACAAAATTGCTATCCATAATTTAAATGGGCAGCTCTCCCATTGAAAAATGCTTTTCAATTTAAACTCTATTAACAGGAAATTAGGAGATCTCCCATCACAGTGTTATTGTTTATTTTAAAATGAAAACTAAGGACATAAAAATACTATCAGCACAAATGTTTGATAGACTCAGAAATAAATTAAACCATGTTATTACTTTTTTTTAGCCCCAATGTTTATCTTATAGTCTCCGGCAATTTAAATTTAATAGACAAAACTATTAAGAAGGTAGCGTAAATTGAAATTTTGGGCCAACTCCTCATCGCTTTGGAATCAATGACAGAACTGTCATTGATTTCCATATGATCAGGATTTAGACTAGGATTTTTGTATTAACAGAACAGATACCACAAAAGGGCCCAAACCTTGACTCTACACATGACCAATCTTCCACTAGTGTCAAGAGGAGAACACCACAATCATCATGTGTAAAACAAAAGCTTCACGCTTGGTGTCTGGACTCACTTGTAAAAAATGCATTTTGATACAGAAATAATGTGTATGCATTTTACGGATAAATGCAGGCATACATTTGTCTGCAGCTGTGTGTAAGTATGTAGGTCAATGTAGGTATCCAACTGTACTGCCAAGGTGGCAAAGGGACTGTAATGTAAATGGGAAGTTGGCTCTAGGAATTCAGTCCCTGTTAAGTAGTTGAACGTGCAATGTAGTGTTCAGCAAAACAGGTAACTCGATATCCCAGCATAGAGTCCTGTGTTTTTACTTGCAGAGCAACCAGTAGCCTGAGGCGTAGTTTGCAAGTGTCCAAAACTACCCAATTTAGAAAAATGACAACATCACATGCCTTTTCTTCCAGGAAAGATTCTGAAAATTCCTCATTTCTGTCCAGCCAGATCTTTCTCATAACCAATCTTTCTCATAACACGGGGGTTCTTCTGTGGTAATGCCTAAAAACAAGTGTCAAGAGACACAAAAAGGAGAACAAAAAGGCTAGCTAGAATTTTGCAGATCTCAAGAAAAACACTAACTGTAATTGCCTTCACAATTAAAATGTTCCCAACCATTGCAAGACAGCCAAGAAAGCTCCTGGCTTTCTTTAGTTTGATTATTACTTTTTTATTTTCATATGAACTGTATTGGCTCAGTCATTCCTTGATCTAGTTTTCAGCAAAGTTTGCTTTTCCCATGTTTTGTTTTTAGCAAAGAATTTCCACATGTTTACAGTAAAGAAACGTGACTTCTTGCAGTATGAGGCTGCTTGTTTTTCTGTGTCATATCCCTTGTCATATGCCCTGAGGGATTGGTCTCCACGAACCAACAAAAGCCCAAAGAGCACCAATAAAACCTGATAATAACTACTAGTGTCAAAACACTTGGGCAAATGGGATAATGCCCTTCAGTGAACTACACTTTACAGGAGCACCCCTAAAGAAGGAAACAAGTCTGTATAGGATGGGGTCGGATTTTCCATGAATTCATCAGTAAAACCTGCTCCATCTCCCACATTCACTCACTTTCCATCCGAGCCAGCACCTCCCAGCCCAGCTCATAGCACAACCCCAACATGGTAGCATGCTGCAAAGAGGGCAAGCTTCTCCATCTAGTTCAGCTCCTTTGGTGCCAGGACACCCATGTGTCACCAGCCAAGCCTGCTCTCCATTAAGGAGGTCTGCACGACCATTAAAAAGAGCAAGGGAAGGAGGGAAAACACCAGGAGCCTCTGGTTTCCCTCTAAGACTTGGGCTTTCTAATTGAGCACAAACTTTGGGTGAAGCTTTCTTTTATAAGGAACATCCTAAATATCCCTTTCCCATGTAGATTTTCTATGGGGTTCAATAAAGGGTGAAAGCAGACAGGCACCAGCCCCTCAGTGGAGCCCTCCATGGCAGCTTTCCTCTATCCAGGCTGTCATTTCCATGAAAATTATTTGAAATCAATGTTTCTACATCTCTAGCTGAAACGAGCCCATCAGTCCAGGTGAAAGATGCAAGGATACAAACACAAATGCACTTTGCATGGCTACAACATGGCAAACACTATTTTTGTGGTGAAAAGGGACAGAAAGGGGTCTTGGCCATTATTGATACTGATGCCGAACTTCCTGACAGGAACACACATTGCTTTCTTGGTGCTGCAGAAGATACAAAACTTTAAGATGAGTTAGTTATCCCAGTTAGATCCTCAGGCTCCTCCTCAGATCCCCTAAGCACAAGGTGGCAGCCATAAGAGCCATCTCTCTCTCCTGGCAGCTCAGATGTCCATGCTGCTCTGAGCCCTGCCACCTTCCTCGCTCCATCCCTTCTGTAGCCTCAAGTCTCTCCAGCAGCCGCATCTTCAGAGGCTTCAGGGTCAACATACCCCCTCAGCGAGGATGCATTTCTCCTCTGATGTCCCCATCTGCATGGGGGAGTCTGCAGCAGCTGGCAGGCTGCAGCCAGTTTTGCACCAGCATCACCCCAGATACATCTGACATGTCTGTGGGGTGGATCAAAGGGAAGATGTGAGCCAAGCCGTCACAAGAAGCCTGTGTCTGTATTAGCCTGATGCTAAGCTGAGTAATAATCCTTCCACATGCAAGCAGCACGCACTCGCTGTGGCTGGGCCTCTCACCGCAGCATGCTTGGTGTCTGACCAGCTCTGAGCACAAGCAGAGCTAGCGCCACCCCTCCAGCCTGTACCGTGGCTGGGTTTTAATGGCTCTCCATGTCATGGCACATTTCAAGTGCTTCCAGCTGCTCCAGATATGAGAAAAATGACCCTTGGTAATAGGCTGCACTGGAGGGACTGAGACATCACATCTCCCTCAGATCATAATCCCAATTATCAGGAGACAAAGAGCAGCCTGATCATCTCCGGTATGGACTAACTACTAGTGCTTTTTTCCTGATGAATTCTGGTAATCTCCTTCTTTCCCATCCCATCTGCCTTTACACTCACCACCAAATCCAGACCAGGCACAATAGGCCACTCCGTTGGTTTCAGTGGACCCAACAGTTGTGGATGCCAGTGTCAGATCCTGCCCTTCATCATCCATGATCCTGTAGGGCTATCCATTGGCTGCTGCTCTCTCAGCGCACACAAAGCAACTGTTTGTGCAGAAACATCCGCTCCAAGTGAGCTCAGTGACCTCGGGCTGTTCCAATAACCTTGACTAAATCCTTTCTCCTTTTCTTTGCTAATTCCACCTACTGAAAGAAAGGCCACTTCAAAGGGAGACTCTCGCCCTGCCTGATATCATGGCATGTTGAGATAATTCAGAGCAGTTATGATAAATGTTCTGACTACTGGCATCAAGAAACAAACAAGGGGCTCACAGCAACATAACATTACACGTATTTCCACAATTATCTGGGGAATTGTCTTGCAGGCCATGTCCTTTCTTTTCGTTTTTTACTGCCTGAAACAATCAGAGAACCGTCGAGGGCTGTGTGAAATACAGCTGCAGTGCCTTAGACCCCCACCTTGCCAGAAGGCAAGAAAGCTCTGTTAGAAGAAGGTTTTCACTTGTCAGGTAAGAAAGGACATATTTGTAGCCTTTGCACCACAGGCTCCTCTTGGTCCATTTGAGAGGGAAGCAGTGCTGCTTACAAGGGCTAATTCTCACTGCTGGGAGGGTAATGCAGCACCATTAGCTTGGTGGAGGAAGGCTACACTTCATCAGGAAAGAACAAGCCTGTGTGGCAAAAGCCAAACGGATTTGCAGTGAGAGGAAGCACAGCCTGCCAAGCCAGAATGCAATGCAAGCCTTGATGCTGGCCACCAGCTGTGCCAAAGAGCCTGGTACTCTGTAGCCCAGCCATAAAAACACTCAGCCTTGCCAAAGAGCAAGTGGGAGCAGATGGAGCAAGCTGAGGAGTACAAAAAACATGAGCTCAGAGCTGTAGGCAGGACCGGATTAGGAAAGAAAAAGAAGCAAGAAGTAGTTTGTGAGAGCACCTCTCTCACAAACTGACTTAATTCAACTGCTCCTTTACTTGTGACCCTCCCCCACACTGCATTTCTTCCTTTGGTTTCCATTTCCATCGCTTCTCCAACAAGAACTTACCACTCCCTTACTTCCACACCACTAGGAGAAGCTGCCTCATTTGGCCCCCAGCATCTCCACACACCTCCCTCCTTAAGCCAGTCAGCCAGCCACACTCCATCGCACCCTGCCTCCAACCCACAAGATCTCACAGGGAAAATTAGCTGTAAGTAGTCATGTTGATGAGTTTCCCTGGGGCAACAACCAAACCTATACCCCAAAACAGCCCGAGGGAACCCAATTGTCCACGGCTGCATGTGCCAGAAGCCAGTCAGAACATTTCATAACTTCAGTCTGGTGCCCAGAAGTGTTCACCACTCAGTTTCCTAGACAGGTTCACTGCTGCTGAATGTGTGATTTTTTACCAGCTTGATTTCCTAAGCATTGCCTACAGGTAATTTCATTAGCTTTGCATTCATCCCCTCCCAAGATGTTTTCACTTCTTGGCCACCCTTTAGCTAAGGACAGAGCAGTAGAGGTCCTAAAGACATTCTGGCCCAGAGTTTTGTGAAAATATGCAGCCACATGGAGGAGAGAGGCCTAGACTGGTGTCCCACTAGGGAGAAGTCCTCAGTGTGAGTTTGACCCAACAACCTGTCAACAGAAAATCCATGCAGACTAAGACTATCCTAAATTCCTCAATCACAAGAAAAGTTTTATTCAGGCAAATTAATGATTCAGTGGTTAGAAAGTCATTCTAGATGACATACATATCATTAATAGCTATGGTTTTGGCAATAAAAATGTTCCTTTGTTCACAGTGCCTTTTTAAATTTATCTTCTCCTCACCTTACCTGCTTTCATATTGATGTTTTTTAAATGCAAAAAAAGTCTTTTATTCAACCCTGTGTTCCAATATGGGCAAAAACATATCCTCAGAATAAGTCCTGGTTCTCCAGGGACCAGGCCTTAATATACATCTTGTCAAAACAAGACCTGAGGAATACCAGTATGGATGTTAACAAGTAACAGTATGGGGAAAAAAGTGTGATATATCCCAGGACAACATAAAAGAAAACACCAGCCTGTTCAAGCAGTACATATACATACACCCAAGAGCTCAACAATGGTCAGAAACCCTCCGCTCTGCATTCTGATAAAGTAGACCGGCTGTCCCCCAGGGGCCTGCAGAAGAGGAGATGAATGTGTAATGTGAATTCTGCCTTCAATTTATGGCTTAATTTTAAAATAACTGGAAATAAAACATGAAGAGGAATATCACCCACAGAGAGTAGTCTGAACTCTGCTTTCCATCACTTTCCTACAGCTTCCATTTATCTCTGTCAGCACGGAGAGCTTTCTGAATACGCCTGTACTACGAGTTACACATCGAGCCAGGCTCGTTCCCAAGGCTGGGCTTGCCCACCATCCGCGCCATGTCAAGCCTCTACATCTGCAGTCCTCCACAGCCAGGAACCTGAGGTCCAAGTGCTTACTCATGGGCCGTACACAGCTTACACCGGCACAAAGCCAGATACAGAGAGGCACAGTCTACCACAACATAGCCCATATGTAGGGTTTTTACAGCACATTTTATTATACGTGTTTGGTTTTTTTTAACACACGCTCAGAGGCTTGTTTTTTAAGCCCTTGGGCAGTATCTGGGGGGAGGCAGGAGGACGGTGAAGCAGTTCAGGGGGCTTAGACCTTGAATTCACCATGTGTCCATCATCTCCCCTGCCTGCATTACCAGCTCTCTTCAATTTTCTACTACTGCTAGAAAACGTAGGTGGGCTGGTGTAGACCAACCATTAATATTTTCATACCCATAACATCCAGGAGGTTGAAGAGGACAATATTTTTATTGCTAGAGTTCACATGATTGCGACTCCATAATTGCTGCCTTCTGCCATGCTGGGGAGGGGAGAAATTTGAGGCAAAATGCTGTTGAAGCATTGAGGTTTGTGTGGTTCAGCTTCTCAGCAGCATGTGTTCCTTGTTACTCAGGACCATCACAGGGGAGGGAAGACAATGCAAAATAAGAGAGCTAAATGGAGCTGCTGCTTTCTGGCGGAAAGTTAGCATCATGCATTTGTCTCTCCTCACACTAGCCAGGCTTCACGAGTTTCCTAATGCAGAATTCACTCTGTCAGCAAAACAGAACATGTGTTAATTTACATCCTTAGGAAGGAAAGCAGTGAATCATTTCTAATGGTTCAGGTGCTGTGCTCATAGCACCTAATTAATTCTGACTGGAAAGTCACAAAAAAGTCTCTGAGACAATTTCAAGTATTTATTTCAGCTTTATTATTAAGTAAGTCGTAATGAATGAGGAATTGACCTTGTGGTTAAACCACTGGCCTAGGACTGAGGTTCAGTCCCCGACTCGGCTCCCTAGGAAACCACATCACTTTGCTGGCCACCACTAAACTTTTTAGCAAACCACACACAGGACCTTGGGAGACACTCATCTCCCCCACGTGCATCGCTGCCATCACAGGGCCAAGCCCTGAAGGGGGACCATGGAAAGGAGGACCCATCTCAGAGGCTTCTTGCCTTCCTCGGGGAAAACCCCAGTCAGCCAGCGGACTAGCTCTCAGCAGGGCCACGCACCCCAGCACGCAGCAGGGAGGAGGAGGCTCCCTGCCCTCCAGACTGGAAATGCCGGAGCCGGCCATGTCCCCACCACCGGCCCCATCTGTGCCGAGCACGGCAGAGCCACAACCACGGAGGGAAGACGGGGTGAGGGCCAGAGCCAGCACCGCTGCTCCGTGCCCACAGCGGGGAGAGGAGGGACGACCATTGCCAGAGACCTGTGTTAATGAGCCCGAGTAACAAAAGCTGCTTATATCCAAACAAAGGCTTTCTGATAACGCAGAATTAAACTGACGGGAAGCAACACACATGATAGAATACAGTCTAATAGATGCTTTAGCATTTGTTTTATGTAAATTTGAAGGGGCACCGTCCCCTGTGACTGGCTTGATAAGGAACACATCTCTCATTCCAGCACAGCAACCCTGTGTATGTTTTCTCGACTTTTATTTTCTGCTACATTGACCTCAGCTACAAATTTCCCAGCAAAAACACAATAGATGGCTTATGTCACATTACAGGAAATCACGAAAGCCTCTAGAGTGACCCTGATTTTCAGTCGCTTTTCGGATTTTCTATCAGCCCTTTTTCCCCTTCTCATGCCTGCTACATAGTCAATATTGGAGCTTTATAAGAGGAAAAAGTTATTTTTAAGTCACAATAAGGCTTTCTTGCTATATCATTTATTTTCTGTGAATTACTACAACAGAGGCTTTTTTTTTTTTGCTGGTTTCTCTTCTGTCACTGTAATTTCACTAGTTTATTTAGTGATATACACAGATATACAACAGCAGCGCAAGAGGAGACGGAGATTCACAGCAATGCAAGTCACGACGTTATTTCAGAGGCAGCTGCCTTCCTTTCCTCACTTCCTCAGACACCAAGCCTGAAATTTCCTGCAAATGGCTGTGGGTCAGTTTAGTATCAGGACTGAACTGAAACGTGTGGACCACTGATGTCTGCACACTTCCCAGCAATGCCGCTCTCTGCTCAGCTGCTCTTCACTAGCTGAAAAAGGAAAGACCACAGCTTGCATTAGAATCAGAAGGAAGAAATGCAGAAGCCAAGTCTTAGCAAAGTCACTGTCCTCTCATGCCGAATCAGAAAGACAAGACATTTTCTGCCATTCCAATTATTTAGTTAATCCCAGCGAGCTTTTCCTGGAACAGATATCTGTGTCACCATTACTCAATAAATACAAAGCTACTAAGGTATTTTCTAAACAAAACTCTTAATGAAAGTACAACTTGGAAAAAATGCCCATCAGCGGCATGGCTCTGCCAGAGCTCCCCCAGCAGGACATTTGCCACCATCCTGAGTGAGCTTCCCCGCAGACCCAACTCCACAAAACAACTCCTACCTTCGGTGGTACCCACACACAGTGTTTCCTCCCACCCAGAAGGAAAATGCTTGATCATTCTTGACAGTCAAAAAGTCCAAACTTGAGATGACTCTGCAGCTCTTCACTGAGCATTTTTTTTTTAAATCTACCATAGTTAAGTGTAATCTTGAAACAGCAAAAAAAGGCATGTCACTTAGAAAGCAGCACAGGTCCTTTTTTATTTCAATTGCACCAAGATCTCATTTAGTGGAAAAAAATGAAAAAAATTATCCTCAGAAATTTCTCTCAGCCTTTCCTTTCTGTGTCTCCTTTAATCTCACCAGGTTGCAACAATTACCAGGTTAATTGTTTCACAGGGACATCTTAGGCATGTGTTCTCCTTACCATATCACATTTTCAATGAGGAGTAACACAGATACTGTAGGACCACTGCTAACACTCCAACTACATTTTTTCCCCAGAGCTCTAAGCTTTTAGATACTCCCACAACTCAGCTCTTCAAAAGTGTGCAGTATTTAAGCAAACAGAAACACAACCTTTGAAAGGCTCCTCAAAAAACCAAAAACCCCAACAAACTAGCTTAATACACATTTAGAACTAAAAGACACAATAAATGCTTATACATGAATTCATGTTCTGATTTTCTCACCATTTATGCAGGTTTTAAATAAGAGCCCTTCAAAAATCTGTTCAACATGGCTTCGCTTTTCAATCATAAAGTCTCTGGGTTTGGGTCTATTCTTTCTGAGACTTTAGTTTCTCTCTCCTTCAGCTGTCTCTGCAGACTCCAACTTCGGTCTAGCTAACAGTAATTTATTTTCACTGTTCCCTTGAACAATCCTAAACCATTTCACCAGGTGTTTTTTCTTCGTTTTTTAGTTACCCGCCCCCTGTCTTTACAGCAGGGCAGCAGCCATCTCTGTGTGCAGTGGTGCTCCACCTGAATATACGAACATCCACTTTTAATAGCCCTCTCACTGACCCTGGCAGGGTCTGGTAACGTGTTATTTTCACAACCAGTAGAGACACGGTGTTTTCACACATAATAGAGTTCACATGCTGACACCAAGATACATCTTGGCCAAACCAAATATCACAGCACTAGGCTGATGAAGGAGGGGTGGATTTCCAGCACGTCAAGACCACAGGAAGATCCACACCCACGCAAGCACATGTCCTGGGTGTGCTTCTGTATGTACAGGTGAGGCAGGACAAGAGTCCTCCTGGAGGGCTCTTTTGAGGCAGGGGTCCTGCCGGGGTGCACAGCCTGGGCAGAGGTGCCCTGCCACCACTCCAGCCCAGGATGCCCAGCACCACCACCAGCCCAGAGGATGCCACCAGGCATGGGTTCTTGGGACAGGTGTTGAGGAGGTGCTCGGGGGAGCCAGCTGAGTGAACTGGAGGCCAGTGCCTGTGACAACACAAGGCTTGTGCATGCTGCCACCACTCAGGAGTCGCAGGCAGGCCACTGGTGGGCAGCCCGTCCCAGCACACCACATATTCCCACCCTTAAAAAGTGTTGAGGATGCATGCCTGCACTTCTAGTCTTTGCAATGCCGTCATTTAACTGACACCTTTATTTTTTGTGTTTCTCCCAATTCTGGTCTCAGAAAGCTTTCCCCTTTTCCTCCTCTCTGGCCTTTTTCACCTTCCCCTTCTGCGTGGCTCTGACCCAGTGGGTTGATCCTCACCCTCTGCCCGCTTCCACAGCGCTCAGTCTCCCTGCTCTGCTCCCGGGACATCCACCCACCCCTGCCTCTGCTGTGCAGTCCTGCCCTTGTGCTGTTTGCCAACATCTCCATCTCCTGGACACAGCGCACATGGCACGTAACTAAACATTTAATTTTTTTTTTCTTTTCCCTGCCTACAAACGTTATCGACATCTTCTGGTTGATCTGTGGGCTTCAAGGGAACTTCAGGCTGTGAACTGGGGGCTTTCAGAGAGGAGGTAGGACCTGTAGATTAAACTTTTAAGGGGTCCCCACAAGGCGGCTGAAATAGCAGGGCCACCATTTCTCTTTAACAGGCTTATGCTTGCCATGCAGAGGCCCCTCACAGGCACTGAGAACAATTTGCAAATCTGCAAATTAAAAAAAAAAAAACAACTTTGATTTCTGACCAGTGAAATTCTGAAATTTTCATTTCCAGCAGCCATACTCCTCTGAGCTCCCACCCCTCCATCTCTTCCCAGTTAAAGTCTACCCATGCTACACAAGAGGCTAGGAGAAGCAAACTTGAAGTAGGCAAGGCCTCTAGTTACAATCCTTCTTCTTCTCACCTCTCCGCTCTCCTCTCTCAGAGACACTTGATCTGAATCCCTTTCCCTGTGCCATTCCTCCCCCACTCCCCCTTCCTCACACCAGTCAATTTCTGATTTCTTTGTCCTGCCTCAGTGCTGAATTAATGACCAAAATCATGTCGGGATGTCCTGAAACCAGGAAGTTTGACATATGGATGGAAAAAGGCTGAGAGAGCTAGGGTTGAGGCTGAGAGAGCTGGGGCTCTTTAGTCTGGAGAAGAGAAGGCTGAGGGGCGACCTTATCAGTGCTTACAAGTATCTCAAGGGTGGATTGAAGGAGGAGGGAACCAAACTCTTTTCAGT
>JAOXJM010000019.1:24452629-24474409 GCA_026413425.1 Tringa solitaria
TCCCTGCCCATGGCAGGGGGGGTTGGAACTCAATGATCTTTAAGGTCCCTTCCAACCTAAACCATTCTATGATCCTATTATCACTTTTAATGCCCGGTTTCACTCGCCACTCGCCACCCGCTCACCTGTGCCCAGGCTCCCCCCAGCTCCCCTCCCCAGAGCACCGCTGCCAGGCTCACAGCGCCACGTACCACCAGCCGCCGCTCACTTAACTGGGGGGGGGAGGGACACACGGGACGGTCCTCTACGAAACAACACCGTGCCAAACCACAACGTCCCTTTTCCCACCGCACACCCAAGGCAGGCACAACGCAGGGTCTACAGCAAACACCTGCCCCCTCCCCGCTCCGCCACCGAACATACACCCCCAACCCCCGGCCTCAGGGCCCCCTCCACAAATGGCGCAAACCCCCGCCCTTCCCGCCCTCCTGTGGAGAGACGCCTGCGCCCGGCGCCTGCGCACTGCCCGGCGGGCGGGCGGCCTCCCCTCCCGTCCCGTCCCGTCCCGTCCCGTCCTGTCCCGTCCCCTCCCGCAGCGGCAGCCGGCCGGCGGCGGAGGATGAGGTGCCCCCGCTGCGGGGGAGGCGGGCCGCGCCGCGCCTGAGCGTTCGCACCCCTCCCCTGCGAGGCAGGGGCGCTCCCATACACCGGCATGGAGGAGAAATACAGCGGGCAGGCCTTGGCCGGCGGCGGCGTGCTGGGGCCTGTGGATGTGCCCAGCGCCCGGTAACGGCGGCGGGGGTATGGGAGGGAGCGGCCCCTCCGCTAGGCGAGGGGGGACACCGGGCCAGCCCCGCTGATGGGCGGGCCAGACCATCGCTCTCTGGCCTTTTGGGGAGCGGCGGGAATCGCCCTTAAGCCTTCCGGGAGCAGCGGCCTCCGACTGAGGCGCAGGGCCGGCGGGGAGGAGGCGGGCCCGGCGGCCGGGCCTGGCCTGGGCCTGGGCCTGGGCCGTGTGCGTGGCCTCAGGTGGGAATTGCCCGCTCTCCTTTCGCAGGCTGACCCGGTACATCGTGCTGCTCTGCTTCACCAAGTTCCTGAAGGCCGTGGGGCTGTTCGAAGCTTATGACCTTCTGAAGGCGGTCCACCTGGTGCAGTTTATCTTTGTAGTGCAGCTGGGGTGAGTGTGCAGGGGGTGAAGCCTTGCCCACCACCGTTACAGCATGTTTTGTCTACGGCTTGTTCTGTGTCAGCATCAAGCTTATACCCTGCGTTGTGTCATTATAGGGTAGGCGCAGAGGAGAAGGCATAGCAGTGGATCCAGGAAATACCTCTGTTCATAGGAGTGGTTTTCCTTCATATCTCTGCTAACTATAACTTCAGAATCACAGAATATCTCAAGTTGGAAGGGTTCCATATAAGGATCATCAGGTCCAACTCCCTGCTCCTCACAGGACTACCTAAAACTAAAGTGTATAATTAAGAACATCATCTTAGCACTCCCTAAGCTCTTGACAGTCTCGATGCCATGACCACTTCTCTGGGGAGCCTGTGCCAGTGACCAACCACCCTCTCATTGAAGAACCTTTTCCTAATGCCCAGTCTGAACTGCCCCTGATGCAGCTTCATTCCATTTCCTCGTGTTCTGTCACTGGTCACCAGCGACAGGAGATCAGTACCTCCCATTCCACTGCCCCCCTTGAGGAAGGCACAGGCTGCCTTGAGGTGACCCCTCAGCCTTCCCTTCTCCAAGCTGAGCAACCCAAGTGACCTTAGTTTCTCCTCCTAAGTCTTGCCCTCAAGACCTTTCACCATCTTGGTCACCCTTCTCTGGACACAGGCTTAACAGTTTTATGTCCTGCTTACGTTGAGGCTCCTAAAACTGCCACAGCTCTGGAGTTGAGGCTGCACCACTCCAGTGCAGAGTGGGACAATCCCCTCCCTTGATCAGCTGGCTATGCTGTGCTTGATGCACCCCAGGACACAGTTGGCCCTGTTGGTTGCCAGGGCACACTGTTGACTCATGTTCAACTTGCCATCAACCCAAACCCAGATCTCTTTCTGCGGGCGTGCTCTCCAGCCTCTTGTCCCCAAATTTGTATGTTTAACCACAGTTACCCTGTCCCATGTGAAGAATCCCACACGTGCTCTTGTTAAATTCCATGTGGTTGGTAATTGCCAAGCTCTCTTGTCTAGCCAAATCTATAAGGCCTCTCAAGCCTCAAGAAACTTCAGTGTTTTTGCTACTTCAAAGTTCATCATATTATCACAGTACTGATCACAGTAAACTCAGGCATGTCCAAATTTTCTTAAGAACAGTGTAAAAGACAAGCTTTCTTCCTTAAAGTTTGTATTCCTGTAGTTCTTGTGAGCTTCAACTGCTATTTTTCCCTGATTGACTGCTAAAGTGTAGAAACTGATAGCAAATAAGCAGAAACAACTTTTGCAAACGCAATCCTGTGTCAGATTTACATATGGCTACATACATTATGATATGGAAGAGCACTTCTGTAACAAACTTGACAGAGTTGGAACATTCGGAACCTCATTTCAAATTTGTTTACATTTCTGGGCTTCTCACTTGCATGTTCCAAAGCACCATAGTCTTTTGCCCCATTTCTTGATCCTGGTTGAGGAAGATGTGTGCTGTTTTTTCCCTTTTCTAACAAGACTATTTGGTGTTATACCCACAAGCCTTTGGGTGTATGTATCTTGCCAATAAAAAACATAGTATTCTTTCCTCTCCAAACTTCTGAGGTTAGTTATTTTGATATTTGTAAATCACAGGTAGATTTCTCATTAGTCATTCTCTGAAGAAGTTAAAATTGACCAGAACTGGAGTTCGCTTGTCATCACCTCTGTAGTGATGTCTGAGATGTGTAATGCAGCAGGGAAAATAAAACCAGTGAGTGTGGCCAGTGTGGCCTTTTAATGAAAAATGGAGAGGAACTAATTTTGTAAACTGAGCTTGGTATGAGAGACCTACTTATTTAGAGCTGGTTTGAACAAAAAGCTGACTGCTAGTACAATAATAGAGAAAACTTTGTCCTTCCTTTTAACAGGTCTGCATTTTTTATGGTTTTGTTTCAAAAACCATTTTCTTCTGGAAAAGTAGTCACCAAGCGCCAGGTGAGTTGGCCTATGTAGTAGTGTTTCACATTTTGTAGATATTCCTGACAACATGGCTCTTGCTAAAAATGAACGCAGAACAAAGGTTACTCCACTTGAAAGATGTGGTTGCAATTTCCAGAAGTGTGTGACTAACTTTGTGTCTAGTGTGCTGTAGAAAACAATCAGCATTTTTAGCTTTTGTCAGCTTCTGAGAGTATTGTGGAAAGATTGGTCCTTGGCTGCATATAAGCATCTATTTTGAGGCCTGGATTTTCAGAAGGAGCTTAGTCAGCTTAACTGACTTGTACAGTTTGGAAGGGCGGTTTCTGAACTGCCAGAATGTTGAAATGCTGCAGTCACGTCCCCCATGCCAAGAGTGCTTCCTGCATGGTGTGTGGTGATGAGGGGCTAATCTAACTTCTTCTGACCCAGGTTGAGTTCTCAGCATCCCAAGAAGTTAGAGTAGGGCCAGGTTGAAACCTGATGCTTTGTAAGAAATAAATTTTCTTCACCTGTGCTGTATTCATCTTGATTTTATGTAATTGTGTGCACAAAAACTTCATTCATACAGAATATTACCAGTGTGTGTGCGCTAAGTAGAGAGAATTTGAAGGATAGCCTCAGAAGTGTTTCAAATGTCAGCTGCTTTTATGATTAGATGTGTATAGCAGAATTTTAAAGTGTAAACAGGAATAAATTGCATCTTTGTGTTGAGAAAAACCTGAACATTTGTGGTTTCACAATTGCTAAAAATTTTAAAATTCTGGATTTTGAAGATCTAATGTTTGTTATGGGCACTTTGTCGTGTTTACTACATTTCTGGAATGACTTACTTTCTTCAAAAACTTGTGTTTAAAGTTAATGATGTATTGAATAGCTGAATTGTAACCTGCTTCCTGAAAGAAAAAAACATGTGCATAAATACGTGTAGACTTAAGGTCTTAGTGTCTTTATCTTAGGTGTTTTTTCTGGTTCTGTATATGTTTATCATAAACATACAGTAGATTAAAAAATATACAGCACCTTTGCCAGGTAAATGGACTTGATTTTTTTCAGCCTATTTTTCAAGCATTTTATTAAAGAGATCTCAGACTATACTATAGAATCTAGTACTGTGGCAGAAAACAAAAATTTGCAATGTGTCCAAACAAACTTTAGGTGCCTGGAAAAGTAGGTAATAAGATAAACATGTTTTGAACTCCGCACCACTTGCAGAGCATATGTTTTCCCCTCTAATTTCTACAGCTGCCATGCCAAAAGAATGCTGATAATGAGGTCTTAGTTTTGAAACTGGAGAAAATTATAATGAAATATCTTTCTTTTGTAGTGGATCAAAATTTTTAAGCATGCTGTTGTGGGATGTATCATTTCACTCTTGTGGTTTTTTGGCCTTACTCTTTGTGGACCACTGAGGTAAATATTTACTGTAAAGAATGTTTGCTCTTTTTTGTGATCTTTCCCTGTCTTGCTCTTTTGTTTTTTGTTTTTCAGCCCATGATGCCAGCCTCTTGATTTATTTTTTGAAATTTTAGATGAATCTTTGTGCTTTCTTTTCTGAACTCTCCTGTACTTGGGAAAAACTACGCATAATTTTCTGTAAAACTTGTAATTTTCTTCATTCTCTGACAAGATGCCAGTGAAATTCTTGATAGTGCTTAAAATATTGATGTGAGTGATAGCAAGAAGCTCACTGACTGTTTCAGTGGTGGTGGTTTTCATAATTTTCCCTAGTCTCATTTATGCAACCCCAATTGTTTATTTACCTGTTTGAAATCCGTGGGTTGTCAGCTAGTGACAGCAGCTTGTATTCCTGTGCCAGGTGACTGGAATCAATTTCTGCATTTGTTGCAGGGCACTGCTTTATCTGGTCACACACCTGTACTGTGCTGGAATTGGGTAGCATTAGTGCATATACTGCAAGTAAAATCACTTGTACCATTTGTTAGCAGCAGTGAATAACTATAGAAGAATAACATTAGACTTCAAAAAATGAAGGTTAATGTGTTAGAAAGCATCTTTCATTAGAGAGAGGAAGGTAAAGCCTTCAAATGATACATTTTATGAAGGGGAAATTTTATCCTCTACACAAGAGAAGGCATACCTGAGAAAAATAGGATTTCTTTAAGAAGTACTGCAGTACTTTTCTGGATGCTAGCAGGTTGTATTGCTGTGCAGAGAGTGGCAGAAGCATTTGGTAAACTTGGTGGTGGTTATTACCTTCATGTTCTACTCTAGAAAGCTGTCAAAATAGTTTGTTAGCCTCTGCATCTGAATAGTATCAAGTTAGAATTTCTTATTTCAGCAGTTAAAAGGTTTTGAGGTTGCATAAACTATTAGACCATCAACAGCTCAATAACAACCAGGATGCAATACAGCAGAACAGGACCTCTTTTTTTCTGGGAGCCAGAAACTTTGGTTTAGAGGAGGTATGGGAATAATAATTCCATCTTAAGCAAGTTAGTATCTTCTTGTGTTACTAGAAGAAAGTACAACTTAAAGTAACCTGTAAATGAATAATTTTGGTCTGTTCCTTGAGTTAGGAAGTTCTTTGTTTTGTGGTATGTCTAGCTGTCTGCATCTACTGCTGGGTGAAGGCAAATAGGTTTGCATTTATCCTTTTAAATTGTTTAAACTTGCTGTTGAAATCACAGGGTAAATCTTTGACTGCTATGTCATTGAATTTTAAGTGAAATCATATATATCAGACTTTCTAGGTAAACTCCTTGTAAGAGGACATAAGTATTTATTTCACTTTTTTTATAGGACATTGTTGCTGTTTGAGCACAGTGATGTGGTTGTGCTATCACTGCTTAGTGTCCTGTTCACGAGCTCAGGTGGAGGACCAGCAAAGGTATTAAAAAAATTATTTTACCACATGTTTAAAGTACTGAATGCTATAAATTCAAGTACTTCTTTACCCAGAACAAACTGTGTTTCAGACCTGTGTTCATAGAAACTGTGCTTTTTTAAGTTTAATTAGTGGTGAAATGGTAAGATGTACCACTTGAAATAATAAATACAACAGGAAGAGAGAAACAGTGGGTGAAGCTGTTGGACATCCATAGCAGGTATCTGAGAAGTTTTGCTGTTCATAGACAGAAAGGAACACTGATTTTTGCACTTCAGTATTCTTTATAATGGGATTTTGGGTTCAGATTGACAAAAGAACATACGTGTGCATAGTGGTCCTGGCCTATAGGCACATCAGTCTGGCGGAACAGTCTCCAGGTCCTTGCCTACCCTCTTCGGAGTCTGTAGCTTTTCACATACTTTTTTTTTTTTTTTTTTCCGTCCAAAAGCTCTTTGGGGACTTCATTGTCTGCATGAGCCTGTATGTGCTGAATACTTGGGCCCAGTCTTGTACTTAATCGGAGATCTACAGTTGGAACATCCTTTGTCTGACTCCCATCGCATACAGTTTTGTGAGGTGTTCTCTAACTGTGCCTATTCAGCCCTACATGGATTGACCTTAACCCAGCACCTAGTAGTCTGGGCCACTTTCCCTCAAAAACTGTGATAACTGGAGGAAGATAACTTATGATGTCATCTACCTGAGGCTAGAGTACTTGCTGTGTTAAGAGAAAGCCTGGCTTTGGCGCTGCTTCAGGCTGGGAGTTTTGCAGTCTCTGTCTCGTAATTGCTGCCGGAGTCCCCTAATCACTTTTAGGCTGGCCTTAGAGTGAGTAGCACAGTCATCTGCTCTGACACTCTACACCGCCCCCTCAAATTGAGATGCTTAGGGCATCCAGCATGAAGCTCTTCATCCATCCACCCAAAGGGTAAATGGAAGAGCTTCAGAGGGGTCCTTTGTCAATCTGTATCTTAGTGGGCCATGCTTGGCAGTTCAGCTGCGTGTCTAAGGTAGCAGAAAGAGGGAGCAATGACCCTGTCCGCTGAGTGTTCCAGCTTCACCAAGTGAAATGTGGCAAATAGAAATCAGCTGACTTTCTGAAACAAGAGTGTGGTATCTGTATTTGGCTTTTGCCAAGAGGATGAATACCAGAATTGCAGAGTTTTAAGCCAGGGTGGTGAAAGCACTGGGAACTGGGATTTCATGGCTACCTCTGTCCCTTCCTCTCAAAAGCACTGCAGAGCTCTGCTTTCTCAGAGCCTTTGGACAGTGTTCTAGCCTTTACCTCTCATAAGACAAAATACTACAGTTTGTCCACTAGATCTTGTTTATGGCTCCTTGATGCTGCAAGATATTAAATCATCAGGCTTAAGTAGCTCAGGATTTTGGCAGGCGGAAACACACCATGACGAAGGAAGCCATCACACTTGAATTTCCTAAAACACAGGCTTCTGTCTTGTTACAGTGGTGATTTGCCCTTAGTCATCTGGTAGATCAGAAACATTGAGTAAATATGAAATTATATTGTCAAAGTCACTTTAAAAAAAAAAATTGAGGTTTTCCTCATGTTTTTCTTACTGAACTAAAATATGCTTACATTGATTAGGAAGGGGAAAGAGAGCTGATTCCCTGGACTTTTTCTTCATTAATCTGTTACAGAGTACTATAAAAATATTTGGGTTGTTTTGTTTTACAGACAAGAGGTGCTGCATTTTTCATCATAGCTGTCATCTGCTTACTGCTTTTTGATAATGATGACCTCATGGCTAAAATAGCAGAGCATCGTATCCTTTCTTGCTATGTGTAAGAGCAAGTGCCTGTTTATTACTGGGGCAGAGAGAATGTGAAGTTGAATGTTCTGAATTACATACGCATGCATATTTTTTTTTAGTAGGAATCTTACCTTTCAAGAGTAATATAGCACAAGATTTTACTTTTACATCTAAATACTGATATTTACAGCTGAATGAATGGCATTGATTACTTTGTTGGTAACTTAGGACACAACCATAGATTTTAAGTTGTAGTTAAAGGCTCCCTGCCATTTGCACATGTCAGATCACTTATGATTGCTAGAAGTTTTTTCTGATCAGCTCACATTTAAAAAAAAAATCTAGATAAAGTTTGTAGCCTAAGTGTGTGCAGTAAATGGTTGAGGACAGCCTGGCTGCTTGGTGTATACAGCTTGGTGTATCCACCTTGCTTTTTGGTGTATACAGAAAGATTGTTTTGTGCTTTTGTAAATGTGGTAATCTCAGTTCATCTGCTAAACTGAAAAGTGACATGAAATAGCAGTAGCTCCAATAACAATGGACTTTAAACTGCAAACAGAAGCTAGCTAACAGCTTTCAAAGCCACTGAGTTAATGGAAAGTGATGCTGAAGTAAGTTTTCAACAGGCCTTCTTATCATAGTCAAGTATACTGACAAAAAGCGGTACATCTATGATGGGCAGTAAAAACAAACAAGTTGAAAGCAAACTTTCTCAAAGACTGATGAAAACATGGAATTACAGATGCAAATTCACGAATAGTATTGACTAATCCACTGAGTTTTCAGTGAGTAAATTTATTGTTAAAGTGTCCCCTAGTAGTTTTCCCGAAAGCTATCATTATTTTGATTTTTCTGGATTGTGCTTCTCAATCATTCTCTGTTTTGTAAAGTTTAAATATTTAAAACCTGGAAAGATGTAGATCATATTTTAGATACAGTATTTTAGTGCTTTTAGTGAAAAGTGATCTAATTTTTAATGCTAGTGAGTATATTTTTCGAAGTCTGGTTGCTGAAATAGCACAGTAGTCATGATACAGGATTTATGTTAGCATTTAACAGTGACTATGTTTTCATATTTTAAAATACTCAGGTTTGTTCCAAATATTTTTAAATATTTTTTTTTGTGGAAATATATTCATCTGTCCTAAGCATTAAGTACCTGACAAACCTTAAAGCTCAGTTTACTTCCTTCAGCTCCCCATGGTCTTCTGCTACATCTAGCTGTTCTTTGGTTTAAAAAAAATCATCAAATGGGACTCTTCCTTAATTTTTTTTTTATTTAGCTGAGGGGCATCATGACAGTGCTCTTACACATGTTCTGTATACAATCATTGCTTTCCTGGGTGTTGCAGACCACAAGGTAAGGAACTTATATTTTAATAGGTTAATATTTATCCAAGTTTTGTAGGTAAGAATTTCACCAGCTCAGAGCTAATCGAAGCCTAAATCAAAATCAGAAAGTTCAACATCCCTACCGCATATTGGAACTGAACTAGCACTGTAATTTTTACATTTTAAGATTATGATCAGCTTCCATAAAGTACTCCATGTCATCAGTGTTCTGGGGGATCGTAATGCTTTGCATACAATCAATGTCTTCCTCGCTTTTGGGGTCTCTGTTTTGTTGCTGCTTCTTTATCTTTCCCCGGGCTTTTCTTTACATTAGACTCTTGTATTTGAAGACACAGATTCTGATACTTCTCAATAGTATAATCCCATTATAATTGGTGACATGACTAACTTAAGTATGAAAATCTTACTGTATGGGATTGACCTCCCTGATTGACTTGTTCTTTTAGCTAAGTCAGTTCTGTTAGCTTGTTCAGTTAGCTAAATGAAGCTGAAGTGGCTTCACCAAGTACTAAAACAGAAAAAAAAAAAAACAAACAGAGCAGCTGAGAAAGTATTAATATAAAAATAAACCAAATGTCAGAGAGACTGGTTAACTGTGCACAAAGCAAGTGTGGTCTGCGGGAGATGAGATGGTGTGTGTGATTTATTTATAGAACAATTTTGAAAGAAAATATTGTGAAGAAATATGGTATGGTGCAATTAACAGTAAGTGAATGAAAAGGTTATGAAAGGACTAGAGGCCAAGGTGACATGACACTTTTGGGGTTTACGTATACTTGCAACACATTTTTATTAATGGAAGATGGGAAGCACAGTTTTATACTTTTCTTCCTTGTATGCTCTTTGCTACCAGTTTGCTGCTGCTCTGTGTCAATTGACACTACTGTGAGTTTTAAACTTCACGTCATATTAGGCTGTTGTGCATAGTGCTGAGGTATAACCATATATGCTGTATTACTGTTTTTAACTAGAGTAACAATTAAAGGAAATATCCCATCTTTGGCTTTTGTTCATAGGTTAAGGAAAGCATATTAATCTTTTTTCACCTAAGTGCCACTTTGTTTGGAATGAGGTATTTGGCTCTCAAGAAATGTTAACGGGATCCTTCTGTGTTTCCAGGGAGGAGTATTGCTTCTGGTGCTGGCATTGTGCTGTAAGGTGGGTTTTCACATGGCTTCCAGAAAACTATCTGTAGATGTCGGTGGAGCCAAGCGTCTTCAAGCTTTGTCTCATCTCGTTTCCGTCCTTCTGTTGTGCCCATGGGTCATTGTTCTCTCTCTGACAACAGAGGTAAGATAGCAAGTATAAAAATAAATACTTTTTTGTAATGCTTCTGTTTGTGAAGTGAAATTTAAATCTTTAAAATTAGCAAAGTTGCCATCTTTATTTTTCTAGTTAGCTGTTCAAAGTTTTTCCTCTATATTTTGGTGTATATCTGCATGATACCTTAATTTCCTCTTTTGCGTGATAACTTTATTTCATCTTTCTAGCTGACATATTATATCCTGGATTCATATACTAACATTGCACAAGTATTAATGATTGTATCAATACAGGGCTCTCTTATTCCTGAGGAGTAGATTATTGTAATTTAAAGACATGTTTGTTATTGCTTGCATGCTTAGGGAGGGTAGACCATTGCAAGCATGGTGTTGCATATAGCATTACTTTTAAAGACAAAAAAGTATTTAAAATAAGGTACTGTAGCGTATATTAGCTATACCTGTCTTTCTATAGCTGGAATGTTGGGTTTAGATGCTAAATTGAAAGTATAAATGTATTTACGTTTTGATGGCTTGATGAAAACACTTGTAATGAAGGGGAACTAGATTTAATGGTGAACAATCTTGTGTGAAATGTATTTTTTGTTGCAGAGTAAAGTAGAGTCTTGGTCTTCTCTCATCATGCCTTTCATAACAGTCATCTTTTTTGTTGTGATCCTGGATTTCTACGTGGAGTCCATATGCTCTGTCAAGATGGAAGCTTCCACATGTGCTCGCTATGGATCCTTTCTTATTTTCGTTAGTGCCCTGCTTTTTGGCAACTTTTGGACACATCCAATAACAGACCAGCTTCGAGCTATGAACAAGCCACCACACCATGAAAGCACAGAGCATGTTCTTTCTGGAGGGGTGGTAGTGAGTGCAGTCTTCTTCATTTTATGTATGTATTCTTATTTATCTTTACATAAATCTATTGCCTGTGTGACTGGGAAGCCAATTAAAAAATAGATTTATGCAGAATTCTTTTGGATGAGCTTTTATGGATTCTTTGGAATAAAAAGGACCTGTACCTTTGTGCTCTTTTACTGCCTGACTACCAAAAAAAAAGGGAATGTAGTAGATCTGTTCTGTTGTGGAAGTGATGATCTGATCTTACATAGCAATGAAAATCTAATGATAAACCTCAAGATGAAGTTGACAATCACTTTGCTGCCTGCAAATTTCTTGTGATCTTTGATTGCTGATAAATCAAATTATAAAATAGCTGTGAAACTTAGAAACAGCAACAAAAACTTCAATACTTTCCTTGCAGCTGCCAATATCCTGTCCTCCCCCTCCAGGAAAGGGCAGAAGGGTACCCTTATTGGCTATTCCCCAGAAGGCACTCCTCTCTATAACTTCATGGGTGATGCATTACAGCAGAGCTCTCAGTCATTGCCCCGATTTATTAAGGAGTCACTGAAACAGATTCTTGAGGAGTACGATTCTAGGCAGATCTTCTATTTCTTGTGTCTAAATCTGGTAAGTGAATATTTGTTTTCACACCCAATTACAGTAGTACGTATGTAGTATGGTAAGAAGAGTTATTCTTTAAAAGTTCCCATGACTGATTGGTTTTAAAGCGATCCTTGGTAGTTTCATTAGATGGAATGTTAAAATAGAAGATTCTTATACTAATCTTAAGTAAGTGGCAGGTCACATTGAGTCACCAGTAAGGAAATACTTGCATGATGGCGATTTAAAATTGAGGTATCTCAATGCTACCAGCAGATAAGCTAAAAGTAATGAGACCTTCAAGGATGGCGACAACAAACTAGTAGGTGTGGAACTCAGGAGTGTCATTTTGGAGTCGGCTGCTTTTATTTCTAGCTTCTATCTTTCTTAAATAGGAAAAAATCATGCAGTAAGCAAGATTGATAGAACCTCATTTGCAAAGACCTTTCTTTGTTCTTTGGCAATTAGCCAAGAAAATAGGGGGGAAAACTTGAAATATCTATGATAATTTTAAGGAATTCCATTATGGAATATCAAAGATGGGAAAGAAAATTTATAGGCAGACTAATTAATAATGGTAAATCAGACAGGGAAAATGTATGTATTAAAAATGTTTCTTTATATACCCTTTTCAAAACTAACTCACAAGATTTAAACAGTCAAATAATTGATGAAGAAAATTTTTACAGAACAGATGTATAGGCAGCATTGCTTTTCCACTAATAATGGATCAGATCAGACTTGTTACATTGTCTAATGACAAAATGCTTGAAACTTTGTCTATAAATGAAAATTTAAATCTACACCTGTAGAGGGTTATTTTCTTAGATCTGGGTCTTTTGGGAGGGTAGGTTAAGAAATGTCTTTTCATAGACTTAGAATGTATCACTTACTTTGTTTCATTGGCGGAGAAAGAATGTGGTCTAGAAATACTTTGAAAAATACCTTTGAAAACTATGAAGTGTCCTATGAACAGTTTCCTGCTAGCTACCAAGACAGATGACAAGTTAATGTTAGAAGAAAAATTTTAACTCTCTTTCTTTTGTTTTAGGCTTTCACTTTTGTGGAGCTTTTTTATGGAGTGTGGACCAATAGCCTTGGTCTTATTTCTGATGGATTTCACATGCTTTTTGATTGTTCTGCATTAGTGATGGGGCTTTTTGCAGCTCTGATGACAAGATGGAAAGCAACTCGCATATTTTCCTATGGGTCTGTATATTAGGTTCTTTAAGGACTATCTGAAAATTATTGTGCTTACTCATTTTAAAATGCCCTGCTATAAAAGTACATTCAGGGTGTTTTAATGGTGCACACTTCTGTGTGGTTTTTACTATGTCTCTTTTCTGTTCCATTTATGTTTATGCTATTCCTCTCTTACCCCAGCAAAAAAGTGTCTGAAATGTGATTCTCGTTTTTCTCTACAAATCAAACTTTATCACTGTGAATATTATATAGAAATTGCCTCACTCCGTATATGTATGTATGTCAAACAAAAATATATGTTGAAAGTCAGTGTTTATAAGAGGATTTCAATTGTGCTGATATAGTTAAAATTTCTATGGTTAAATTGCATAGCAGTCTAGCAGTTTGAAGCCTTGAATATGCAGCATATATATAAAAAATATATTTTTTATTATTAATATTCTATTATTATAGTGTTATACTATCGGTGTTTGGACAGTTGCAAACTAGCTACCTCTTGGTGAGAAATAAAAAACTTGGAAATTAAGACATGATTTTGTGGCATTAAGGAAAAAAAATCAAAGCAATTTTTATGCTATATTAAATGTATTATAACTTTATTTATTATAACTTTGGAATTTATTCAGAATACCTGTTTTTCCACTCTGAAAAGTACTTATGTTTGTTTTCAGATATGGACGTGTAGAAATTCTCTCTGGATTTATTAATGGCCTCTTTCTGATGGTAATTGCTTTCTTTGTCTTCATGGAATCGGTGGCCAGACTGGTGGATCCTCCTGACATAGATACAAATATGCTAACTGTAAGTTTTGTCATTCTGTTTGAATGTTGTTTGGAAATTATTTGTTCACTTATGTTCATCTTAAAAAAAAAAAAAAGTGCACTAAAGTTGCATACACAAGAGATCTAAACCATGCCTTGACTTTTTAACATATTCTAATTTCAAAATCCAAACTCGAAAACATTTATTTTTAAAATACAAAAATATATAGGGGTGAATACAACTTAATTATAACAGTTACATTGAGTTTTTTTCTAAGATGTTAAAGCTCTAAACTTTTTAGATGGTGTTCTTTCTATAGTAAAAAATACCAAGGAAGTAATCTGTACAAAACTAAATTTGGTTTGGCTGTTATGTATACCAATGTTAATTATTACAGGAAAGATTTTGTATTAGTCTTAGAAAAATATTTTTATGTAGGCACAATTAGAAGTATGCATTGCTGGAATTGAGGCCTGTTTTTTTCTTTTTTTTTTCCTTTTAATCTTCAATATTTGCTCCATTTTCACTACTGATTTTGTTTCTTGGGGGCAGGAGGCATTACCACCTCTACATGAGCAAGTCTGCATAGCCAACAATAGGTCTAATAACCCCCAAATTGGACTTGCTTAACTCCTTTATTAGCAAGAATTACCCTTGCACTTTGCTAGTTTTCCAAGAGAAGAGTAGAAAAATAAGCAGACAGATAAAAAGCACAACTCAGCCAGTAAAGCAGTAGTTGCTGTCTTCAGTTAAGTACAATGTTAGATGAGTGTGCATGTCATAGATACAATATACAATTATTATTTTTTCTGCCAATGAAAGCAAAGCAAAGCTTGTATTCAAACCACTTTATCTCTTTTTGAAAGTAAATAAAATCAATCACACTTCCTTGAAACTAAATTTGCTATCTTGTCCTGATTTGTGGATACTAGGTTTTGCATTTTGGTCGTGGTTATTTGGTCAGCTTTTTAGGAAGGTTGGGGAAAATTGGATTTTTTTGAGAGGGGAAGAAAACGTATTTGAAACCAGCTTGTGTACTGAAAGAAATATGATGAAGAATCCACGTTAGAATAATCCTTCCACAGTTTTCCTTTATTAGGTGTGTAGTGTTTCTGATTACCATACTCTGGAAAATAAACTTGAACACCTGGGAAGATGTAGCGATGTTAAAGATTTTTTTTCCCTCTTGCAGCCAGTCTCTGTTGGAGGGCTGATCGTAAACCTTGTTGGTATCTGTGCCTTTAGCCACGCACACTCCCACGGGGCTTCTCGGGGAGGTTGTCACTCCCATGATCACAGCCATTCTCACCATGGGCACAGCCATAGCCATGGGCACAGCCAAGGACATTCCCATGGGTCTTCTGGAGGTGGCATGAATACCAACATGAGAGGCAAGTACAAATTGCTGAGTCATAAATGGTTTCCAGCAGACTTTGAAGATTTTCAGAATCAGGCCCCGTACTGTGCATTGCACTTCAAATCTCCAAAAGTGATTTGACAGCCATTTAACATAGTGTATGAGAATTTTTCACACTGTTTCTTCATTATTGAGTTTAACTGGAAGAAATATAACTCGAAATGGTTTTTTTCGTGGATTTCTTAGCTGTGGGTAATACCTAAGGACCAGTAAAAAGCATTAATCTACAGTCTTTGTTAACATTAATAAACAGTCTTTGTAAACCTTACTGAAGAGCTTTAAAGTTCATGGTTCTAATTTCCATCTGGAAATGAAAGTACAAGGTCTGTACTTGTAAAGATATTACCGTGCTTCTAGGTGTCATGTGGCAGCTGGTTGTAAATAACACTGGGGAAGGAGATAAGAAAGAGAAGAACAAATGCAGACCAGCAATTTAGAATATGCTTTTGTTTGTGAGTCAAAAGATGGGAAAGTTGAAACTTTATTTTTCAAATCTAAAATCAGAAGCTAACCAAGAAGGATAATATATATAAAATTTCAGTATAGCTACTTAGAATTTTTTCCCTAGTAGTTAGAAGGTAGTTATTTACTGTCTGCCTGGCTTATACAAAAATCTATAAAGGAATGAGTTTTTTGTGTAAGCTTGTTGGAACATAAGCTTTTTAGCTCACAGTTGTGTTTCATTGGGTGTTTTACATCTTCATTCAGTAGGCTATTCTGTTGTCTGGTACTTTTGTGAAGTGTTCCCATACTCTTAACTTTCAAACCCGGACACTTAACTAGCATTAATCTTACAAATAGTTAGAGATTATTTTTCTGTGCCTTTTGAGCATGCACTGAAGATGCTGCGCACTATTAAAGCAGCATAAAGGATTATTCCTGGCAGTAGCAGATGGACAGTCTTATAAAATTGGAGCAGAGTTGGCATACAAAAAAGCAAATGGTACATTAAAATTTATCCAAATTAGCAGGCCAAAGCATTTACACTGATCTTTTTATCTTCTGTTAAGGATCAGTGATCTCCGTCTGTACGGAGTTAAATGATACATAGTACAAATCCCACTAACAATTTAAAGACTATTCACATGTGGTTTAATCTGCAAATGCCTGCCTAGATAATTGCACTCTTGAGTGAAAATGGGTTTTTTTAAACATTGATTTGTAATTCATTAGAAAAGCTAAATGTTTTATTTCATTTTGCACCTGGTTAGGCAGATAGTTGCCGTAGCTTGACGGGTATTTATTATATTTAATAAAGTATGCTGGTTTTCTGCTATTGAAGATATGCATACATTTTAAAGAGAATGTTCAACTTAATTACTCATTTTATTTTGTTTTCAGGTGTGTTTCTGCATGTGTTAGCAGACACTCTTGGCAGTGTTGGTGTTATCGTATCCACGATATTTATTCAGCAATTTGGATGGCTCATAGCTGATCCACTCTGCTCTCTTTTTATTGCTACATTGATTTTTCTTAGTGTTATCCCACTGTTGAAAGATGCCTGTCAAGTGCTTTTGTTGAGGATACCTCCAGAACAGGAGAAAGATCTGCATGCTGCTCTAGAAAAGGTCAGAACTACAATTCTAAATGTTAAAGTATATAAACATACAAATCTATAACTGTTTTTAATAATTATTAAACTCAAGTAGTTCAGTCTGACAGCTTCTGTTGCCTTCGACAATTTGATCTCTCAAGTTGTTTTAAATCTGTTTTGCAGATATGTGACAGGATTAGGAGTTTTACTGTTCTAAGTTGTTTTGCAGCTAAAAAAATGTGTACTGTTTTTTGCTTTTATGGGTAGCTCATGATTTCAGAGAAGTATGGTAACACTGTGGGAAAGGTACTTACTACTAAGAAAGTAGCATAGCAATTCCCAAAAGCTTGCACCCTTTTTAAACTTGATGTGTACGGTTCAGGCTGCGGATTGTGTCTTGAGCCTGCAATCGCATGTTCTCTTGTCCATATCATGAAGGGCATCCTGGCTCACAGTCGGTGAAATGGCAGAAGAAAAGCTGGTTTTTCTAAGTACTTTTTCATTCTAGTCCATTCTCTTCATGTCTGCTGCAGTACGTTATCTACTTTGAGTATGTACTTGGTGTTCACTGTTGATTCATTTGAAGTTCCTGCCCAGATTCGTAGTGCAGACTTCAATGTGGAGGTATCCTCTCTGTCAAATAACTAGTTACATGTTCTTTGAGGATGCCATCAACTAGAGGTGGCAAGGAAGCTTATCCTGATGGTTTCCTGTCACTTAGTAGAGGGGGAGATGTGTTCTTATCTGCATGAGGAAGAACTGAATAAATACAAATTGGCTGGGAGAGACTTGTGTCATGATAGGAAGGTGAGCTGCAGAGTGGGGTTTGATTTTTCATGGGACAAGACAGAAGGCAGCTCTGGGAGACAGAGAAAAAAGAAAGTACTTTTTGAAAACAATCAGAGAGCAATTCATTAAAAGATAATAGGAAAAGCATTTCTAAAAATGCAGCACAGTAAAACAGTATGCTTGCTGTAGGTTCGCCCCAGCCAACAGCCAGGCATCCGTCCACACAGCCACTTGCTCGCTCCTACCTTTACCACCACCACCACTGCCAGTGTGACAGGAGAGAGAACAGGAAGAGGCAAAAGCGAGACATATCTGGGAGCAATATAAAGGCAGTTTAACAGGTGAAGGGGAGAGAGGAAAAAAAATAAACAGTGCACTGCCTTCCACAAGGAGATCGATGCCCAGCCAGTCTCCAAGCAATAGCCACCTTGGAAGCCAAAAAACACCCTTCTTCCTCTACCCCAGTTTTTTTATTGCTAAGCATGTTGTTAAATGGCACGCAATATCCTTCTGGCCAGCTTGGGTCAGCTGTCCCCCCTGTGTCCCCTCCCAGCTTTTTGCCCAACCCCAGCCTACTCTGAGGGCAGAGTGGGAAAAAGAGAAGGCCATGACAGTCCCCAAGCACCGTTCAGCAACAGCCAGAAACATTAGTGTGTTATGAACACCGTTTTAGCCACAAATCCAAAACATGGCACAGTACTGGCTGCTGTGAAAAAATCAATCCATTCCAGCCAGACCCAGTACAAAGATCAATTTCAAAAAATGCTAAGTTATGGGAGAGACTATGTCTCTGAATCAAGTTCAGCTGGTAACTAAATAGATGCTTATCCTGCATAGTGGTGTAACAGGTGCCCTAGAAATGGTTAAATACCCATCTAGCTTTCTGGTTGGTCCATTGATGTGATTTTGATCTGTACACTAAATCATTTTTTCTCAGCTTTTTTAGCATTGTGGTCTGCTGGGTTTTTCATTTAGTTTGACTTTTAGCTTCTAGTCTTTGACAGTAGTAGCAGGGTGACCTTTCAGTACTACACATTTCTGTATACAGCTTAGATGGAAAGCTGCTTTGCTATACAGCTTTGTTACCCTGTGAAGTATTTGCCACCAGTATCCATGTACGCACACAAGTTGAAAATGCACGCTTAAATTAATTGGTGCTAATGTAATTTCTTTCAGATTCAAAAAATAGAGGGAGTCATATCCTACAGAGATCCTCATTTTTGGTGTCATTCTGCAAGTGTTGTGGCAGGTACAATACATGTGCAAGTGGTATCAGATGTGATGGAACAGAGAATTGTTCAGCAGGTAATGTGCAAGGTTTTTAGACCCTAATGTTTAATTTCTTACTGAGTAGCCCTTTGTCAGCAATAGACTGAAGTTTGAAGCTGCTGTTTGTGAATATTTTTGTAGCTATTGGTTAATGTCTCAGAGCTGGTCTCTAGTGCTGTACTTCCCTTTGCCTGCTAGCTTGGAATTAGTGGCATTGAGAGTTGTTTGCTAGAACACCTGCCAAAACAAAAAAGTGGGAGGGATTTTCTCACTATTGAAAGCGTTGCTATATCTGCTCTGAGAAAAGGAGGAGGAGGTGGATCTCATGCTGTACAACAGACAGTAAACAGTAGGGATATCTGGATGCTAATCGTGGGTTTGTAACTGACTTACTAGTATCTGTCTGCCTTAGATTTTTTTCTTTCCCTTAAAAAGATACTGATTTCCTTATGCAAGACTGGGAAATCACCTATTATGTAGGTGTTGCAAAGCCATACCCTCTGAAGCCAGTCTTCACTTTACAGAAAATTGAATTGCTCATGATAATTATTTTTTTTAACTTCAGTGTTTCAGAGCCAGAATATTGCAGGTTACTGTGAGATGCATATGAAGTGTAATACTAATGTTTACCATACTGTGTTCTATTCAGGTTACAGCTATTCTGAA
Source organism: Tringa solitaria (assembly GCA_026413425.1). NCBI lineage: Eukaryota > Metazoa > Chordata > Aves > Charadriiformes > Scolopacidae > Tringa > Tringa solitaria. The sequence continues at coordinate 24,472,014 of JAOXJM010000019.1, forward strand.
AGATGCTGGTGTAAACAACCTAACTGTCCAGGTGGAGAAGGAAGCTTATTTTCAACACATGTCTGGACTTAGTACAGGGTTTCAGGATGTCCTTGCAATGACTCAGCAACTGGAATCCATGAAATACTACAAAGATGGTACTTACATCATGTGATACAAAGTTGTGTTCACCAAATGAGGTATAAAGGCTAAAGCTGTAGGATTCCATATTCATATTACTTTTTGTCAGGAGACCTTGCACATACATGTACAGGAACAAATGTCCTATATATTTGAATTTTTTTAAACATACTATCTTTGTTAAAATTGGATCAAGATGCTTTTATAAAGGAAATAAGATGGACTTGAATATTTGATGTATATGTAAAAATAATGGAAATCGTAAATACTGTACTTGGTGTTTATTAAACAGAAGTCTTGCAACTTGTGGATGAGCACAGATACATTCCATACTCTGTTAAGTGTGTAGCATCGTGATTATAATTTCATGTTAGCAGTGGGAAGTGGAAATAGTTTATATTGGAATGCAAACACAATATTTTTCTTTCTTTCAAACATAGCTTGAAGACTGAATTAAAAAAAAAGTTAGACGATTGTTACAGGGAGTAAAAAACAACAAGAAGTAATGGGTTTTGCACATTTTGCTAGATAATAGAAATATACAGTTTTTATATTATGTCTCAGCATAGAAATCTGATTTCTAAACTTAATTTTAGTGCATCAGAGTAAATAAATGCTACCATTTTAAATTTATATCAAATTATTTTTAAGAAGAGAAATCCATATGTTAACAGTGAGAAATTGGGAGGGGAAAAAAACTGCAGACACTTCTGTTTCTTGGGAAGACTCAGAATCACAGAAACATTCTGTAAAGTAAATTTTTTGTACTTTTTCTATGAACAACTGCAAATGCAATAGTTTGAAGCTCAAAGTAATTAATCAGTGAGTGTCCTAGCACTCCACTAAACTTCACCTCTTCAAGATATGTTGTTCTGTCATTTACTTGATTTTTTTCATAATACCATAACACAGCTGCAGGTGTACTGTAGCCAGCTGTATCTTTGTGCGTTACCCAAGGAAGCAGTCCCGATTTAGAATGCTAAACTGTGACAGTGATCTGGGACCTGGCAAGCTGCTGAAACAAACTGTAAATTGAGACTTATTGGCTGGAAAGAGTGTGTTTAAGAAATAATTACGTGTCTTGGGGGTCTTAATACTGCGAAGAAGACAAATCTCTGTCTACTGAAAACCTGTCAATGGGTTTTCACATATGCCTTCAGAGGTAGTTACCCTGACATCTGTTTACAGTCTTCCTGTGCCCCCTTGTCTTCTTGTCCAAAGCCCTTAAGTATTTTCCTCGGAATTCAGCAGATCAGTTCAGTGGTTAGCAAGCATGATGAAGACGAGTACATCTTTCATCATAAGAATGATGAAGATGAGTACATCTTTCATCTACATCCATCTACAACAGCAGCCTTACTTTGTTGTACTGTTCTCTTGTTGCTTTACTTAGGATTAGCACCTGAATATTATGATGGAAGACCAGGCTGGAATTTGAGGGTAGCAGTTACATGATCTGATCAGATACACCAGCTATGTCGTTTGAAATGTCCTTGAGCAATTCTGCTCCTCTGCTGATCAGCCTGTTTATAAAAACTGCGGTATCTTTTGTAACTGTAAACAAGTTTGCATTCCATTCTTTTCCTGCTGCGCTGTGTTAAACCACTATCTGCAGTACCGAGCTGAGTTGAAAAACTGCCGTCTCAAGGTCTCTAAAACCTGCATTACTTTTGCATGGAGGGATGAAGACTGACTGCACAAGTCACAGTCCCTCAGTTCTCAGGCCAACGCTGCAGAACCAAAGCTTGATCCTGGTTTCTTCTGTTCTGTGCCCCTGGCAGTGTTTTTCTCCCCTTGCCTGTTCCAGAAGGCTCGGGTCAGTGGAACAAAAGCACTACAAGCACACTCAGCCTATAAGCCGGGTGACATTTTGCTTCTGAAAAATATTTTCAAGCAAAAAGCTTCCCTTAATATCGGTATATGCCACTCATGTTTGAGGTGATTGTACAGGAGCTGATAGCATTCCAACAAACCAAGTGCTAGCCCGGTCGGGGTAGGGGTAGGTAGGTGCAAAGCGAGGGTGTGATTCTTTTCTTTTTAAATCGAGTTAGCTTAATGTAACTGAAGAGCTTTCACACTCACCACAGCTTTCTCTGAGCCAACGCTCATCTCGTATTTCAGCTGCCCAGCAGCAGGACCCAGAACAACCTGAGGTGGTTGGGCCAACATGAGATGACCCTTGGGATCATCGAGTCCAACCATCTACCCGACTCTACAAAGCTCTCCCCTACACCATATCCCCCAACACCACATCTAAACGGCTCTTAAACACATCC
>JAOXJM010000019.1:24499065-24522498 GCA_026413425.1 Tringa solitaria
TCATCCTGGTTGGGTGGTCTATAGCAGACTCCCAGCACAAAATCACCCTTGTTAGTCTTCCCCTTTATCCTTACCCAATCCTGCCCCAGCCTGCTCCCCAGCAGCTACCTTCTGCCTCCTCTTCCCCTGGCCAGCTCCCGGCTACCCCTGGGCATGGCTCACATGGGGTGGAATACCTGTGTCCCTGCTAGATCCTGGGGAGGATAACCCTATCCCCACTGGAACCAGGACACCTGGTGTACTTTTATTTGAATCAGAGGCTTTACAGACCTGAAAGCTGCCACTCTTAACTTGATTCTAAAATATATCATTAAAATAGGCAAAGCAGGAGTGTAAAGCAGTCCATGTAGCTTTGCCCAGACCTTTGCTAGAGTCTTACGTATTGAACCACATCCCAAGTTTTGGGAGAACACTGTTTTTTCATCCCATGCACAGCTGAAACTTCATGTACAACATACCACAGGAGCATTTGCTTGCCAGACAGTTTTCATACAAACCGTACATTACCAGCATTTTTGAGGGAGGAATTGTTACCCTGCAGGAATCATGGTTTGATGCAGTGCAGTCAGTGTAACTGCCAAAATGCACCATCCTCCCCCTGGTTTTTCCTTTATAAAATATGACTATTAAAGGATTCAAGCAAGGGTGAGCGGGTTTTGGCCACTGTACCTTTTATGCCACAGCGTGAATGTAGAAAAGCTTATGTTCCTTGCCTTATTAAATAGCACCATGTCAAAAGGAAAAGAGATATATTCATGACGTTTATCAGTGTACCTGCCCCCGGAAGTGAGACACATTGAAGAACTGGTATTTGCAACTTTTCTTTATATATAAAATATATATATATAAAATATAAAATATATAAAATATATATAAAATAAAACTAAGGCTTACAAAGCCCTGAAAAAGGTGTGGGTTTTTTTTTTCTCTAGGCTTTTGCTAGAACTTTCCCTTTTGCCAAAAGGGGGACATGTTGTTTCATAATCTAAATCTGATTTCCTTGGTGTAGAGTTAAGTCGCTGTGGAAGAAAGTGTATTTTCACTTTTATTCTGCAGCAAGTACATCTATGGCATTGTACTTGTCATTTAACAAATTGCTGAGTGGTGCGAAAGTAGTTTGTGGTAGTAAATCATCAGCGAGGAACAGAATGAGAGGTATCTTTGTAGCTTAGTCCAAATTTTTTAATTTTGTTCTGTCTCTCATCTTTTCTTCTTTCCTATTTTTTTTTTCACTGTAGGAATCAACAGAACAGCACTCAGGGAGATAAAATTGTTGCAGGAACTAAGCCATAGAAATATAATTGGTGTAAGTAAAATGAGTGTTACTTCTAGAATCAGTCCTCAAGTTTTTTTTTGTGCAGATTTGAACTGAAATTAATAATTTATTGGGTCATGGAGATACTACTTAATTTTATTTGAGCTATTTTTTTCAGCCCAAAATGGGCAGTAAAACAATTATTACAGCAAAACACCTATTTCAATAACAAAGACTAAGTAATTTCTTTTGAAATCCTCTTACTTTTTAGACTAGGGTTATGTGGATGTTAACAGTGGGGAGAATTGCAGAAATTTAGATTACTTAATTTTTGCATCTCTCTGGTAGACTTGCAAATTAGTGCAGTGCCAAATTTACCTGATTGTTTGCTTCACATGGAACTGATGAGAGCCAAAAGCAGGCTTTTGTAAGCAATGGGAAAGTGGGATTCATGTGGCTTACTAGGTTTTAACCTGATATCTAAAGCCTCTTTTGGAAGGAGTAAAACTTGTGTATCTTTTCAGTTCCATTTATGTTGACTTCCAGCTACAGAAACCCAGCTGGAGCCAAAGATATTTTAATATTAGCTATTAGCGAATTTGAAATTCTGCGATAAATCTTAGACCTAATATGAATTTTCCAGATGTTTTATTTAACTTTTTCAGAGTGGGAATATGGTTGTCTTCTGGATTGTGAACTTACTTTCAAAGTGGTTGCTTTAGCTATCGAAGTTAGAGGTTGTGCAGAGAAAGACAACTGAAATGGCAAAGGGGTGGAACATTTTTATGAAAAAGTGTGATGTCTCGTTCTGGAGAGGAGAAGGCTGGGAATGGGGAGGTCTACAAAACTGAAGTGCTAGGTAAAGTGCATGCAGAACAGATATTTGCAGAACCTCACAGTACTAGAAATAAGAGATGTGATTAAAACATATTTGCATCAGGGGAAGTGGGGGTGTAGAAATTGTGCTGCTTGACGCAGTGGGTAGCTAATGTCTCGAATTTGTTGCCACAGGCATTGTAGAAGCAGATGGCATCAGCAGTTCAAGAAGAAATTAGACAAATTCATGATCAGCAGGTCCATAAGCAGGTTGTACCCCTCTTAGCAGTCCAGATAAAGCTGTTGTTGATGTTGGAAGTGTAAGCAGCATGAACTACAAAAAGTGGCCAACCTGCAGAGCGTCTCCCATTACCACGGCTTCTGCAGAGGAAGAGTATGAACACAGTCACTGCTGTTATGAACTGTGCAAACAACTGTCTTGTAATTGTATAACTCGCATGACCATCATACTGAGGCAGGAGGACATGAGCCACACCACGGAGAGCCTAGCGTCCTGATCATCATGATGGATGATCCATTGTTCTTACTTGGCATCATGCTTGTGTTATCTCAAATTAGAAACTGATTCTGTCATTGTAGAACTTCATCCTAAGAAAGACCCAGTTGCATATTCTCCAAAAAGTTTATATTATCCTAGAAAGCTTACTGCAAAGATGAATACATGCCTAGGAATATCTTAGAAAGGAAGCTAATAAGCCCAATGCTTAGAATTTCTAAATAACACATCCTTCCAGGAAGCAGATACACAGAGCTGAATCCATGGGAAAACTTAGTCTAGCCTCAAGAAAGGGTAGGATTTTTGTGGAACAGCAAAGTTTGTGGAGAGGACAACGTCTGCATTAGATTATCTGTTGCAGCTAACATAGTAAAGATAGTTCTTTCTCTTTTTTTCCTGACTCCAAGAAGGAGGAGAAATTGTGTAAAAAGTAATTACCATTCTTAATGGGGATTTTTTTTTTTTGGAGACTGAGTTAAGAAGCTAAACTAGTAGCAATTTTTGTATTGCAAGGGGAAAACCTTGAACTAGTTCAGCAAACTGAAGATCCACATGCAGACTACAATGGTGCAGAATTTTAGAAAAGGGGAAGTGTGAGAGTATGCTTCATCATAATGTATTTTATTTTACAGCTTCTAGATGCATTTGGACACAAGTCCAATATTAGCTTGGTGTTTGATTTTATGGAAACAGATCTTGAGGTAAGATTTTTTTAAAAGACCTTTTATTTCGATATCTTCAAATGGTTTTTGAAAATACTGTTTTAACAGGCTTACATTTGCCCATATTAAAAAGGTGACTTTCATTCTATCAGCTGATTAAGATCATGTCTTAAAAATAGTTTGAATAATTTGGCAGTTTTTGTGAGTTCTCAGTTGGTAACGCCTTTACTTTTGAATACTTGCCAGCATGATCTTCAAGAAACAGATAATGTTTACCACGTCAGTTTTTTGGGACTACAGTCATAGAACCTCAGTCATAGATCAGCATCCCGGAGTGCAATTACTAAGCATAATATCATTGAACATGTTCAATAAAGTGTGGTACTAAAGTGTGCCAAGTGATGAGCTGCTACTAAAAATCACACCCACTTGAACCATTGTTTGAAATCTAACAATGCTAAGAACTTGAAAATCAGCATCTTAACAGATGTTTCGTTCTCCAAGACCTTAAATCAGTTTGCTGAAATCTTTGAGATATTTTGATTCAAGATTCTTTGTTTTGGAATACTGTGCTAGATGGCAATTCATATTGCCACATTATACCTACTCTGGACTGAAGCTAATGTGGTTGTTAAGCTAGCTCATTACACAGCTAGCTAGAACTGGGGCTAGCATTTAAAATATTAAAAGAAAACATTGACAGTCTTGCTGAAACCTAGATGAATGCAAGACTGAAAAGGTTAGATTATTTTTTTTTTTTTGCTAATAGCAGTTAAAGTAATAATAGACTTTATAGAGGATTCATTCTGGTTTTTATGTGCAACACATGTGAGTTGAAAAAGGTATGGTGTACAAAGATGAATGAAATACTCTTGTACTAGATAATGCTGAAGTGTCCAGAGCATTTAACTGTTTTGTGGTATCACTCGGGCCACCATTTGAGATTGCAGCCTGTTGTGATTTGGCACGTGCTGCATAAATTATATTTTCTGTAGTAAGCTATTTTGTAAGTCTCAAACGAATTAAAGCTTATGAAAGGCTATTACTGACCAAGACAGTAATATTAACAAACAAGTTTTGGGGAGTAGTGTAGAAAATACTTTCAAACAGGATGTTTACATAGAATTTTAATGTTAAAAATCAAAGAATGTAGAAAATGTAAGTAGACTTGTTAAAATATAGTAAGTTGGCCATAGCTGCTGGACTTCTTAGGAATAGAAGAGGAAACTTGCATTTACAAAGATTAGATGTGTAGGTTGCTCAGAGAAGGGAGTAAGTGGGAACATAATTTCAAGTTTACTGACACATTTATCATTTTTATGTCTATATCTTTGTCTTGTAAGTTTGAGTATCAATGTGGAAGTGAGATAAAATAATAAATTCATTTCCTCCCCTCCGTTTTCCTATTTGCTGGTTATGCAAAGTTATGTAGATTATCTGGATTCCCCGTTTCAATTTCTGATCTCCAGAGTAAACGTATTTTTCTCTAAAAAGGGTGAGAACAGTAGAGAATATGTGACTGCCAATTTGAACTTTGTCTTAACTGATGAAATGACTTTTGAGATGAACGAAAGTAAGTTAATCTTTTGTGGTGAGCTTTACTATCAATCTAATACTTCACAGGTTATTATAAAGGATACTAGTATTGTGTTGACGCAGGCCCACATCAAGGCGTATATGTTGATGACGCTTCAAGGATTAGAATATTTACATCAGCACTGGATTCTACACCGGGTAAGCATGTACTAAATCGACAGCCTCTATGCTGTAGCAAAAGTCACTTTTGATAGAATTTGAGTCTAAAGTCTAATGAAGATAGTTTTTAAATTCAGACAGTCCATAAGCATTTGTGCTAGCTGTTTTGGAGAGACAATAGCAGTACTAGAAATGTTAAGAATTCTTGGTGTGGTTGTCATGTAGATATTTATATATATAAAAGTGTTGCAAGTTACATGTGATTTTGATTAGCACTGTGGACTGGGTCTGTCTGGAATGGATTTAACTTTGTTCACAACAGCCCACATGGTGCCATGTTTTGGATTTATGGCTAAGATAGTGTTCATAACACACCAGTGTTTCTGGCTGTTGCTGAACAGTGTTTGGGCACCTTCAATGGCCTTCTTTTTTGCCCGCTCTGCCCTCAGCCCAGCCAGTAGGCTGGGGGTGGGCAAGAAGCTGGGAGGGGACACAGGGGGGACAGCTGACCCAAGCTGGCTAGAAGGATATTGCGTGCCGTTTAACAACATGCTCAAAGAAAACTGGGGTAGAAGAAGAAGAGGGGTGGCTGTTGCTCAGAGACTGGCTGGGTATCGATCTGCTTATAGAAGGTGGTGAATGATTTCCATTGCATCACTTGTTTAAGTTTTTTCCCCTCTTTCCTTCATCTGTTAAATTGGCTTTATATTGCTCCCAGAGTTTTCTTTCTTTTGCTGCTCTTGTGATCTCCTCTGTCCTACTGAAGAGGGGTGGGATGGGATGAGAACAGAGTGATTGAAAGGCTGTGTGGGTGTTTCACCGCTGGCCAGATGCCAACCCACAACACACTGTCGCTGTGCTAAACTGTATCACTTCCATGACTTCTGGTGTTATTTGAAACATTTGCAAGATTTTTTAAATTACTCATTTGGCAATTATGCAGTTAAAACAGAACTGCTGTTCCTGCAGCAAAGCTAAAAACTATCAAGAGGCAGGGTTGGTTTTAAACTCTGCAGCTTAAATATGATAATATTCAAATGGGTGTGTTTCACTATGATTTTAACATACAATGAAATACTTGATTTCCTGTTTTTTTAACCTTTTTCCTCACAGTGTGGACTTGTGATAGAATCAAAAGCCTACATTTTAGAATACTGTTGTTGCCCACCTGCCAGGACGTTCATTACATGTCTGTTTTTATTAACACTGACAAGATTCATTCTTTGCTTTCTGTGCTGACAGGATCTTAAACCAAATAATTTGTTATTAGATGAAAATGGAGTTTTAAAATTGGCTGACTTTGGCTTGGCAAAGTCTTTTGGAAGCCCAAATAGAGTTTATACACACCAAGTAGTAACAAGGTAAGACATTCTGTTTTGTTTCTTACATAGTGATTGTGCAGCTGTTCTGCAGTGTCTCTTGAAATACGTTAAATCAATGTATTCAAAGTTTGTCATCTAGCTTATGTGATACGGCTTTAATGGCAGCAGACTCATAAAGAAAACACAAGAAGGCATTGTTTAGCAAACTCTCTGTAAGAACTGCTAGAATACACCTCCATGGTGGTTTTGCTGGGTTATGATACACTTTTGAAACACATGGAAATAATAGGTATCTGCCTATTAGGCTGGCCTTCAGAACAAGACAGCAGTTACTTTCTGCTAATCATGAAGCCTAGGATCATTTTTTGTAGCTAATCACATTATCTATTACAAAATAAAAGCTTGAGCCAATTAAAATACTTATTAGTGTTATTTATGCTATACGTATTTAAGGTGTGCCTTAAAAAGCAGGACTCTAACATACGCAAGGTATTTCCTTTTATGTGCTGTAATGATAAAACCACTCAGGGTAACTTGGTTTGGTTTATCACCTTTATTCAAAAGGCAGAAATGGTACAGCAGTTTCAAATACAGCGTGTATAAGATCATTGCATGGAACTTGATTGTTCTTAGGCAGTGGAAGTAGCTGTTCTAAATAACTGCTGTCATTGTACATTTTGCATAAAACTGGTCTCTGTACTTGGGTCTGTTGGTATGGAGATTTTTTGAAGCTAGAAGGAATTCTATCTTTGTAATTTCTTCAACATGAAGTTTAAAGAAAATTTTTGTTTTTAACATGCAAATCTGCCTGTTAAATACTTTTTCCTTTGCACATCTGCAGTTCTGTTTCTTGTTAATCTGCTCAGTTGAAACTGTAGTTAATTTGTGGTTTCATGAGACGCCTTGGTGAGGAATGCACAGTTTTGTTCAGTTTCTCTTAAACAAAACACTTTGCAGAGTAGAGTGCAGCTCTTCAGTGTCTGAAAAATACACAAGCAGGAGCAGTATCCTCTTTGGAGTTCTTGTATGGCTGCAGTATACAGCACTTGACTTGAGCAAAGCCAGGTGGTTTTCCCAAAATGTGTTTTCTTTTCAGGTGGTACCGAGCCCCAGAACTATTGTTCGGTGCTAGAATGTATGGTGTTGGTGTTGATATGTGGGCTGTTGGTTGCATTTTGGCTGAATTGCTCCTCAGGGTAAGTCTTCAAATGTAAGCATTTTGTATTTGCTCTTCAGTGCATTACAGCTCAGTGTGTGGGCTTCCTCTCTTCTGCTAACAGCAGCAGGTGAAGGCAGGTAGGCTGCTTAGGAAAGGCAGAAGAGGAGGAGGGGGAAAAAGCTTCCAAAAGCTTGTTAACTGTAGGAAAAATGAAGTTTCGAATAGACTGAGGTTCTAAAAGCATCATAGTCATTGGAAGTCTTTAAAAGCAGCTGGATAAAAAAATGGCAACAAACTGTTTCAGTCTTGCTTTGGGGAAGGACAAGTAGATAACTGACTCCTCCAGTCCTGTTATCCTTTCACACAGGCTTCTATTAGTTTTTGTTTGCTATCCTTCCAGAAATGTGACATCACAGATACATGCATAGTCTGCTCCTTATACGTTGTTCCCCAATAACTAAAAATTGTCACCAGTACCTTAATTGTAGGTTTATTTGTTATGAGCAGGTATTTTTAATGAGCAGAAGACTGATGTTGTTCTAAGCTGTGTTTAGTTGACAGTACTGGAATGAAGGTGAAGGTTAACATTATGCTAATCCTTTGCCACTCCTGAGTACAGTACACAGATCCTTAAGTGTGTTATACTGAAGTAGACTGTTTATTATGCAGCTCTTTGGAGGCGACATGAGAGTGTGAGGTGAGGGATGCAGACACAGCTGAAAGCATGAAGTAGCCTGCAGTATAATTTATTGTCAATGAGTAAGTGGCTTCTCCTTGGTTTTTGTGCCATACTTTAAATGTTTGTGTGGCCATGTGGTAAACCAGACTGGGGAAGTGGTCTGCCTGAAAACACCTTAAAAGAAATTATTTGCCGTGGTTTATCACACACACAAACAGGTGTGCTGGTACGATTTGCTTGGCAGTTCAGAAATGGAAATGTGCAGTGGCTGTTTGAGCACCACTAGTGATGTGTACATAAATATACATTAAACTTGCTAAAGTTGGATTAACTCAAGGAAAGTCAGAAAGCAAATAAATTATTGAATTCTGTTGATTATTTGATTTCTCACAAAGCAGAAAATTTGGTAATTTCCAAATATTATATTGGTAATATATCCATCCTTTTTCTTCCTGAGCATACTGGGTTGAGGGACAATGCAACTTCTGGGAGCTTTACAAAAGCAGTTTATGTTCAAGGGGTTTTCATGACATGAAAATTCAGTATAGTGCCTAGTAGGGATGTTCATTACAGTCTTTCTGTCCTACTCAGTTAAATGCTACTTCTAATTCATAATTTTGCTTTGATCACAAAGTCCCTTTTAAACTGCATTGTGCGCCTGATGCGCAAGGTACAAGTTGAACTGGGCAAATATCCCTTTTTCTGTCTTCTGCCTAGTTTAAATGAGATGTGACACTGATTAGGCAGTTTCTATCCTAGTGGGTAACTACTCTCCATCATGCTGTGATCTTGTTCCATCAGTTGTAACTGCCGCTTGTGTCATCCAGTTACAATTCACTTTAAACGTTTTGAATATATGTAAAATTTAACTTCAGGGGCAGATGACAGGAAGATCACTGTGACCAACAGTCTTTAATCTGGCAACTGGGATGTAAAGTCTTTCCTTTCTTGTCTTATTTTATGTTATGTGGTGGTTTAATCTGATGTTTAGCTCTCTGCTATAAAGTCAGTGATATCAAGCCTGAGTTGCAAGAAACCTTCAGAATCTGTTTGGACATCTCTATAAAGCCTCAGTTATTCAGTGTATCTCTTTGTTGGCAGCTGGTATACAAATATGTTTTGCCCAGCAATTATGACCCCAAAAAAGGGATCAAAGCTCCTTTCTAGAGTTGAAGTTCAGAAGTTAATTCAATCAAATGCTGTTGCCTTCTTTAAGGTTCCTTTCTTGCCTGGAGACTCTGATCTTGATCAGCTGACAAGGATATTTGAAACACTGGGCACTCCAACAGAGGAACAGTGGCCTGTAAGTCCTTTTGTATAACAGACTGACATTAGTTTTACTTGATACTCTCTATTTTAGCTTTTGAAATTAAATTAAAGGGTATACCAGAATACTTCAGTAGATTTTCAGAAGGCAGCTGCCTGATCTCACAAAGCAGAGGATAAGCAGCTGAGATTTATTTTTTCTCTTGGCAAATCTTTTGATCAATTTAACAGTGTTGTTAGCGTTAAGCAATGGTAATGAAAATTCCTGGTTTCCTTTCTGTGTGTATCCAATTTCCCGTGGCTGTTGGTGTGACATTATGGTTGTTGCTTATTGTTCTTGAGATGCTTGATTAATTAGTCTGACTCGAAAGGCTTTAGTTACTTTCAGAAGTCGGAACAATTTGTAGGGACTTAAGTTGGCCTGAATAAGTTGTGGTTTTGGCATACAGTAAGAAACACCAGATCAGCAGCTTTATGGATAAATGGTTTATCTCAGAATAAATGGTACAGTAAAAAATACAAATTAGTAGTACAATTACCTCTGTTTAGATGACAGTAAATTCAGTAGTTCATTAATATCAGGCCAAACTTAGCGTCGGGGCACACAATGACATACCTAACCATGGTTATCAGCCAGACTAACAGGAAGCAAGGCTTAACTTCTGATGAGTGACTTGGACCTACTGACGGGCACAGGAAGTCCTGAATTCCCTGATCAGACTGTCCTCTTTTGTAATTGAGTTGTGGAATCACCCTCTGGACTTGCTAACCAGTCATCACATCCCACCTCTGCTCTCCCTCTGTGCTGTTTCCTTTGTGTGAGTGGTTACCTTAAGCAGTGCACAGTCACCAGATGGAGCTATAGGCATATAAGATGTGTGGTCACCGTATGGAGGAGAAACTGTGTAAGGCAATATTAGCCCCACATTTTTCTCTCCTTGCTTATGCAACTCTGTGGGGGAAAGGGTGGTTGTCTTGCCATGTCAGCATAAGGCCAAGATTGATGTTGACGTTGCCCACCTCACTGGGAGTTTCAGGTGTGGAGAGAGTCTGGTCATGTAGTGATGAAGGTTAAATTGTGGGAAGACAGTCAGTAGGTGGTGTGCCAAGAAACCATCAGACCATGCAGGCCAAAAGCCAAGTGCAAGTCCCTAGTATGACAACTAAAACAACTAAGAAACCACTCAAAGTAACAACTAGGTAAAGAAGTAGGATGTTCCACATCCCCCTAAGGGTGGGAGACCATCCTAAAAGGGATTCCTGCCAAATATGTTTGAATTTAAAAAAAAAAAAAAAAAACAAACCCCAAACAACACACTATCCAGGGTTTGTTTGATCTCTAGTGCTATGATCATTAAAGTTTGTTTTGCCTGCTTCTTTGTCTGTTTCAATAGCTGAGGCGAATCTTTTTGTTGCAAAACCATTCAATTAAAGATAAATTCATACTGATAAGGGTATGGATGATGTGGTAGGTTTGGAAAGGGAAGTAGTAGAGAGACTTAGAAATGTGGAAATAATATTACACTTAAGAAAGCCATTGGAGCATTAGCCCAAAGGGGTACAATATCAACAGAGTGAGGAAATACAAGGGTCGTGCTACAAAGGGGTTAATGTAGGCATACAGCACTGCTCATTGATCCACTGATGTGTTGGTCCCAATAAACATATCTTTAACACGCAAAACTGCTATAGGTAGGTAAGAAACAAGGCAAAGGGTGCTGAGTACTTCAGCAGCTATTAGGACTGTTGTGTGAAGCAGAGAGCATGCCATAGTAGTCAACAGTCAGATGCCAAGACCCATTTGTTGGGTTTGCACACTGGCCAGATGGGGCTGCTAAGCAGGGTATGAGTGTGAATGACAGCAACTACTTCCTGTGCTTCCAGTCCCGTGAGAAGGGAGGTAGGGGATGGGGCTTTGGGCTCGTGGTTTTGCAGGGCGTTACTGTAAGTTAACAACGTGGGGTCATTGGAGGTAGGGAAGGTACTTATTGGAACTAGCAGGTGGTTTGGTTCAGAAGTGTCAAGATACCATACCTCGCCTTGAGCACCATGGAAGGTTTGAGTGAGTTCATATCTAAGACATTAGACTCTCCCAAAACTGGAGATCCTCCAGTACATCTATTAGGTAAGTCATACTTCACTGTGAGTGACTACAGGAAGAGCTATGGGTGGTCCTGTGAACCTGCGGACTACTGCAGTGTAAGGGAAATGGTACCCTCCAGTGTGTGATCTATGCATGACAGAAATTTGAGCACCTGTATCAATGAGGCAATACAAATACAGTTTATCGTTGACGGTGACATCTACGACTAGGTGGAAGTCCATTTAAACAGTGCCCTTCATGGCACCTCAGAGGGACTGGTGGGTTCTGACCAGCCCCTTGTGGGGGGTTTATATCTCTGATAAGTTTGGGTAATGCAAGGCTGGGGTTCTCAGGCTCCAGGAGATGGAATGGCAGGGGAGGGTACTTGGGCCTTTGCCTTGGATGGGAGAAAGTGCAGCACAACGTGGGATGTTCGCAAGAGCCGGTAACACCAATGCTGTGACTTTGTGTATTGCCTGTTCAGGAATGCCCAGGGCCAGACAGGCTTTCCATGATTCAAGATGCCTAGGGGGCTTTTTAACTTACATGGACACAGCAGGGTTTGGTGGTAACTATAGCTGTATCTTCAGGGAGATGGGAAGATAACATGCAGAGCAGAAACTACTTTTCATAATAGCAGGGACCATGTGGGGCTGGGTGCACCTGTAAGGCCAGAGCCTATTAACATTAAATGTCCTCTGAGTGGATCCTTTTTCACTAGTAGGCAGCACAGTGTCTCATTGGGATGATGTTCCAGTAAATCTTCATCTGCACAGGGGCATCTAAAGCATGATTGATAACCAACCTAGCTATGTGCAACTCAAATTTGTGAGTTTGGCCAGGGAATAGCCAGGGTCTTCAGTCATCTTGGGGCACTTCTCTTTCAACATAAGCTGTTGATGACCAAAAGACAGTCTATATTTTCTGCTGGATTTTGTCAAGATCCCAGACCCTAAAGTGAGGGTCTGGGCTTCTCGTTCTGAAATTTGTAAGGTATCCCACCTCGTATTTCCAAGCCAGGCTAAGTAATCCACAGTAACGGATTTGCAATAATGCTTGCTTAACTTGGCTAAATGTATGTTTGTGAAAGGGCATGTAGAGATACTTGTGGCACCTCCATTAGCATCATACTCAGTCTCAATAATTGATGAGATTAGTAAGGCAGAGCTTCAATAATTCTATGTGTCATTTTCTGAATACAAATCAAATGAAATCTTCCCAGTCTTCTTGGTCAATATATAAAGCTTTGTATTTTTTGTTGCAGAAACTCCCTTTTCTGTAGCTTTCAGCGGCTGGTCAAGTTTCTCAGGCAGGTGTTGCCACCAGGGAAACCATGAGTTGCTTTAATTTCTCCATGCAAGCCTGCACACTTTTAACACAGGTGGTGGGGAGAGTCTTGTCTTCCAATGCAGGCTGAGTATCTTGTCGGGCTTAAGATAATTCTTATTGTAGGGAGACAGCTTGGGCTTTGGCTGCATTGAAATGATGTGCAGTATTTCTGAGACAGTGAACCAAGAGGAATAGGCGGAGTAATTTCCCTGGTTTTTTGTCTTTGTGAATTTCTCTAGTGAAAATAAGTAGGAAAAGGGAACAGGTACTTCTTTCCATCAGAGAATCCGGTGTCTATGGGCAGGGCAAAGCCACCAAATAGGGCACCTACTACAGGGTTGGGGCAAGTAACGATCCTGTGTGCTGTATCAGTGAACAAGTATTAGCAGGGTTTTTTGAAACATAATTTGATTCTCCTAAAAGACGGCCATATGAAGTTCCCTTTCTGTGAAAAGCTGAACTCTTTCTAACTACAAAAACATACATGCCACTTTTCTCTTTGTAGGGGATGATAAGTCTTCCAGATTATGTCACATTTAAGTCTTTCCCTGGAATGCCACTTCAACATATCTTCAGTGCAGCTGGTGATGATTTGCTCAGCCTTCTGCAAGGCTTGTTCACTTTTAATCCGTGTACAAGGGTTACAGCAACTCAGGTATAGTACACTTGCATTATGTCCTAATGTTCATTAACCTACTGTTAATATCAGATAAATGTGCTTTCAAGCCAAGTTTGAAATTGAAGGTCATATAACTGTCTACGGAATACTGGAAACATTTTTCTGGTGTTTTATAGAGAGAACTCTGAAAGGCATGAACAATACTGACTGATTGTCTCCATTCCCAATGTAGAGCAAAGGTAGACAGCTACAAGGTGTATGAGTCATGGCCTTCAGACAGTCATTATATTTGACATTCAAAATTCAGTCACTTAAAGCTTGAAACTTAAGTTTTAACATGGCATATCTCATTCCCTGGTTTTGAAAGGTTTTCATCCTTAATTCATCCAGTCTCCTCTTCAATTTCATTTAAAGTTTTTTGATTATTTTTTAACATGAACTTCTGTGATGATTTAAACCATCATTCTGATCTGAATATCCTTTTCCATTACAATTGAGTAAAACTGATCTCAATTTCACTACTCCTTGATGGAGAGAAATGGATGACTCTGAAAACCTTGCAGAATGTTCTTGTTCAGAATATCGATTTCTGCTGTGAAGAAGACACAGCAGCTAGCAGTTTCAAAACTCTTTTTCTGTCACCTTAAACTGTTAGGGAAGCGTGCAAGAAACAGCTGTCCCCTTAAGGCCAAGACTCCCTCATTGCTTGTTAGATAAGGCAGATTCCAATCCAGGAGGTTAGTGCATGTGTTACTTATCTTTTTACTGGAAGATTTTTTCAGAGCACATTTAGGTTTTTTTGGCCATCATCTTTAAGAAATTTCATTATTTTTCCAAATAATTAGTCCTGCTATGCTTGGGACACTTTCTGTAAAAGTTTGCATGGATGAAGTTATTCTATAGCTTGTATTGTAGGATGGTGACTTGAATATTGAATATGTATGATTTTTCCCTTGTAGCATTTTTATTGACAGTGCCACACTTTAAGGCAGGAAACAACTCGCGCTTATTGTATTGGCTTGATTTTTAGCTGGCGTTGAGTACCTTATAACTGACATAAGCAAGAGTACTGATTACCTAAGAGACAGCTTAGCCTCTTTTCATTAACCACAGTTTATGGAAGCTGTGGAATTCCTAAAATTCAAACTAGAGCATGTAATTCCACTGCATGAAATAAACCCTGCTCCCTTGTGTTTGTCTTCTGCTGTAATTCAGTCTACATTTTTCTCACATTTTACAGTGTAGAAACAGCGCAGTTAAAGAAATTTTGGGGGAAAATCTGTTGTAAAAGTTAGAGGTGGTGTCCAGGTCCTGGATCTGAACAAGGCTTCAGAGATACTCTTTTAATCTTTCTTCATTCCTACTGTTCTTTATCCCTTTGTCTCATCTATTTATCTATAACGGAAACTTTTGAGATCTAGAAACTTGCTGTTTTTACAAGACCTCCAGTACAAAGCTTACTCTAGAGTTTTGTTAGGATGTTTGAGCACTAGTTAAAAATAACAATACCCAATTATCTCTCAGCTTACAAATCCAAGTGCTGTAGGTATGTAGTTAGTCATGGACAACACAAAAATCTTGATTTGCGCAAAGGCCACTTTCGAGTATAAAAGTGCCCAAGTAGCTTTGAAGTCACAATTGCAACTGCTTTATTCCATTTTAATATCTGTATAGTTGGTGTTCTGACACTCAATTATTTTTCTTCCGTTCTCATTAAGGCATTGAAACAGAAGTATTTCAGTAACCGACCAGGACCCACTCCAGGAAATCAGCTGCCAAGACCCAACTGTCCTGCAGAAGCTGTAAAGGAGCAACAAAACGTACTTTTAAATTTAAAAAGGAAAAGAACAGAAGGAGCAGATCAAGGTAACTTAATGTTTAATCTGTTTTAAAACAGGAACTACATGCTCAGGAAGAATGTTGTACTTCTGATGTTTTGGAACAAAAGCTCTCTGAATGGACTATATCCCTGCTCCAGCACCAGCTGAAGCCCTTTAATGATTTATGGTTTAGGATAAATGCTTTAGGGAGAAAACGATTTATTTCTGTGTTCTAACTTCTATATGGAGCCCCCAGTCCCCCCAAACAGTAGCATGTGCTTCATATCTTCATGGCAAGAAAAACTCTGAGGACTCAAGACATACCTGACACTAAATTACTTAGACCATCCAGTAAAGAGGGAAATACTGGTTCTTAAACTTGGAGATGGTCTTAAATAATAGCTGTAATAAGCCAGATAGCAGCTGTCAGGTTAGCATCAGCTTTTAGTTACTGCCAGTATGAGGCTCTGTTTTGATAAAAGAGGTGTATCTTTTTGGATTGGAAATGCCTACATGAAAGTGTATTTCCTTTTGAATTCATAGAGACAGCTACATTATTAGTTTAACTTACTTTTTAAGCACTTTGATCTATTGTTTCTTATTCCATGTCAAATGAAATTAGTTTTAAGATTCTAATCTCAAAGAAAAACTTAATTATTTGACTACTTGCGTGCTCTCTACTGACCATAGCACTGACATGTGGGAACTTGTCAAGTTACCACAGCTTAGGTAATTAACCAAAGCTTTTTAGCTCCTTTTGCAACACTGTGTGGGAGTTTGTGAGTAGTGTTTTGGCGTACATGCCCTAAAATATGGCTGTTAACTAAAGGATAGGAAAGAGGGAGAAGTGCTTCCTTCAGTCCTGTGACTTCACTGTGTGAAGTCTTGCATATGACAACGAGCAGAGTTTCCAGAGGTGTATCAAGCTAGTTGCTTTAACATCTTTCCCAAAGACTCTTCTTCAGGAAGAGGAAATCAGATGTGTGTTAAATGCCAGGAGTTTTGAGATTGGCTGTAACTAAGGCATTTAGGATGTCAGCACTACTTTTTGAGGCATTTGAGTATCAGTATAAAAAGCAGTATCATTTCCACCAAGTGCTTCTTGGAGCACATCAGAAGATCCATTATGCTCTGTTATTGTCTTAGGCTACAGAACCTGAGGCTCTCCAAGGTAGATTCCCTAGTGCCAACCAACATTAAAGGAGAGAGCTGATGTTAGAGCTAGTGAGTCTGCTACGCGGATTTCATTTGACATCCTTCTATATGGCATTGTTACCTAAAGTTAAAATCTGAGTATTGGTTTGGAAGAACAATATTAAAGTCTTTGGTTAAATAAAATTTGAAGCACGGTGTGCTTTTATTGCTGTTGTGGGTGGAAATGTGCAAAAGTAATTTCAAAGGAAAATTAAGTTGCATCCCTGAAATTCCTAGGCTGGCCTGTGCTCTCGTTTTGCACAGTATATTCTCTTTTCCTCAGCCATGTTGAGGTAGCACTCTGGATCTTGGATGAATGGACTAAGTAATTCCTGATGGGTACCCTCTTATAAAATGTTGGCACTGAGGGCTGGCTGCCAGGAGAAGGAATTTATGTTTCCATAAGTGCTGCTTTTCCATAAGAACAAAACCCTGTAGCTGTGGGGCGTGTTCACCAAACTTCAATATGCAGCAGCTGTACTTCTCAAAAATCAGCCACCTAGCTATCAAGGGAAAACTATCCCTAGACAGATGACTGTCTGTGAAAAGTATTAAGCATACATCATTTCTAGCTATTGCTACCACTTATTTCTAATCAGTGGGGTATGTGGAGACACTGATGCTATGATGACATCATTATCCATCTTCTCCACTCTGGCAAACATTCAAAACCAGCACTTCTTTCCCAGGACACCAGTTTCTAGTTGCATTAGTCTGTATTTCTGTGGAACCATAAGTTTGCAAAACAGAGTATAAAAGACACAGCACTGAATTTCTTCCTGAGTTAATGTAGCATAGGGAATGTCTAATTTCAGAACTGTTCTACTTTGGCTTGGAAAAAAACCCACATTCTGTTCATATCTAAGGTAAAGAATGTGTATTGTTTGGGCATTCATTTAAAGTTCATGGGTGTGATGCAGTGTGAGTGTATTTTAGAGGAGACCTTTTCCTATAGGGAAGGCAGAAACAGTTGAATTCTTTCATCGTAAGCTTCACATCCACCCCAGAAGGCAGCTATGATTTATTCTACCTACATTATAAATCAGTAGCACATGGAGAAGTGAGAGGACAAGATCTGGAATAGAATCAGGAAGGTAGTGCTGCCCTCCTATTTGCAGCTGATACTAACAACGACACAGTTTAAGAATGAAGCAGAGACTAAAAGGGCCATTACTTCCTGAAGACAACTTATTGCTGGGTAGGGACAGCATGTAAGAAAAACCATGAAGAATGTATGTGTGGTGGGACAGAGTTAAGCCTTGGAATAACTTGCCTTTCTTAGGTTTAAAAGTGGAATTAACTGGCTAGCTTTTTATACTAACAAAGATAAGTACTTACATGTATCCGAAATGCGATTAACACTTAATTATAGAATTTGGGACTCATTTGGAGTGCACGTACTGATTCAAGTGGGCTTTGATTGTAGCATTCTTTCATAGATTTATTGAAAAAAGTCATCATACTTACTGCAGCGACAAACAGCATTAGCCAGCTCAGAGTAAATGTATCTCAAAAATAGTGTCAAATGAATACTAAAACCTTGAGGAGGGGATCAAACCCCTTTACTGTGGTAACAATGTGATTTACCATTTTCAGGATTACCAAAAAAATTGATTTTTTGATTGCTGTGGATGGTGGATGAAAATGGCCCAAGTCCCAACCATTGAAAAACGCTGTAATAGTCACTGGATGGTTTTTTTGTAATTTTTTGATATGTAAAATGTGAATTTAATATCTTATTGCTGGAACTGAGGTTTCTGAATCCAACTTTTTTTTTTTTAAATAAAAGTATTTGTAAGCAAAACAAGAAGATTCCTTTCTCTGTTTTACTGTCTCATTACTTTCACTCATGCTTTGAGGTAGTAACTGTTAAAACTGCTTGCTGGCTACAGATTTACACAGACTAATTTTGCAGAACCCTTATGCTGAATCACACGCTGTTCTCTACAGTTGCACACGCTAAAGAGGAAAACTGCAAATGCAGCCTTCTCAGCTGCAGCTTAGATGGCTATAATAAGTGTTGGAAAAAAGCGTATCGCTCTAAGGGGAGGGCAGGATGCTTTTTCGTTCCAGTTAATATGCCAATGTAATAACAAATGAGTTTGCATGTGCTCTTTCAGCATGCATTAAGACTTTCCAAGGACACATCCACTATATTGAAAACAATATGATCCGCAGATTGAATGTGAAGCTTTGGGGTTGTTGTGGTGTTTTTGGTTTTTTTTCAGACTCGTCTTCCAGGAGAAATTATCTGAGAGCATATAAATACTGTTTCTTTCACAGCTTCAAGATTGCAATGAGATGGAGGGAGATGCAGCTGGGAAAACTATACCAGCCCTCCTGTCAACCGGTGGCTGTTGAGCGGTTCATAGTGCAGATGCTGGGCTCACCTCTGTTGCCCAATTTCCAGCATGGCTGTGTTGCAGAGTGGCTGCTGGGTAACCAGACTTCTGCACTGGAGAGAAACAAGCCAGCAGGTGCTGTTGATGCAGCTTAACCGCATGCCCACCTCTGTTGTGCACTGGATCTCGGGGATACCTGGTGAGCCGTTGTCATTTTCCCACCTGTGAACAGCTTTCAGAATTCTGTTTTTTAATGTAAGTGGCAAGCAGAAGACTTTGAGGCTTGTAGAGGAAGAGCACCCATCTTCTTGCTCCTGTGTTACTTCATTTTACTCCTACCTTGAGCCAATGTGAAGTATGCTGGCCTTGTAAGGGAGAACAGTTACAAGTCTCCCAATTATCCTGCTGTGCTCTGTATTGGTTTTTGGCAGTTGAAAATTAAACTTCAGTTTCCTACTAAGATATAATTGACAGTGTCGAGAAAATGTTTTTCAAGTAACATTAGGTACAGCAGTTTTTACTGTCTGTGTAACCAAGCATCAACATCCTGAATGCAGGCTGGGGCACTGAGTAGTCCCACTTCTCACAGGCATATGTACAAAAATAAGCTCATCTGAATAGGGAAGAGTGAGTTAGGAGCACCGTAAACTTTTTTGCATTGAACTTGCCTAGGGCAGCATTCTGAGTAGACTTCAAAGCCTGGAAACCTTCAGCCCCTGAAACAGATACTGGATTTTTCAGTGAGTATCCTAACTATTGCATCTAACAAATAGAGTTTGCAAGGCAGTGACAATTTAAGTATTCTGCCAGCTCTGCTTTGAGAGTAACACCATTTCCTTCTTGTCAAATGCTGCGTATGCCCAGGTGATACCTCCCCACCAAAAGAAACCTTTTCTGGTAGAACAAGTAGCAGTTCTCAGCAATTCTGCACGCAAAAGTTGTAGAGTAGGTACTGAGTGAGATGGGCAGTCGGTGTTTGAATGGATAGAGCGCAGCTACTGGGGTCTGTAAGAGTGGGGTTGAAGAGAGGATATTTTGTGACCAAGGCTACTGACTTACGTTCTTCCAGACGTGTTTACCACAGTAGATGCTCAAAAAAAGCAATGCTTCTATACAACAGAAGTTCAGGATCTGTTCCCTTCCAGCTTCCACATCGCAATTCATTTGGCATGCTGTGCACTGCAGGTAGAGTTGGGGCCTGTTCTATACTATTGAGGGTATACAGTAAGTCTTGTTTTCAGCGAAGTTTGTGAATGAAGTTTCCTGAGTGAGGGACTGAAATTGCCTTGCTGTGCTGGTGGTGCGCATAGATAAAGTGTTGGTACATCACAGTAAGATTAGAAAAGGATCAGCACAATATTTTTTTCTTAATCACAGGCTTTTGGATAGTTTGATTTAAATTTTGTGACTTAGGTCAGAAGTCTGAAAGGAATATTTGGGAATTCTGGTGACTATAACTTATTATGCAGTCATATGCAATTAGTCAGCTAAATACTGTTTAATTTGTGACTTGCTTACCTTGTAAGCTTTATATCATGCTTAATCATGCTTTGGCTTTGACAATTTCTGTTTTATCACCCCAACTCGTAGAATGTACAGCTTCTGCAGTGTACTTGGCTTCTGTTCCGAACCACAACAGTAAAGGTTGGTTTGTCTTGAGCTTGCAATGTGCATGCTTGTGCAAAGGTCTAAGTTGTACACTTTTGTAAATTGGAACATAATCTAAATGCCTTCTCTTTTGGGTTGAGACAGTTCTTCTGCCCTTACCACCTTTTTAGCATGAGTTACTGCTCTTTCTTCCTGAACATTCTCTTTGCAGGCTTGGTAGTTCTCACCTCAGGACCTAATGGAACTTGAGTAACTTCTATCAATTCTACTGATACTGTTTATCCTCCCACTTTGCCACAATAAATGTAGCCAAAATCATTGTGTGGTCACACAACACAGAAGGGAAAGGTGCTCTTTGTGCTCTTAAACGAAACTGATTTCATTTTCTCACAGATACCAGGATTACTTGTGGTGGCATGGAGAACAAGGATGACTAGCTATCCTCATCTTGCCTCCCTGGTTCTTGATCGGTGCCAATGCTGCAAGATCCCTGCAGCCTTTTTGTTTTGACAAAGGCAGCTCAGAGTCAGGTTGAGTTGTAACAAACAGTTGTTGCTTTGCATTTGTGGTGTGCTCTTACCTGTGGTGGAGCCTGGGTGCTCTCAGCACTCCAGGGAGCGCTGCCAGTTCTTTCCTTTTTACCTGTGTTCATTCGCGTGTTTTGTGACTGTTCTTCTTCTCTTGGCTTGATGCATGTGTGTGTTTTGCCAATTGACAGGCTCAACAGAAAGGACACAGGCACCAACAAAAAGAGTAGGCTTATTTTACTGTCTATTTCAAGGTAAGACGAAAATAAGGTAATGCACTTAGTTAAAACAATAAGCTTATTATACTCTAGTTTTAGGCAGCAAAGAGAATAAGCAAGCTAATGCACCTAATCATGAAATAATATAGTGAGAGTAAAGCAAAACAAGGTAATCCACCTGATCATTACTACATAAGGTTAACTATAGTGATTAAGAAAAATGTATCACCAATTACCGTAATACTCACCATCATCCAGATCCACAGTCGCTGGGGAGCCCCGGTTGCAGTGAGGGTTTGGAGAACTTTTCCTGGCAACTTGGGGGGGTCCTATGCAGTGTGTCCATTTGTAGGTCAGGTCTCCAAAGTTGCTGCAAGAGGGCCCGGCTTTTATACAGCTGAATAAACAATAAAGATCTTTCAAAACTTCAAATGTAGGAACATCTGGTGTCGCCTTCCCTGTTGGATTCCACCCAAAGCCTGGCCAGGGCTCAAGGAGGAACCCAATGGAGTTTTTCTATCTATTTTGGCTTTGTCCACATATCTCTCAAGTAACATGCCTCTAAATAAAGATAGATTGTTCTGCTAGTTTCAGCAAAGCTTTATAGATTAGCATCAAAATATATATATATTCATACTAAAATAGATCAGTAATACTTTGCATATACTATTAGTACTATGCCTATTAGATATATTATTGGGTTGTGAGGTTCATCTGGAGGTCAAATTAAGTTCAAGGCCTATTGTTCTGGCCTCGATACTTCAATATGCTGTTTGCTAAACTTCTACTCAGCCATTTCTTCTGCTGCAAAAATGTTTATGCTTCTTCTGGTGCAAAAATGTTTATGCATTATTTAATAATAATGTGTATTATTAAAATACACATGCTCCATTGTAATTGTTCCTTTACAGAGCAGGTTTCACCTGTGATGACTCTCAATACTCATTTGCTTCTCAGAGGGAAGGGAGGGATTGGTACAAAAAGGACTTGTTTTTCTTTGAATCCCTCAGTTCCCCCTTGCATTTTGTACTCAGCTGCGTCAGCTTTGTCTCTGAGTTAAGGTAGTCATTCTTTCCAGATGACTGTAACAAAATCACAGGCTAAAACAAGGATAGGTCTGGATTTACCTTGTTGAGTTGAGGTGGAGAAACTCCTCAAAAATGTAACCAAGTGCTTTGAACACCTTTGGCAGGTTGTGTTTTGAATACACCTTGCTGATACCCAGTAGTGTGAGAGGCTGAGGAAAAGACATGCAAGGCTGTGCAGTGTCTTTCTGGCTCCAAAATACAGTACTGCCTAGGAGAATCTTCTATTGATTCTTACCTTCCTGAAGACCTGCTGGGAATAAGATTTGTTCCTCCTGTAGCCACCAGCAGGAAGGCTCCAAAAGCAGCCCTGTGGTTGCTAGCTTGAGAACTCCACTTGGCCAAACTTTGTTCATCTTGTAATGCCAGCTTCTCATGTTCAGGCTTCCACAAGTAGAACTGGAATAAAATCTCAGTTTTGATGCTATTGAACTAGGTTCATATCATCTCTGTGTTTGATTCTAGTATTTTCTTCTTCTTTTTTTTTTTTTTAACTTCTATTTGTGAGAAACTTACTCAGAAAAGTTCTATTTTATTCTCTCAAATAAAAAGACAGAGAGCTGGGGGGGTGGGGTGGGCAGGGGGAGTTGTGTCTCTCCCTCCCAAAGAGTCAAATCCACAGGCAGGCAGGCAGGCAGGTCCTGCGTGAGGATTTTCTGGGAGGCTTGCTATGTGGTGAGCAACACGGAGGCCGACAGTGTTGTGACCGTTTCCTCTGGTGCTGTTGGCTCATATTGAGCCCAGAAACCTTCATACCAACAGCAGTCACTACTGTGGTAAGAACAGAATGGCATGCAGGGAAGTGAGGAGGAGAAGAGGGTATTTCGCTCTTAATTGGAAAGCATTAGTGGAATGTGGTTTATTGTGTGCTAAGAGAGATTTGTCCCACTTCAGCAGGGACTGACAGTTACACTAAGCTGACTTTGACAACCGATCGTGAGCTACGTGCTTTGGTTTTGGGAAACCTCCAGTTTGGGACAGGCTGGTAAGCAGGTACACTCAAAGAATACTTACAGCATTCATGAATTAATATCTCTCTTGGGTGGTTTGTGGGTTTTTTTTAAGGAAGAATTTCGCTGACAAGGAAAATTAACAGATAATTAAAGTGTTGCGATCTCGCAATTCTGAAGATGTGTACTAGTGGGCTGACAAATGTAATACTGTCATTTTTTTGCCACTTGAAATATGTTCAGGAGCTTCCCTTGATTTTTCTCACATCTGCATCCTCAGGAAGGCA
>JAOXJM010000019.1:24537193-24582981 GCA_026413425.1 Tringa solitaria
AGGGCTCCAGACCTGCACACAGTACTCCAGGTGAGGTCTCACCAGAGCAAAGTGGGAGAATCACTTCTCTGGACCCGCTGGCAACATTTATTTTGATGCAGCCCAGGATGCGATTGGCCTTCTGGGCTGCAAGTGCACATTACCTGCTCATGTCCAGCTTCTCATACCTCAGCACCCCCAAGTCCCTTTCCTCAGGGCGGCTTTCTAATACCTCATCCCCTAGTCTGTACTGATAGCGAGGATTGTTCTGGCCATATCATAATAAATAAATTTTTAAAATAATGTATTTTTTTTTCTTCGCCCATTTGAAGACTTCTCAAGTTTTCTTCTTGCTTTGTTTGGTCACTTGCAGCAGCAGAAACAGCTGCCAGGGCTACTGAGGGTTGGTGCCAGGGTAGGAAGGAGTGAGTGAGTGACCAGCTGAGGAGAAAGGCTGTTAAGCCAGCCTGGCTACTAGAAGAGCCGTCTGTGAAACTGCACTTTGAATATATTTAACAGAAGAATTTCCCAAACAGCTTTCCACAGCTGCTGCTGTGAAGCCCCATCAAGCCAGCCATCATCCAGGCAGGCCATAATCACCGCGCAGCCTGTTCTCAGTGGCAGTAGGCTGTCAGGTTTTGGGGTCTCAGGCAGGCTGGCACCACACCCTCCCCGGGCTCCCAAAAAGGCTCTGACATTGTGGAGACCTGGCATGGCAGTGGGTTAGTGTCAGGCTGATCACAGGTATCTGTGAAGAGCACGAGTATTTACGTAGTGCTGGTAGTTGTTGTCAGCCTGTGGTGTTCATACAGGGGGTGCTGTACCTGCTGCCTGACTTGTGGGAGCCCTTGGATGAGAAAGACTGGAAGCCAGAACCTGCTGCAGTGCGGCAGTGTCCTGCCAGAGCAGCCTGGGGCGGCTTCGGGGCCCGATGCGCTGGGTTCTTGGGGACCCAGGACTAGGAAGGATCGCAGGAGACCTGGAAGGAGCTCTGCAGGTCCAGACCAGGGTTTACAAGGCCTGCCTCCCAGAAGCCATAACAGACCTTGGGCTGTCTGGGTTGTCTCTGTCCTCAAAACCACACAGCATCTTCCTTCAGCACAACCCCTCTTTTGGAGGAGCTTTTGTTTAATGATAAGCTAAATCTGTTAAAGATTTATGACATTACTTGCTTTGTTTCACAGCCCGTTTGTGTTTTTTAACATGGGAAGAATTTGTTACCGGCTTGTTCTTTGGCACCGGTGGGTCCCAAGCCCCTGGGCAGACCATCACCACAGTCCAAAGGCAGAGACGAGGCAGGATGGGCCATGGCCATGGTAAAGCACGTGGCACCAGGGGGACCTTGTAGTTTAGCTGCACATCAGCCGCAGCCTTTTGACAGAGAACTCATTGTAGGGATGGGCTTTGAAGTCTGTCACCCAAAGATAACAACTTTTGAAACCTCTCTAGTCAGAAGGTTGCGGGCCAGCATCTTACTCCTTGAGACAGAGACTGTGTTCATTTCTTTTTGGGTAACACCTATTTGATTGCGGCCTGCCCTCGAATGTAGTTAGTCATAACCAGAGTTTAAAAAAAACCCAGCCGACCATCAACTTTGGAACTGTGGCTGAATAACCACATGGCTGTGGCTGACCAACTTTCTATGGTTTCCACAGCTATTCAGAGTGCTTAAAGGAGTGCATCTGAAAAAAGATGGTAACACTGGTATTTTTCACAAATATTGCCAATTTATATGGTACATGCGCAGTATTAGAAACTATCATAAATGAGCTGTATATTCTATTTAAGTATTTGTTGCTTTAAATAGCAGCTCCAGGGACCCAGGACTGGAATAGCAGACACGTTGCTGGACGCAGATGAGGTTTCACTGGCAGAGGTCTCTAGCACCTGGCTTAGGAAAATGTTGTTTCCCTTAAAAATGCCAAAGCTGCATACTTTTTTACTGCTGTGCTATAGATTTTAACATTATGGTGAGTATGGCCAGCAGTTGAAGTTCATCATGGATACTTTGGATCTGGCTGATACAGATTGAAAGAACCATTAGTCCTGCTCTTAAATTTTTTTCCATAATTCTGAAGTGCAGGGATTATGCTTTTCTGGTATGTTTTTGTTTTGAAATGTTATTATTCCATTTGTTTGCTGAATCGGTAATTTGCCATGGCTTCCCTATTTCTTGGACTTGTGGTTGAAGCTGTAAAGGTTAACTTGATTTCGCTACATATAAAAAATAAAATTGCAATTCATTCACCACTGCCTTCTATTTTGAAAGTATACTTGTATGATGTGTGTATACACATAGTATTTTTAATTTCCAGCTTTGGTGCCAACATGAGCCCATTCTGTTTATTGCCCACAGTAGGAGCTTTGTGTGTTTTGGGGAAGATTTCTGTTCTGCAGCAGCAGCAGTTTTAGCAGCTGCGTGCTTTGTGGCCCTCCTCTCCTCTGGCGTGAGATCTGGTGGTGAACTGAGTGAAGGGCAGAGTAGGAGCAGGGCTGGGCTGTCCCCTTTCTGTGCCTTCTGCAAACTGAAGAGCCATCGTGGAGCGAGGCGAGGTGACTTTCAGATCCCTGTCTGTGGGGGCTGAAGGCAGGAAGCCTGCGCTTGGGCGGTGCAGCAAATAGTCATGGCAAGGAAATGATAAGCTGGGAGTCTTTTCAAGACGCTTCTTCAAAAGGCTTTGGGGTCTTTGATCAACCAGTCTGGTTGTGAGACTCCATGAAGTTCTATCAGATGTGTGTGTCTGCAAACACATACTTGAAACCCTCTTCTGCAGGTCAGTCAGTCATTGATGCTAGAAGAAGCAGCGTCCTGGGAGGAAAATGGCACGTGATGGTTTGGTGCCCGAAGGCACATAAAAGGGAGTGAAGTTTGCCGGAATGACTCAAATGTGCCGCTTGTGCACTCTGAATCCCTTGGCAAGGGCTAAGAAAACCCATCCATTTTGTACAACTGCTTGTTAGAAAACAAGGAGGGTCCTCTGAACATCCCCACAGCCCCTCCAAGGGCTGAGGAAACACCAGGAAAAAGCATCCTCGGTGTGCTTGAGCCCCTGTACTGCCAGCACACCACCCCTGCGCTCACACTAGCCACAGGGACCCCCTCTAAAGTGGGAGTGCAGAGGGGTGAGGTTGCCCTGGGTCTGCAGCAATGAGACCTGGAAAAGAGGTTCCCTGCTCCTTGCCACCTGCTGGGTTAAGCATGGGAGCCATAGGAAGCTGCTGCCTATTGCAAGGAAGGGCCTGGCCAAGCATAGTGCTTGGCATGCCTTTTGTATGAAAGTAAGGCTTATATTTATGTTTTTATGTATGGCTTTTCTAAAAGCAGAAGGCAGGGAAGGTGAATACAGCTTCTTTGAAAGTTAAAAATTCTGTTGACAGCATGGAAATAATGAGCATCCAGCTGGATCCTTTTCAGGATTTATTCAGTACCTTTTTCCCTGTTGAATAGGGCAATTATGTGCTTTTTGCTGTTCTTCTTGGTTTTCATCTTGGTGGATTCTCAGTTGCACTAAGAAGTAGGAAAGAACTAAAGTACATAAGGAATTTTGTCTTTAATAATGTTTAAAAATTGGAGTTCAGTATCTGCTGAACTGTGATTTAGTATTATTTTCCTTGCAGCTATGGATTTTTTTCCTTGCCATCTTGCATGGAGAATCACAGCTTTCACATTTGCAAAGTGTGTCTACATAACTGTGAAGTTACATTTCTTCTCTGTCTTTCTTCAGTACAAGATGGTGCTGGTGTGTTTGGGTCCTTCGAGCTCAGCTGTCTTTTGCTTTGTTTACAGTATTCCCAGATCCTTACCCTAGTGCCCAAAATATTTAGAACTGTTAATGTATTTTTTTGTTTGTTGTTTTGAGTTTGTTTGGATTTTTTGTAGTTGTTGTCTGTTTATAAAGCCTTCAACACAACCATGCTAAAGTATGGCTTAAACAGTTTTCCCTCCCCGCTTTAATTTGCTCAAAATCTTTAGTAGTATAAAAAGTTCTGTAGCAAAAAAATAATAATAATAAATTTTTGTCTGTGTGGGTACCTGAAAGGGTAGATTAAAAAGGACAGTATGGTTCTGGTGAACTGAAATGGATCAGCACAGCTTGTTTTAAAACAAAACCTCCAGCTTGTCTTAGAAACAAAATAGTTTTGTCTGTGTGTTAAAAGTAAGCAGTTTTGGGGTCTGTGCCCTTCCTGTGCAGATTTGGTTTTTTACTATGGAGAGGAGAGAATGTATTGCAGGAAGTAGAGCCTTGCCACTGTAATGCCTGTTCTGCTGGGTGAAACATGTCAGGACCACGAGCTGCACAGAGATAGCAAAGAGCAGGATTAAGGATTTGGGAACGGTTCCTCCTTATCCTCTTCACTCTTATCCTTAGTCTGTGGGAAAGCGAGAAACTGATGTGCCTAAACCTAATGACTTTTGGTAAACAAGACAGTCTGCTTCCATTTAAATGCTGCTCAGCTGGGATGAGGGGGACTGAAGAAATTCTGGAGTTTTACAGGAAGGCTCCCAGCTTCCGTGTCTGACTTTTGCAATAGAAACCTAAAGGCGGTGGTAGAATGACTTGTGTTTTTTGTCTTACTTTCCAGTTGGCCTGCTGCTGTGGTACTGCCGCTTGTTCCTTGTGCTGCAAATGCTGCCCCAAGATAAAGCAGTCGACCAGCACCCGCTTCA
The DNA here is from genome assembly GCA_026413425.1 of Tringa solitaria. Classification (NCBI taxonomy): domain Eukaryota; kingdom Metazoa; phylum Chordata; class Aves; order Charadriiformes; family Scolopacidae; genus Tringa; species Tringa solitaria. The sequence continues at coordinate 24,541,842 of JAOXJM010000019.1, forward strand.
TGTATGCGCTTTACTTCATCCTGGTGACTGTCATCTGTTGCATCATGATGTCAACGACGGTAGCTAACGAAATGAAAACCCGCGTAAGTAAGACAGCCGAACCCACCCCTGACCCTGGAAGGAAAGGGGGGGCTCCTTCCACCGCTCTTCATGTATAGCAGCGGTCAGTTCCCTCCACCCGTCCTCTTCCAAACCCAGACGGGATGATTTTCCATGCCCAGCCTCTTCCTGTCAGTTGCTCACCCGTCGAGTGTGCTTCACAACAGGAAGAGTCCAGGATCACAGGACTGGCAGCCTTCCTTCTCTTTCGTTGTGCGGAAACGCACTGCAGCGAGCCCGTCCCAGGTCCACTGTGTGGGTTGTGTCACTAGAGGCTGTTAGGGAACATGCTGTAGTAGAACAAATCAGTCTAACGTTGAGTTCGTCTCTGGCAACTTTTTGTAGTAGCAGAAGCAGCAAATTAGAAAATAACTCTTCAAGTGTTGCATTTTTAATTTTAATTCTGTGTTCTTGGTGTTATGTGACGAACTACTGCAATGCACAATGCTGCAGATCCTTTACAAGGGGTTTTCTTCAGCCTGCATTGAGTCATCCTGTTCACATGGCCTGTGACCACAGCAGATATTGTTCATCTCTAATTGTCTTTTTAATTAAAAAGCTTCAAAAGCATGAAAGGAGCTGTGGCTAAAACTAGATTTTAAAACCAAACTTTCTTTCAGAGTCTTAATATAATTTTCCTAAGCTGAATGCTCACCAATCTACTTGCAGTTACGCACTAGACCTGTTGTATCACATCTTTGGTTTGATTTCTTAAGCCACCCAAGTTGCTCTCAGTACCACAAATCCTCTCTCTCAGCCTCTACAAACTACAAGATGAGAAATCTGTTTCCAAGTAGAGGGAACAATGGCTGGATTGCTCAATTCTTAAATATTAAGTTTCTGCACCAAACTTGGTGTCAGGCCTCCTTTGAGTTTGTGAATGCGCTTGCCCTGGAGGTTCAGGTGGCTTCCCTCATTGCCTGCGGGCATCTGGCTGTTTTGTGTTGCCTTCCCAAGAGGGAGCACCGCTGGGTGCACAGTTGGGGCTGTGTCCTCACTTAACCAGTTGCTGGTCAAGCTGATGCCCTGCTTACCTTCTGGGCTTGACTTTCAGTTGTCGGTGAAGCACTTCCCTCCCCAGCCGCCTGGATCCAGAAGCTGGTGGTACCACCCTGTGCTTGCAACACAGATGAACCAAAGGGCTTACAGCAGGGCTGGTTTGAGGGTTTCCTTGCTCTGCTGCCAGTCACCTTTCTTTTTTCCCGTTGCGCCCTCTTTGTGTGTTCTGTCCTAATTCTCTTTCATTTATGTAGCGCTTTACTTGAGTTATCCACCTTCTTACCCCCAGCGCCCAGAAGTTCCTGGCAGCCCTGTGAGAGCACCCAGTACAGACATGGTGCTTGCCTTACAGACATGGTGAACAGTTTTTTTCACCATGTGCATTCTGAAATTGCTTGCCAGGAATTACTTTGACTCACTAGATGCTTAGCTTGGCAATAAAGTGAATAACCCAAGGAACTCAAGTGTGGGAGACAAATTACGAGCTCATATCCAAATTTCATAAAGTCATTTTCCATCAGTAGTGTGGTTTTAATGCAGATTGTATCCCTAACAAAAAATACTCGCTCTTTATCCAACAGAAAAGTGATTCAAGAAGCCTTCAACAACATGCTTTTCAGTATTGCCAAATTTCTTTTCCAGTTCATAGTCTTGAAAGCTCAGTGTGGGAAGAAATGGCACAAAGAGTAGTTGTTAGTGTGAAGTGGAAAGATAATCACTCTCTTAATTAAGAGCATTTGATGTCTTTGAATGGGAAATGGACCATCTGAAAGTAGCCTTTCTTTGTCTGCTCTCTAATTTAATAATTATGTTCAGGGCTGTTAAAAGTTCAAAGACTCCTGAAGCTAATTCAGTCCAGTTGTAATAGAGCGCACCTTCAAAATATTTATTCAGACGTACAAATCTCAGCTTCTCAATGATGAACTGTGTTTTGAAAGTGCTGGGCACTTACTGATTCCTTTGCTTTTGGCTGGATCGTGGAGCCTTCCTAGCTGCTGCAGCCAGACTGTAAGCAGAGACTTTGCATAATGCTTCTAGGACCTCACCCTCTCTTTCTTGAGAGGAGAGAGAACTTTAATTAATTTTAATTAGAATTTTTTAAATTTTGTATTAAAATAAAAAAAAATAATATTTTAGTGCAGTCCTTCGTAGAGGCATAATCTTGGCAGGGAACCGTGTGTCTGCTTTACCCATTTAGAGATCAAATACTTACGCTGATGTTCTGTGAAAGGAATCTATCCCTTGTCAGTGAGAGGGGTTTTGTTGATTGGCTATAATTTCCCAAGTCTGAAGTAGTTCTAAAATTTTATTGCAATTTTGAGAGGAAGCAACAGCAAATGTACATCTCTTATGGACACCTTAAACAGAAACTTTTAAAAAACATTTGTATTTGTTTTGCAGTATTTATCTACCCCCATGGTCATGCATTCTGTCCCTTAAAACATGTTTAGGACAGTTTTTGAGTTCCTGCTCTGCACCCTGCAACATGGCTGAAAAAATGAGGCACTGTCTCAGGGAGCTTAACTCCCACATCCTCACCAAAGCTGGCAGGTAGATGAAACCATGTCTTAGTGGGAGGGCACAGTACCTGTGGAGTATTTGCTTTCAAAACCTTGGTTCCTAATCTGACCAGCAGCATTTTGAGGACATTGTATTTTGTGCTGAGCCTTCAGAATTGAACAGGGCCTTTTGCAGGGGCAGGGGGGGAGGTTCACTGTTGTTTTCACTCTTCTTCCTCGTCTCCTGAACTGTTCCTGTGCCGATGGGACACCAAAGGAGAGACCCCCCCCAAAGGGCTAAATTCTGAAAAATGTGCAAAGAAACCAGGGCATATATGTCTGATCTCTAGGGAAGAAGCAAGAGTCAGTGGAGGGAGCACAGGGAAAGAGTAGATGGCTTTGACAAGGAAAATGTTTTGAATAGTAGCATGTAGAATAGATTTCAGAGCAGCAAGGTTGTGTATCAAGGCAAAAGATGGGGTAGAGTGTGCATCAAGTCATGAGGGCCTCAGTGATGGGGACAGAAAGACAGAAAAGACCAATATGCAGTTGCACAAATGCTTTAGAAACTTGACTTTCCAAAATTGAAGAAAAGCAGGACCCAACTTGAAGAAGTGTTTCTATGCCTTGATCCAATTTTTTTCTCAGTTATTCTGTTTTTTTTTTGAAAAATAGGTACAGCTGTACTCAAAAATGTTCCATTGAAGCAAAACTTTATATTTCACAGGCTTTCAAAGGATAATTGAGAGAAGAAAAGGGACATAATTTTTGGTTCTGTTGAAATAATGTTTTGATTATTTTTTTAAATTAAATTTTTAATGGTAGAGCTGTTTCAAAACTAGTGGTTTCATCCTGAAAATATCCATGTCCTACTTAAATAATAAAAGGAAAAATTAAAAAAATGTTTTCAGGAAAACAAACACCAGTAAAAACCAGTTCAGTTGTGTCAAAGCATTTCAGTTCTACATGGTTACATGTTCTGGCAGAGCGTGCTTTCAGGCTTGTTTCCCCTTCCAGGTTTATATCTTGGCCCTGAACTGCATTATATGATGTTAAAACCCAAATTTGCTACCAAAAATGAGTTTTTTAAGTGCAGATGCCCTTGTGTATTTCTGATAAGAATTTAGCCATAGATGAAAGATGGCTTGTGTTTTGATCTGATTGTTTTTTGGTTTTCTATTCCGTTTCTCAGCCACTGAAAACAGGCAGTTTTACTTGGTTTTTTGCCCTTGTCTCCCCATCTACACAGATTTTCTATCATGCTTCCTCCCTTTCCATAGCAAAGTTCATCTGCCACGTTGTCCCTCTGTTGGATGAGGACATCCAAACGAAAGCAGTCTCCTTCGTGCTCTTCAGGCCCATTTCTACACATTTCTTTCTTTCTGTTCCCCCTCTGGTGCTATTCCCTGGGCTCCTGCATTCACACGTTTGGGTGCAGACAGACCCAGCCTCAGAGGTGGCCAAGCCCCAGCTGGCTGGAGCCTGGACACGGTGTGACCGTTATGGGCTTTCTTCTTGCGCTGGGTTTATTTCAGGCACCCGCAGCTCTCAGTGGGTGGAAAGCACGTTCAGGGCAGCCTGCCCCTGTTTCTGTAGATGTTGCCATCGTCTCAGAGGGTTTCACTGCACTTGGAAAGTTACCAACTTTGCTGCGATAACGGCATTGCTTGTGCAGCCACCGAAGTGTTTACATTATCTGAGTGGATACTGAGTTTCTGCAGAGGCCAAAGAATTTAGCTTACGTTGCTTTTAAAGGTTAAAAGAAGATATTCCGCAATATCAAGCTTGGCAAATAACTAATCCGTGGCTTTTTACAGCTGGCAAAACTACTCAGCAATTAGAAAGTCTGGTAAATCACATAGGCTGGGCAGGTTGCTCAGCAGCTGGATACGTTTCAGAGATACAGAATTTTAAAACATAAAAAATTAGTCATTTTTAACTTTCAGTGAAGAAGTCACGTAAGCCTTGATAAATTGTTCCCAGCAGCAGACCATCCTCTCACGACAACATGACCTTTTCATTACATCAGCCGTTTTGTCCCCAGCATTGTGCTTATGTTTATTATCTACTGGGGTCCGCAAGAGTTTGGGTTTATTCTTGTATTGTTCCTTCAGGATCATGGGTCTCCAAAAAGGGCATTCAATCCCACAGGGCTATTCCTGTGGACATCACTTATTACTGCATAGTGTTGTGTGTACTACATGACGGCTGAGCCCTTTGTTGCTTATGTAGGCACAAAGTGAGCTATTGTTCTTGTGAATCCATCCATTTTCTCTCAGCCGGATCTGTAAGGAAATTACTGCTAAATGGAGAAACGAACATATAGGGTCAAAAATCCCATCCAGATCTCTGCAGAAACCTATGCGGTTAAAGAAGATGACCATTTACAGTTACCCAGAGATCTGTTTTTTATTAGCTCGTCGATTCATCAAGTTCCATGGTATTTTTTTGTTTTGTTCTTTAACTGTCATAAGCAAAATGCTGCTTGGTACCAAGTATAGATATTACAGAAATCTGTCTCCTTGGTCAGTACTATCATCTATATTAAACAAGTATCTAATTTTCTCAGAAATATTGTTAATTCAATGTTATGCATCTTTTTAATCGCTGCTGTCTGATGGTTATTTTCGGCAAAGAACTGGAAAGCATTAATTGATAGCCCAGTTGCTTTGCCTGGTATTGCTGTGGCCCCTTGGCTTGCCCTGGCATCAGTGTGGCATTGATAGGTCTCAATTATTCCAGTCAATCCACTTACTCATTTTGAATGTTGGCACGTTTGCACGATCTGATGTTTCATTGCCCTTCAAGAGCTAAGAAGGGCATGGCTGATGCTCTGAACAGTTTCTCAGAAGCTCCCTAAAAACTCTTGGATGCAAGTTAGCCACAGCTATTTGTTCACTGTCCAACTTTTTACACAGTGGCTACTTATCTCTGAGTTACTTCTGAGAGAGCATCTCGGAGTGGCCCAGCTTCAATGTGTTCTTGTAACACCACGCAGCTGCGTTGAGACCTGCCTTTCATCTCCTGGGCTGGTTCTAGCTCACCTAGGATCAGCTCGCTACCCTAGTTAGGTTTGCTGCCCTTAGCACAGCAACTTGGTGTTGCTGTGAGCTGCTAAAATATTTGCTCTTTTAGGAAATTGCTAGGAGGGTTGTTGAGCTCCTGACTGGCTTGCGTTGCTGGCAGGGGAGGGGAAGTTGTATGCCCTGCTGGGGGAAGCAGGCTTTTGAGCCTGGTGGCTGGAAGCCAGCAGTTTATGTGTTTATCCCTTTTTTCCTGCATCTCAGGTGGCTTTCTACCCAGCTGGGAACGCTGCCTGATCGCTTGCTCTTGAGTCCTGTTTGTTCTCTCACTGTCCTAGTTTCGTGTACTGACCTGCATGCTGAAGGAAGGAGAGACTCCTATCTTTGCCAATTCCTTGGAAATGTTCAGGGATAGTGTTGCCCACAATCTTTGTGTATTTTTCCTCATCAGAATCTGGCCTGGCTGAATGCTTTCTGAAGCCCAATTCCCATTTCCTTTGCCCAAGTTATTTATTTGCTCATGTTGTGTCCTGGTACACATTGTCTTCTGCCTTCTCCAGTTACTTGTGCAGGTAGCAGTGATCAGCTCCAGAGGGTTTGACATGTTGCTCGACTGGTCTCACCAGCCTCAGCTGAGGGCTATTGAGCGTACAGAGAGGCCCTTCTTTCTTTGAAAAGAACGGTGGTTTTCTAATTAAATGCCTGTATTTCTGGGCAGCTGAATGGCTCTCTGGCAGTGAGGGGGATGTCTGCACAGAGGCACCCCACAGGAGTGGGTCCTGGCCACATAGACCTGCTTTTTTGAGCGTCCAGCATCGTGTCTGCCTGGTGAAACTGAAGCCAAAATCTGCAGCTGTTTGCTTTTCCCTTGTGGCGAGAGCAAGGCCTCAAAGGCAAATATTTAATGAGTCAAGAGAAAGGTGGAATTTTCCTGCCTCTCTGTTAATATAAAACAAAATCAGGGCAACTGGCACAACTTCCTGTCAGAGAGTGTGATGGAGGGGAGGGGGCTTGCTGCCCCTGTGCTTCTTGGGTGTGCTTCGGTCTATGCTTCCACCAAGGGCAGCATGAGCCAGAGCTTCCTGCCCTGCAGCCCCGTTCATGCCCCTTCGGCTGGTAAAAACACTGGTATGGCTCATGTAAACTGGATTACTGAAGCAATCAAAGTCTTTGCTGTAAAGCATAGGAAGAAGGGAGAGGGCCCCGGGGTGAGGGGATAAGCAGTAAGGGGCGGGGATGGCTTAAGCCAAGAGAGATGAAGGAAAGGTAGGTCGACTTGTACCCCAAAGCATCTGGAAGGAGTTGAGGGTGGAGGCTCTGGAAAACTCCAGTCCATTGCGGTTTAGATTTCTTTGTGTACCTTGAACCCCTAAATCCAAGATGAGGGCTATCAAAAGTGAAAGGTGTTAAATGGAGCCAGTGAAAAGTTGGTGGGACGTAGAGGTAGACATACTTGGTTACAAGGAGCCCTGCCGTGCTATCTGATAGTTTGTAACATGTTGTGCTTTTCAGATTCCCTTCTACAAAGAGATGTGCAAGGGTATTCAAGCAGGCGAGATGTGCGAGAAGTTGGTGGGATACTCTGCGGTGTACAAAGTCTGTTTTGGAATGGCCTGTTTCTTCTTTATTTTCTTCTTGTTCACCATCAAAATTAACAGCAGCAAAAGCTGCCGAGCATACATTCATAATGGGTGAGTATTTGCTTGATTTTTTTGACTGATTTCCACTTCTCTTTACAGGTTTGTGTTGCCTTCTTTCCAGTTGGGTGTAGTACTAGGCAAAAATAACCCCACAAAACAAAAGTTGATTTTACTGCTTTTGTCAGAAATAATGCAATCAAGCAAAAACTAACTAAAGTGGCAATCAGTCATCACAGGCTCTTTTTTCTCTTGTTGGGCTTGAAATAGGGATTTCTCATGGTACTTAAGTTGAAGACCTCTAATTCCTATTGCAACCAGATGATTTATTTTTTTGTTCCCCTCCTTTTGTCCAGATTCTGGCTCATTAAACTCATACTTCTGGCAGCAATGTGCTCAGGAGCCTTCTTCATTCCTGATCAGGACACTTTCCTCAACGGTAAGTCTTTCTTGTTTTGTTATGGTGCTTTCTCCTGTGCTACTTTGTGCGTGGTTATAGATCCTAAAGGTCTGATCAATGTGAATATTGACATATTTCTTGAAGTAAAGCCAGTATAGTCCAGGTGCAAAAGGAGTATTCGGAGTTGTTGGGAGGGAGCTCTGTGTGCACAGAGCATGTGGTCTCCATGTAAATGTGCAGTAAAGAGCATGGGTTTTTTTCTGACCAAGAGTGGACCAGCTGGGTAGGTAAAAATAACCACTGTGGTGCTGTCTTGCAAATTTTTTGAGAGCTGTAATGGTGCACAGGAAAGTGTTCACTCAAGAACGCAGAGCCACCTGTTAGTTTGGCTTGTGCCAGTGGCCCTGCCATAGCACAGCAGCCGGGGACCCTGCAGCATGGTGGAGAGGTACCAGAGCTCAGGGGGACAGGGGGACCTGCTGGGCACTACTGGTGGCTGCCTGGAAACCTGCAGAGCCGCAAAAGAATTTGGGGTGTTGTTAGTTTTCAGGCTGGTGGAGTAAATGCACTAAGGTAAAATTAGACGTCTTGGGGCACGTTGCGAATGCCTGAAGCATTCCCAGTTTTGGAAGACACCGTGGCACTGCACTGGAATGCTGGTACTGGCCCGGTGCTTAAATGCCAGCACTGGGGAGGGACTTCTCACAGGCTTCTTGTGGGACAGGAGCAAAGATCCTGGTAATACCAAGAATAGTTTGTGCTCTTCAGTTTGCCAGGTACTTGTAAGCCCTGAAGCTGTTGGGTCTGGGCAGGTGGAAAGGGATGGAATCAGTAATGCAAAGGAGCAGTTGTGTCTGCCTCTTGTGTGCACTAAATCTTGCTTGGTTGCCTGTGTTTTCAACACCGGTCTCTTCTAGCCGGTGTGTTTAAAAGGGGAAGATGAAGGAGTAACATGGGGGAAGGGAAGAGATTAGGCAGACATACTATGAGCACAGTGCTGAGGGAAACTAAGGTAAACCACTGAGATGCATAATTCAGCTTCTTGGTCTTACTAGCTGTTTGTTTGGTCCTGGTTCAGTCTGATGCCCCAGAAGTGAAGGGCTCCTTATCCCTCTGCAAAGTCACCAGATGGCTGTATATGCTTGTCCTGAGTATCTAATCACTGCTTGGATTAGAAGGACGTAGCAGTGCAATGCATTGTACTCATGAACAAGCAAAACTGCTGATTATCTTTGCAAGCGACCCTTTTCATGGTGAAAAGCCATCAAGAAATGAGCTCTTTGGGGAAAAGGGGAAACAGAACTTTTTGTGCTGATCAGAGTGCTGTTTTTCAACAGCAGTCTAATCTAGTGGGGAGATACAGCCTAACAAGCGTTATTCCCCGAATTAGCTCTTCAGTTTTCTGTCTAAAACTGTATTCTGCACATCCCGCTAAATTGTCCTCCAGTCAGCCCCTGAATTTGAGAATTACAGATTATTTGTATGTTGTGTTGTTTCTTTTCCTCCTCTTATTTTTTCCTTCAATCAAGAAACTTGCACTTTTTTTTTTTTTTTTTTTTTTTGCTTTTTGAGTATTGTCCCGGCTTTCTTAGTTTTTCTCAAAAAACTAAAAAAAAAAAGTGCTTTCCATGTTTCCCATGCTTAGCAGTTTGTTAATCATGGAGGAGGAGTATTACATGCAAGCCCTAGGCTTTTGTGGGCTGTACTGTTAAATCCACACTGACCAGGCTAACCTTTATCTATGATGGATCCATAAAACAGCCCACAGTGTCAGGCTCGTGGCAGTGGGAGATCCTGAGAGTCTGGCTATTTCATTGCTCACTCCATTGGTGGTCTGCTTTTTCCTACTCTGCCTCTCCCAAATACACATGGAAACCTTGTTCCCAGCCTATTTTTGTATACTTTTTTTAACATGGTAACTTCTTCTGGTTTTTTGTTTTGTTTGTTGAAAAACAGCGTGCTTATCCAGTGCATGCAATACGTTTAGTAAAACCAGACAAATGGCATTTTTGCTTGCTTTCAAATAATGAGCTTATGGCACAGTAGACAAAAAAAGTAATTCTCTACATCATCTGCTAAGGATAACGTGTCCTGACTGGTCTGTTGCTCCACTTCACTTACACTTTTTTTTTTTTTTTTTTGAAAGGAAAACACAATGGTAGGATATGGCTGAACTTCGCTAATGCACTTCTTTGGTCTTCTTCACTGAAATCTGCACACCCAAAAAGCTGCACACCCAAAGTAATTTATAGGCCATGCCCTGCACAGCAGCACAAGCTGCACGCACAACTAAACATTTTAATAGGTAACTCTGTTTCCTCAGAGGCTTCGGGTGTTGCACATAAGAGATCTGTTGTCCCAAGTATCCAAACAGCTACACAAATATAGTCTATGTAGGTCAATGGTTAAGTAGTCAAATAACCTGTCTTAAAACTAGTCAGTGAATACCAACTATTCCCATCTCCCTGGGAGTGGCTGGGAGCATTTGTAAATGGATAAGCCCCACCTTTGTTTTTCTGTGGTACTGGAATCTGGAAGGGAAGAAATTGCCCTTTTTAGTACAGGTTTCCAGTACCTTGCAATTTCAGGGGTTTAGATTCCTGTGAAATGCCTTCACACCACCTCCCTCCTGCCATTCACAAATAAAGGTTTCAGTATTTTCTGTCTCAATATAGAAACTCATAAGCTCCACAAAAATTCTCTAGGTTAGGGAAACTCAATAAATGTCCTAACAGGCTTGCTTTGAAAGTGTAGCAGGTTGCAAACTGAATTCATCAGGAAGCTAATCTTGAGTTGGCTGGGCTGGACTTTTAGCTGAAATCTCTCATCTCTTGCTGCAGCTGTGGGCTTGAGATATTCAAACGGTGTAATGGCTTCACTGCATAGACAGTAATTCCATTTTATCTCAAGGGAAAGGCAACTGCAGTTTGACCTCTTTTCTGCTCCTCTGCCTTGCAGCCTGGCGCTACGTGGGAGCAACAGGAGGTTTCCTTTTCATTGCCATTCAGCTCATCCTGCTTGTTGAGTTCGCACACAAATGGAATAAAAATTGGTATGTGTTGGGCAAGTAGTTATTTGCATAAAATTCTGGTGGACTCCTGAACAATACTTTTCTTATAACAAAGAATTTAAAAGTAGCATGGATGTACTTCCTGAAAGAAGATACTTTAATGTCAATTTTTAGAGCTGTTCGTCTTTGCTTCAGCCACTTTCTTCTTCCCCAGCAGAGATGCTTCTTCCTTATTCACTTCTACTCTGCTTATTTATTCTTAACCCAAATTGCTTGGCTTCCAAGCATGTTGGGAATCAAGAATCTCTGACTTGAAGTTGGTTTATATTTTATATGAAAATATGCCTGCTAAGAAACAGAGTGGTACAAGAGAATAAAACTGGATTCGCAAAATGTAGCAGTGAAACTGAGTGCAGTGATGTAAACTGGTAAATCCTGCTTTTCCACATAATATTTTTTTTTCTCTACATGAGAACTGCTACTTTCTGTTCAACTTCTTTGCTTTCATCTAAATATGTAAGATTCCATTATGAACCCACATATACCCCATTCTGGCATTGACTTCAATTCTGGTTTAAGCATGTTTGCTCATACCTTCCTAGCCCTTAGCCTCTCATCAGTTTAAAATATTTAAATTGTCCTCCCACGTATATGCAGGAACTCCTACCTCCACCCTCTCTGTCTCTCATTTCTTCCTCTATCAACCTTTGCAATCCTCTTTTGTTCTAGTTAGCATACTGACTACTAAGAAAGAGTCTTAACAAACCTTTGGGCTTTGTTAGATACCTGTTTCCAGAGAGTAGGGGTGAGATCTCCTTACAGCACAGGTATTGTTACTGCTAATTACAGTAGGCTCTTTTCTATGGATGAAAGATTTCCAGCAGCGGCATTTTACTTTAGCACTCTCTATCTTAGATATTCTTTTAAAATAAGTCATATTTTCACAGAGTGAAACACCACTACCAGAAAAAGCCTTCCATACACCAAAAGGCCCTTTGTGCCACACCAACTTTTTTAGTTGCTACTCCTAAAAAACCCAGTGATCTTTGCAAGAAGTGTTTGGAAGATGAAGAGAGGAAAACAAGATGGACCACACTTTAGCTGAGGGAGACTGATGAGATAGACCCACGTGGAGAGGAGGCTTTTTGAGCAAAAGGGTGGTAAAACTGTCAGTGTAGCACAAGGGGCAGAGGAGAGGCCATGCCACACAACGTGCCTTTGCTGTCCTTGAGTGAGGAGAGCCGCTTACTAGCTGAGCCTGGGGCACTCCCAAGTTCCCACTGAGGAAATCTTTGAAGCATTGAGCTAAGATGTTCTGATGGGGCTGATCCCAGAGACTGGGAGCTGTAAGAGTCACACTGGGCTATAATTGCAGAAACAGCTGGACAAGATAATACTGAAGATAAACACCAACGCTAAGGAATGTTTCCCTCTGTTTCATGGGAGCAACCCTGCAAGGGCCTGTGTTGGTCTAGTGATGTACACATGCTTCAGGGAAGGAAGCAAACACTGTCTTCTGTGTTTGCGGATATGAACTATTCTGCTACTAGGATTTTACTTTTTGGGGAAGGGAAGACAAAGATAACGTGCTTGTCTGTCTCTCTCCCCAGGACTGCAGGTGCAAACCACAAGCAGATGTGGAGTGGTTTGCTGGCCTTGGTAACTCTCATCTTGTACTCCATTGCTGTGGCAGCCTTGGTCCTCATGGCTCTTTTCTACACACGCTCAGAGGGCTGCATGTACAACAAGGTCCTGATTGGTGTGAACGGTGGCCTGTGCCTCTTTGTGTCACTGGTGGCCATATCGCCCTGTGTCCAGAATCGTGAGTCCACTGACCTCTTCTCCTCCTGGGTTTCTGGTGCTGCCACAGTTGTGCGCCTGGAGGCTGGGCCGTGTTCTGGGCAGAAAGTCTCATGATACTTCAGAGCTCTTGCCCCTGTCCCTTTATCTACGCTGTGAAGTGCTGTCATCAGCTTAGCTGCTAATACTGCAGGTGTGAAACATCTTGCATGTCCCATCAGACAGTCATACTGTAAAGAAGGCTCACGTGCTGATGGCTGGTAATGTGTTGTGGAACTCATACAACTCTTGCAGTGCTAGCAGTTGAGGTAATAGCTGTCAAACTCATTTACCACTGTTGTACCATTTACTTTGCCTGCTTGTGATTTACCATCTGTAAAGTTTGGGTCTGGAGGAGTTGACAGTAGTATTTCATCCTTCGGTTTATTTTATGTGCGCTGTTAGTGTCTTGCATACATTGGGCCTGGAAATAGTAATCTGAGTGACTCCAACACAAATTTTACAGGCAAATAAAACTATAATGGCAGCTGGTCAATAGCTTTTGGAAAGCTGGTGCTTTTGGCAAGAGCAGAGGGATGATTCTTTACTTACGTGGTAATCTTTAATGCCTTTCTAAACTAGCTGGCAGAACTAAAGGACAGGCTCTTTTCTCTTTACATGCCAGTAGAAATATATTTAAACTGCCTCAAAGACTTACAAACTGCTTTAAGTAAAAGGTAAAAGATACTTTTCTCTTCTGAAAGATACTAGTGTGCTGTTTCCTAAGGGACAGGAATTTTTCAATTTGTTGAAACATCTGCAAAAATCACTTCTTTTCCTCTTTCTTTTAAAGGCCAGCCCCATTCTGGTTTGCTACAGTCCGGAGTTATCAGCTGCTATGTTATGTACCTCACTTTCTCAGCGCTATCCAGCAAGCCACCAGAAACTAGTAAGTTATCTAATGCTTTATGTAAATTCTTTTGGTCAAGCCATGTATTAAAAGCAAGAATTTAGCAAACCTGAATTAAAAAATTCAGGGATATAGGAGTGCTGGGTTTGGTCTGTTCTGGTGTATGCAGAAGAAATCACAAAATACTTAAAAAAAATGTGCTGCGGAGAGACCATGCAGTTGTGATGCTCTCTGTGTACCTTAAATACTTAGTTATGTTGCAGTTGTTTGAGATGATGCTCTTCTTCAGCAGAGTTCCTGTACTCTACTTGCCTTCTAACCATTGGCTTTGCAAGTCGGGAACTCCGTACTTTTTAAGTTCTTTACACTACAAAACCAAAGCAAGACTTTAAAAGCACAGCTCAAACTGTTTCCTTTTCCTGTGTAACCGTAAGAGTCACCTATTTGGAGAGGGAGCATTCTTTTCACTTACAGAATACTTTTCTGGTTCAAATTAGTAATGCTAAAAAACTCTATTATTGCTCAACTTTCAGTCTTGAATAGTTGAAACAACAATAATTAGAGGAAAGTAAGTCTGTTGGCAGGAAGAAGTTGTTTTTACAGACACCTCCTAAGAAGAAAGGGGAGAGATGGGGGGAAAGAATCTCTCTGTCACACTTGTGTATGCACAGACACACATACACAAATGTATTCTAGAGCTAAGATGGAAAACCAGACAGTAATTAGATAGAAGATTTACTTATGGAGCTTAAGCTGTGGTTTTGAATGAATATAGAAGTTAATTTAAAGGCATCTGAATTACTCATACGGCTTGGCACAGTGTAAAAAAAATGAAGAAAAAAGGGAAAGAAAGTGGTGTGTGGTATGAAATCATTGGTCTCGTGCTATTTCATGCTTGTTACAGTCAAGGCCTTCAGCAGTCAAGTGAATGCTCTGATTCTTCTTTGTATTGCAAGTGTGGTTATTGCATTTGTCAGAGTATGCATCACACACACTCTCTCAGACCTTCTGAATCAGATATTCCTCCTGTCTTCTCAAGCCAGAGAACTGTCTTGGTTGTCATCTGCCATCACAGAGGCTCCTTTCAACCCTCTCTGTGATAAGGACTCTCATACTGGCCTGCGCAGCTTTTGCATTGACACGTGCTGGAGAATGTATTGGCACTTACTAAGGTGTCCCATGCACTGTCACTGCGATTTGCCATGAACTTACCTAATGTTGACTCATTCTTCAAGGAGGGACTTCCAAATTGGCCATCCTGCAAATCAGCTACCTTGGAAACCAGGCTTGAAGAAAATGCAGGCTCCAAGTGTTTGTTTGGAACACCCAAAACCCAGAGTTCAAATGTCTTTAGAAGGAATGGGCAAACCTACGCTTGAACCTGCGTTTATTACCGTATGCCTTAGCTTTTTGGTGCCAGACTTAGCTCAAAGGTCTGCCAAAGAGTAGACCTGCCTTTCCACGGGTGTGTCCCTGATGGGGGGGATTCTGCACATTTTTTCATGTGTACAAAGAAGAGCAACAAAGCTGGTGTGGGGTCTAGAGCAGAGGGAAGTGAGGTTGTTTAGTCTGGACAAAAGGAGGCTGAGGGGAGACCTTATTGCTCTCTACAGCTGCCTGGAAGGAGGTTGTAGCATGGTGGATGTCAGTCTCTCCTCCCAGGTAACAAGTGAGAGGAGAAGAGGAAACAGTCTCAAGTTGTGCCAGGGGAGGTTTAGATTGGATATTAGGAAAAATTTCTTCATCAAAAGGGTTGTCAAGCATTGAAACAGAAAGGTGCCCAAGGGAGTGGTTGAGTCACCATCCCTGGAGGTGTTTAAAAGACATGTAGATGTGGCACTTAGGGATGTGGTTTAGTGGACTTGGCAGTTGTTAGGTTAACAGTTGGACTTGATATAATCTTAAGGGTCTTTTCCAACCTAGATGCTTCTATGATTCTATAAAGGCTTGTTAGTCCATGTTTTGCTCCCACCTTTGCGTGGTCTCTGCTGTTTGTGCAGCCCTGGAGAGCTTCACAAAGTCCTTCCCCACCAGGTCAGGGGACTGACTTGGAGTTTATTTTTAACCTGCATGTAGCCTTTGCTGTGTTTTGCCCTCTGCCCTTGCAAACAGTTGGGCTGTCCCAGAGTGGATGATGGAAGGAAAGAGGAGATGGGAACGCAGTTTGTCTTAAACAGCTTTTGCAGTGGCATGTGCATTGTCTCAGAAAACTTTTGATTTGAGATAAGGTGCAGCTGTAATCTCTTGTTTCAAAGTGATGTTGTAGGCTACTGCTCTGCTTTGCTTTGACCCCAGGAACACACCAAAAAGCCAGATGCATCTTGGAACATCTACAACTAAACTGGTTTCATTTCAGGGACCTAGAAGTAGTATTTTCATAGCTGTTGAGATAAAATCTGCCTTTAACTGGTGCATCTCCTTTTCTTTGGTCTTCTGTATATCAGTCTGAGAACAGGGCAGGCTACACACCACCTTTTTCCACTGACTATGCATTTCATAGTTGTCCCCAAGGCACGCCTGCGGTCTAAGAAATTTGTGGTCTCAGGTCTGTACTATCTCAGTGTTATATAGCTCTGTAGTCTTGCGTGAAGTGTTGGTAAACTTCCAATTTATTATTTCTTAGTTCATGAGACAGTCTTTTTCCTTGTTTGTCTGTGTCTTCTCTCGTCAAACAAGAAATTTTAGTACCTTACCAAGTTGCTTTTTTGTTTTGCCCGAAACACAGAATCTGCCAGTTCAGATTTACATAATTTTTTTCTTTTGATCTTAAAAGATAGATAGAAACCACTGAAATGTACCTACACAGTGTCTGAAGTAATAAAAATATTTTGCTGAAAACCGTCAGCCTGAAAACTGCTTCAAGATGCAGTGAAATGAACTTTGCTAATTGTTTTCCATGTTTCTTTTGTTTTGTGAAGTCCTGGATGAAAACAATCAGAACATCACAATCTGCGTCCCTGAATTTAGCCAAGGCCTGCACAGAGATGAAAACCTGGTTACTGGCCTGGGGACTACCATTTTGTTTGGCTGCATTTTATATTCTTGGTAAGTCTGGGAGTTTGCAATTGCCTCTATGTAAATACAAAGTGGTGGTCCAACTAGCGAAGGCGTAGAGCAGGCCTCATGCAGACAAAGTAACAGGGAGAAGAAGGGTAGAACTGAGCTGGGATGTTCAGATTCTCCTTAGTTTCAGAATGGTTAGATGTTTTAGCAAAAAACTTTCAACAAGATAATATAATTTATGAAACTAATGTATTTCATTAAAGCAATTTACATCTAGAAGTGGAGGGAAAAAAGTTTCCAGCTGTCCATGATCCCAAACAGTTTCAGGGTGCTTTGATTCTGTATGTACTCTTTCTATAAGAAAAACTCTGTGAAGTTATGTCCACCTAAAAAGCTATCTGAAGTTTCTGTAGCTTCCTGGCAGAGGCTATGGCTGTGGCTTGAGGGTCTTTAAAACAAACAAAACTGTTTGGGAGGGGTTAGGGCTTCCTTTGAACAAGTGATGAGCACAGTAGCACCATCAGGATTTGCCAGCAATTCCCTGCTCTAAAAAAATCTGTTTGTGCCCATGTAGTTGTGATGCTCACCTTATATTATTGCAGCTCACATCAGTAAATTAAATCATGCTCCAGGACAGGGAGTGGGGGAGTTCCTGATGATTGAAAGGTGATGTATCACTTGTTTTGGCTGCACGGGTTGCCAGGGGACAGCACTACCTGTCTGCTGCGGGTTTTTGAGCAGGTTCTGACTTCAAAATTCACATGTGGAAACTCCTTCGTAATCTTGAAGTGAAACCAAGAGACTTTCTAAGGAGGTACCACAGGTGCTCTTCTGCTATCAAATATGCATACGCGTTCCATTTAATTCTTATATCAAATATATGTATCTCATGTTGTGGGTCTAGTTCCCATTAGAACAGTACTTCCAGTGACTCAGGAAGTGGCTGGACTGCAGGCAACCTTCATGTAGCCTGCAGGGGAAGTGCATCAGGTAGCTGGGGAGATAAGAAGGCCTTCAAGAGAAATATTTTGAAGTATTGCTTACTAAGGCTCAGTGTTCACAGCAAAGCATTAACACACGTCTCCCTGTGGGTAATGGGAACTTTGCATTACACATCCTGAAAAGGGAAGACTGGGCAAGAAATGTTTCTAATCAGAAGAAACTAGAAAGGGTACCCCACACGCAACTGCAATCATGCAATGAAGTGATTTCCAGCAACTGGTACACTGACAATCATGGTTGTTAATTTACTTTGAAAACTGGCTGCTGCCAGTGAGCTCTTACTTTTGCTGACAAAGCCTTTACAGAAATACTGAGCCGAAGTTGTGAATGTGAAGTTAATATAAAAGCATTGGTTCTGCACAGCCAGGGACATCCTCTTCTGAATTGCAAATTGGAGCACTTAGCTGTTTGCCCGTCTGATGGTGATGAATTCATCACTTAGGAGGAGTGACCTACTTTTAAGCTGGTGATTCAGTCTGAGTTGGCCAGTGGCCGTCTGTCAGGCTGGTTTGTACTCATGCAGGACAAACTTTTCACATGCTTAGTGTTGGTGCTATATCTGGGCAAATGCTTAGCTTAGACAAGGGAGTAGACTATTTATGTTTGCTGTGGTGTTGAAAAATTGCCCTGTTGGGCTTATACTTAAGCTGAGGGTTTTGACACTGTCTTCTCTTGCTCCTAGTTTGACCTCAACAACACGTGCAAGCTCAGAAGCTCTGAGGGGAATATATGCAACACCTGAAACTGAAGTGAGTTTTGCTTCCTCCCACAGGATTTCTGTGCAGACTTCCTCATCTGCTTTTCTTGCTGTTGTTTTTATGGCTAAGTAATCTGTAATTAGGCGAAAACAAAAGCTTGTTCATAGAGTGCATGCTATGTGCCTCTGGGTATGGACTCATTAGAACTCTTGTCCACATTGGTGCTTCTGCAGCTCTTGCTGGTCCCATGGAGGTGCCTTTATGTACTGAAGTAATTTGCTGCTCTTGCAGTTTACTCAATGTCTTGCAGACTTCCTGTAAATCTTCTTGTGCTCCACACAAGCTTGGGTCCTCTCATTTAAAGGAAGAGTCTGCCGGGAAGCTATCGGATAAAGAAGCCGAGGCATTCTTGAGCATTTTCAGTCCTGGTTGCCTTTTTTCTCATTCATAGCAACCGACTGTGATCCCAAGTTCCTATCTCTTATTTTTATTTCCACACACAAGTACTTCCTTTCTTTTTGCCTGTGATTTAATCTCGGATTGTATTTATTGTCCCCGTTTCAGCAGTACGGGTTTCTTCATTCCACCTGCCTGTTTCTTGGCCACCTTATCCTGGGAACACCCAGAAACACTGGGAAACGAGTGAGGGTGTTTTTATTTGCTCAGTAACAGTTGGTGATGGGGGCAAGACCTGGGCCTCCCTGCCCTGTGCTGAGGAGGTGGAGGCCGGGACAGGGACCAGAGGGAAAGCAGCTGCCCATCGGGCCCACCCTGCGGCCTTACGCCGTAGGAGGTCTTGCCCAAAGGGCTGCGGGCAGGCCGGGGGCGGCTGGCACAGCGCGGGCACTGCCTGCGGCCCCCTCACCGGGAAGGTCCGGCTCCTGGGCCGCAGCGCTTGCCAAGGGGATTATTTCCAGACCGTTTGGTTTTAGAGAGCGGTAGGAAAGCCCGCTGAACCCGAATGTAAAGAAATGGCTGTTGAAGAGCAATTAATTGCACTCTGATTGCCTTCCCTGCAGCAGAGGGCCTTTGTCTCCTGGGCGGGAGAGGGGAACGTAGCTCTGCAGCCGCTTGTGGTGCACAGAGGGTTTGTCGGCCTCTGTGCTGGAAACAACTGAGCCTTGCGAGGGGCTAGTGGTGTATGTGTGCCAGCGTTGCTAATTGCATCACTCTGTGTGTGCAAGGGCTTAATCGCGACTGCTTAAAAAAAGCTTGAGGGAAGGCATCATTTGCTTCAGAAGGAGAGCGTGGCCCAAGGGGAGCTCAGGGTGGCTCTGTCAGTGAGGCTTGGAACAGCAGTAGAAAGAGATCCAGAATAAGGGTTTTATTTAAACTTGCAGCCTGTCTCTTAAAAAAGAATGAGCTTTCTTGGCTTCTGATGAGTTTGTGAACCCAGGGAGTATGGTGTAATCGTGGATATGCAGGGTAAAAGCTGCAATTTGATGTTTCTGTTGGACACTTTACCTTAAAGGCTTGCTATCTGACTTTTGAGGGTGTTAAGAAAACTTGCAACTGGCACGTGCCGACCAAGGGGAGAGGCTAGAACACAAAGTACAGAATTACAAGGGTAAATACTTATTCCTGTGCATGAGGTGTCCCTGCCAAATTGGGGGACTCCGAATGTGGTTTTGCACCGGGTGCTTATATCCTTCAAGCATTCAGGTATGGCATGATTTGATTAATCACTAACACCCACACCACCGTTTAGTAGTCATAATAAAACTTTGCAAAGCAATGATCTTTTTTTGCAGCTTTCTTGCTTCTTATCTATTGATCCAGGTGTCCCTGGAGATAGTCTTGTGATAATGACTTATCTACGATGCTGGGAGGGTTTCAAAGATGTGTTAGAAGGGTAAAGATGCTGGCATTGTCTTGATTGTCCAGGGGTACCTTTTATCATTTGTGGACAGCTCTAGGCTTCCAAGAAGCAAAGGCCTTATTTG
Organism: Tringa solitaria; assembly: GCA_026413425.1. Classification (NCBI taxonomy): domain Eukaryota; kingdom Metazoa; phylum Chordata; class Aves; order Charadriiformes; family Scolopacidae; genus Tringa; species Tringa solitaria. The sequence continues at coordinate 24,561,844 of JAOXJM010000019.1, forward strand.
CAGGGCAGGGCTGTCCTTTAGTTTGTTTTACTTAAGCATGAAAAATACCAAAGTCTCCAGTAAAACTCCATTACTTTATTACCTTGCAGAGTATACTGTGAACTAATATGTGTTAACAGAATTAATACAATTTTCATACTGATTGATATAATAGTTAGGAAGGGGAATTTTCCTAACAGGGTTCACTACCTCCATCAGACCACAGGCAAAATAAATCTCAGAATAGGATTTCATCAGAGCAAATAATGTTGGTGATGCACGACAGAAAGTGCTGACTTGTACTCTGGTCTCATGCAGCAAATGCACTTACTTATATGTTTATTGGATGTTCAGCACTATTTTCCCATTTACATTACAACTCAACACAAGAAGTGTCAATTTCAGCTTTCCTTTTTCCATCAGTTAAAAAAAAAGAAAACCTTCATTTAAATAAAGCAATAAAACCAGCTTTCTGCTTTTACTTATTCTGCTTGTACTCATTCTGGCTCCATTTCAGCAAATTCTTGCAAAGATAAGTACATTTCTGACTTGTGCAGTTGTGATTTCCAGCCCGTGCAGCAGGGTTTTAAAAGTTACTGATACTTTCATTTCAGTAAAGAATTTTTTTATTTAAAAGGCACTTAGATGCAAGTGTGAAGAAGTAAGGCCCCTCTGAACACAATTTTGCCATAATTATTTGCACCAGTGTTTGACCTTGAGTTATGTAAAATGGATAGAATAATTCTTCAAGATTGGTTAATTTGCTGCAAATCTTACTGACTAGGTTTTTCCGAAGCTTAGGAGGAACTGCTGTTATGAACAACTTGGCAAATCCTAATTTGAGTTTTATGCTGGTTGGAAATAGAAACCAGAGTTCTCTAAATTAGTGTCTGTAACGTAGACATAAACAGACCTTCCTTCACCAACTGTTCTGCTTCTTTGCTGTAGCGTGGACTCTTACCCTTCCTGTTGTCTGTCCCACAGGTAGCTCGTTGCTGCTTTTGCTGCCTGCCCGACGGAGACGGTAATCACGTTTTCACAGTTTGCCTCACTCGTGGCTTTCACATCAAAGCCAAGAGAGTGAGGACACGTTTGCAGATGCAGAGCTGCTTGTAGCATATCATTCTGTAGGATATCAAACTGAAGTGGCTGAAGTGATCAAAGTTAGGCTAGGGAAGGAAACAAGGGATATAACAATACCATTTTAAAACAACAGGCTAGTTAATAATTCCTTAAAGGATACTTAATTACTGCAACAGACAAAGAGTAATCTCTGCTCTTGGTGTGCTTGTGGGTGGGATTTTTGGCTCAGCAGGTCTGTAGAGACTGCAGTGCAGGCGTAAGGAAGGGAGTGTCCTGTTTGCAGAGCTGGTGCAATCAAGGTTATCAGCTTGGACTTCCCAGAAGAATATTGTACAGGTAGAGCAATTTAAATGGCCCAAATGCTCAAAAACTAGTCAGTAGACCAGGAAGCTGATACAAGGCAGGATTTCAGTGGCGGTCCCATTTCTTTTACTAAAGGTTTTAGGCCCATGCCCTGAGGGCAAGGGATATTCAGGCATTGCTCTGCATCACACTTTTCCTAAATCACACCATAGATGTTTTACGCTGTTCTTCGTTAAGTCAGCTGCTGTTTTCAGTTCTCAGTAAATTTGCAAAGACCTTCTTGTTTCCTGTCTCTCACAGGTGATGCTGAAGAACGCATTGAAAGAAGGGGAGGCCAAACTGTGATTTATGATGAGAAGAAAGGCACGGTGTACAGTTATGCCTTCTTCCACTTCGTTTTCTTCTTGGCTTCGCTCTATGTGATGATGACAGTGACTCATTGGTTCCAGTAAGTGTATTTCTTTAAAGCTGAGGAATTAATGTCTGTCTGGAGATGGGGAGATATGAACGGGAACTTCTGCCATTAGTGTGTCTCCTCTTCTTAAGTAAGAAGGTGGAAGAGATGTTTCAAGTCTTTCCCAGGCAATTCTTGAGAAAGACCTTGTTCTATAAAGGGCTGCTCTCCCCTGCTTCGTGTTTGGGTGAACCTAGTTGAAGTCTGTCACCCACTTGCAAAAAGAGAGGATACTGCAGTCTGAGGTACAAATAGTGAGTTTATGGCTGTTGTGTTTTGTTTTTTTTTTTTTCCTTAACAGTTATGAAAGCGCACAGATTGAAAAGTTCTTCACTGGAACCTGGTCCATCTTCTGGATTAAGATGGTCTCCTGTTGGGTTTGTGTCTGTCTGTATTTATGGACTCTTATTGCTCCACTCTGTTGCCCAACCAGAGAGTTCTCAGTGTGAACACTCAGAAGGTCCTTCTGCCTTTTTCTTTTTTCTTTTTCCTTTTTTCTTTTTTCTGTTACATATAAAATACAACAGTCATTTTGTAATGAGGAAACACCTGTTGCCCACTTATCATGATTACCAGTTAGTAACATTTTAGTCAGACTAAACAAATGGTCAAAAACTTTTTTACCTTTTTTAACTGTCATGAACAAGCATTGCCCAAGGGAACAAATCTGTTCCAAAACTTTGTAACGCTGATGTGTGGAGTGTAGGAAACACAGTTATTGTGGGATCGTTTTCAAATAACTGACAATCTTTCTCTGGCTTCATTGGCAAGAAAAGAAAAACTCATGGTGCAGATGTATCTTCTTCCTTCCTTTGAATGTTTGGTATCTTCTAGCAAGTATGCATTCCTTTTTATACTCTTTTATTAACTGTGTCTTTTACAGTTTGCAGTGATGATTTGGACTGCTGTTTTGTACAGCATATAATTCTTCTAAGTAGTATCCAGATAATTTTTTCTCAAAACATAACTAAATACTTCTGTAGAAATAGAGAATATGTAAGAATTTGACTGCCAAAGCATCTACTAAAAATTGTTTATCTAAATATTAAATATATTAAGTTATTGTGTACCTAGATTGAGAAAGGAATGTACCAATGATATTAGAGTATTTATTCTATTATAACTTTAAAAGGCACCTGAATATTTTATGCAATTCAGATCTGGTCCAGTGTTAACAGAAGGGGAGGTCTACACACAAATTCTTAAACTCTGAATTTTGTCCAATGCTGCTTAGCCAGCTTAATTAAACTGCAAGTTGTGTGTACTACACAGGGATTTAAGATACGGTACATTCTTTATTCAGAATGCTTGGTGTTGAGAAAATGCTATATTACAGGAGCACTGCCAGTTGCTGTTAAATTTAAAAATGGAGTGCTCATTTACTTTTCTGCCCTGCTGTTTCAGCTTGTGTCTAAAGATCTCCCAGGATTTTCGGTTCTGTTTCCATTACTAATTTTATAATATTTTAAATGCAGTGATAGTCAGAAGAGGACTATATATAGCACGTCATCTTCCTTTTCTGCCTGTGTGTTGGTTGGAAAGTATTCTTTCTAACTGCTATATTTTTATACTCCTCTGTTGATGTTTTGCTGTTGGGAGGGGAGTTAGCCAACCAGTCCATTAATGGAGACTAAACTTCTGTTGGAGAACTCCTATTCCAAGCAGTGGGATAAGCAGTCAGAAATACAAAACCAGAAGACACAAATGTAACAGCAGCTGCCTTAGTACAAATGACTGACTTGACAATATTAAACCGTACCACATTGTTTTTATTTGCTTTAAGCAGATGACTTGGTGGTAGGACAACAGCTCAGATGCCCTAAGTGCTGAATAAGGTTGAACCGACTATAGTTATCTACATTCCAGTGGGATGAATTTATAACTTACGCTAGTCCCAGAGGTTTTGTCTTCTGTCTCTTTCTATATATATACATACATACAATGTGACATATGCAGATATTAACAAAATCAGCCGATTTAGCAGGGTTTTATTGAAATAGGACTGAGCCTTAAGCCTTCACCCAATGCTTTCTGCAAAGCAAAGAAAAGCACAACATAGAGGCCAGTGAAATGGCCAAAGCATCTGCATGCCTTATTTGTTCTGTTGCAATAATTGGTGTCTAATGCACACCTGGTGAGAAATCCTAACGTAACAGATCTCAGTTCTGCTTTTGTGTGCACTACCATTTTTAGCTTGTTGCTGTATTATCCTAGGGCTTCTGTCCTGCTTGGAGCTTGCTAGGGGTGCGATCTTTCCAGCCCCATGCACGTGTACCTCAAACGAAATCTACAGGTCTGCAGTCCTGTATATTTCTGCCACCTACCCCAGTGATTAGGAGCCTCAAAATACATCTGTCTTGAGATCTGAGGGAAAGAGGAGTCTGTCCAGGGGTGACTTTCTTGCTGCTCTTCTCCTTGTTTGCACCCAAGGGAAAGAAAGCAGTTGGAGCTTAGCTTTGACATTGAGTTAGAAAAGCAACAAATAGTTCCAGAGTGGGAGGCAGGTTTTTTTTTTCTCTTCCTTTTGCTTCTGCTGGGAGGTTCTGATCTTGCCAAAAGTTCTGCTACCATGGGGGCCTGTCAGTGTGTCTCTGACTGCATTTGGAGTCCAGCCATGCAGATCCTTCTGCAGCAGAGAAAGGCCTTTGTTAATGCATTCACTATCTAGAAGCCTTTATCTGTTCCATCTCTAAGATAAGAGCTTATGGGCTGTGCAATGATGACTAACAGTTGTCCCACCTAATTCATAGCAGTGATTCTAACAAGCAGTCTAAATCCAGAGCTAGAGCTGTGAGCTGCAGTTGAGATAGTCCAGGCTCTTGCTCCTCCCTTGGTGAATGCTGTTCCCTAAAGCATAGAGGCTTACAGGAGTTGCTTTCTAGTGCTGTATGTATTGTACTGTGAGAAACCAAGCATGTTTTTTATAACATAAAGCTGGGCAAGGAGCTCTAAAGAAGAAGGCATGCACTATGTCAAGTTATAAGGCAGGGAATGGTAACTGTTCTCTGGTTCTGATAGCAGGCATCCCAATCACAAGTGTGGATGATCACAGAATACCTTGAGGAGGGAACCTCAAAGAAGATCTAGTCAAACCTTTCTTGGCTAAGATGGCCTAGAGAAGATGGCCCAGCACCCTGTCCAACTGAACGTTAACAGCGTCCAATGTTGAGGAATCCACCAATTCCCTGGGGAGATTATTCCAACAGCTAATTGTTATCATTGTGGAAAATTTTCCTTTTGTGTCCAGTAGGAATCTCCCCAGGAGTAACTTGTAGCTATTACGCCTCATCTTTCCCATGTGACTCCTTGTAAAAAGGGAGTCTCCATCTTCTTTGTAGCCACCCTTTAAATACTGGAACATGGTGATAAGGTCTCTCCTAAGCCTTCTTTTCTCAAGGCTGAACAAAGCCAGTTCTCTCAGCCTTTCCTCATATGGCAGGCTTCCCAGTCCTTTGATCATCTCTGTGGCCATTCTTTGAATGCTCCCCTGCCTGTCCACATCTTTTTTGCATAGTAGGGACCAAAACTGAACACAGTGGTCCAGGTGTGGCCTGAGATGTGCTGAGTAGAGTGGGATAATGACTTCTTTATCTCTGGTGGTGACGCCCTTGTTGATGCAACCCAGCATCCTGTTGGCTTTCTTAGCTGCAGCAGCACACTGTTCACTCATATTGAGCTTGTTGTGCACCAGAACCCCCAGGTCCCTTGCCACAGAGCTGCTCCCCATCTGGGTAGATCCCAGCCTGTGCTGCAGTCCTGGATTATGTTTTCCCAAGTGCAATACCTTACACGTGTCTTTGACTTCATAAGGCTCTTGTTCACCCACTCTTCCACCCTATCCAGGTCTTCCTGCAGGGTGGCTCTCCCTTCCAAGGAGTCTACTTCCCCACTCAGTTTGGTGTCATCAGCAAACTTAATCAGGGTACCCTTGATTACATCATCCAGATCACTTATGAAAGTATTAAACAGCGTTGGGCCCAATATCGATCCCTGGGGAACCCCACTTGTGACAGGTTGCCAGTCTGAAAAGCAGCCATTTACCACCACCCCATGGGTGCTGCCTGTCAGCCAGCTCCCCACCCACTGCACAGACCACTTGTCTATACCATAAGGCATCAGTTTCTTTAGGAGGAGACTGTGGGGAACCATCTGGAAAGCCTTGGAGAAATCCAGGTAGACAATGTCCCCTGCATCGACCAAGCAGGTTACTTTGTCATAGAAGGTCGTCAGGTTTGTCAAGCATGGCTTGCCCTTGATGAGTCCATGCTGACTTTTCCCAATCACCTGCTTTACTTGACTTGTGATAGCCCCCAGGAGGATTGGATCTGTAACTTTCGCATGGACTGAAGTGACACTGATGGGCCTATAATTTACTGGACCCTCCTTTAAGCCCTTCTTGTAGATGGGATTGACATCTACATTGAAAAAGCCTTTTTCCAGTCTTGTGTGATGTCCCCAGATCTCCATCGCTTCTCAAAGATTATGGAGAGCAGCCTCACAACAACATCAGCCGGTTCTCTTAACACACTTAGGTGGGTATTGTCAGGGCCCATCGATTTGTAGAGATCAATCTCCTGTAATAGTTCACACACCAGCTGTTGGTGGGTCTGTGTTTGCATCAACCTGGATTGTTGTTCCCAAGGCCTGGGGACTGACAGTGCTGGTAAAGACAGAGTTGAAGAAAGTGTTGAGAACCTCTGCTCTTTCAGCATTGTTGGTGACTCTCCCATTAACAGCGGGACAATATTTTCCTTCTGTTTCTGGAGTTTTTGACATCTCTGGCCTATTCCAGTTCAAGCTGAGCTTTTGCTTTTCCATCTGCATCTCTGCAGATCCTCACAATGCCCTTGTAGTTCTCCACAGGTATTGGTCTGCTTTTCCATCTCTGGTATGCTTCTCTTTTGGTTTTGAGAAGCTCACAGTTAAGCCAAGGGGGTCTCTTGCTCCACCTACTTGCCTTACCTTTAAAGGGGATGGACCTTTTGTGCTTCCAGGAGGTATGGTTATTGAAAAACTACCAGCACTCACTGTCTCCTTTATCCTCCATGGATGCTTCCCACAGAATCTCTGCTAGCTGAGCTCTGAGCAAGCTGAAGTTTGCTCTTCTAAAACGTAAAAACTGTCTCTTTTTACTAACCTTCAGCGTGCTCAGCAGGATCCCAAATTCTGCAATATTGTGATGGCTGCCAAGGCTATTGCTAACCCAGATATTACAAAGCAGGTTTTCTTGGTTTGTGACTAGCAAGTCCAGCCTCATTCCTGGTTGGCACATCTAACACTTGTATGAAGAAGCAGTCCTCTGCATGTTCCAGAAACTTGATGGATGACATGAGGGCTACTGTATTTTTCTTCCAACAAATGTCTATGTAGTTGAAGTTACCCATAAGAACTAGGTTCTGTTGATCTGAAGCTTGCTTAAGTGACCCATTTGTCGCTGCTCTGCTTGGTCTGGCTTCTTCCTCAGTTGCTTGCAATGGCATGAGCGTTGCCACTTTGGATCCCGCCCCCCTGAGTCCTTTAGTTTAAAGCCCATCTCACCAAGCTGTCTGTTCCTATCTCTTCTAGGCAGGTGGATCCCACCCCTACCTAGCAGGCTATAGTCATTGAAGAATCTCCCATTGTCATAAAAGACAAAACCCTCATGATAGCACCAGCCACGAAGCCAGAAGTTGATTTGCATTATACGTCTGTTTCTGGCTGCATCTTTTCTTTTAACTAATCTTAATACTTAACATTGGCCAATGGATGTTCATACTTGTTTACAAAAACACTTATTTTATGTAGGCATTATCTGCCTGCATAGGGAATTTCTGCACCTCCTTGTACTCACTTTTTTATAGTTTGTATTTATGGAGATAGGTTTTGCACAGAGGAAAGAGGGTTGTACAAGGAAGGTCCACAGTGAGACATGAGTGCATTCTTTGTACACAGCACTTGCCTCACTGAGTTGCTCCTTCCTTCCCTTCCACTAACTTTTGACCTTAAGCATCTAGGTCTGTGGGTGTACATAGGGTGGGAATGAGGCAGTGCCTGACTACACTGCTTTGTCTGCTTCTGAGCAAACATTGTGGGAAAAGACCCCAACAATAATTTGGAGGACCTGTGTGACTATGGTGTGGCCCTAGATCCAGATATGGATCCGGGAGGACCACAGGATTCCTTTCTAAGGAATCAGTAACTGGTGGCACCCAGGTGTGCAAAGCTTCTAGTTCCTCAGTGCGGCATGGCTTCCTGCTGGCCAGGCAAATGTTACAGCCTTAGCATTCTCTGTAAAATCTGTACTGTAAACTTCCACGTGCACTTGCGTAGTAGAATCCTCGACTGAGGTCTAGGATTCAGGGCCCCGTTCATAGATTGCAAACAGTTCAGGCAAATGAGCTTTTAAAACCTTTTTATTCAGAAGTGCCTTCATACCCACTGCTGTGACAGCTAATAATCCAGGTGGCACTGAAACTGGAAAACATGGAGGGAGCCTGTGACTGTGTGGTGCTGCCTTGTACGTTACACCGGTGTGTACAAGGCACGGTCAGACCCGTGGTGCATGTGGAAGACCAAATAATCTGTGCTTGACAAACCTCTGGGGATGGGGCTGAGTCGGTTATTACGGCACAGTGGAAAATGAACTGGGAAAACTCAGAAATAGCCCGATGCTTCAGTAAATAAATGACTAGTTGTTGCTGACATTTACATTTCAACTGTAAAGAGTTAGCTTTCTGTCCCCGCACCTGAAAGCGCAGGTGACTGCTCTGCTTGAGGTGGTGGTTAGCTGTGCGGTGTCTGTGCCGCCTTGTGCCACAGTTGTTCTTTGAATTTGTCCCCAGGCATAAATGAGCAGTGCAGCATTTCTGGCTCCGAGTATTTTTGGGCTGTGTGGTGTGAGGAAGCTGTTGTTCTCTACTCTTCCTGTCTTTGTAACAAGTCCTCTGTCCTCTACTAAGTTTCCTGTAGTTAAACTTGAATTCAAACTAACGCTATGGTTTAATGAACTCTTGGAGGAAAAGACCTTGTTAGCGGGAGTTAGTTCTGCTGCAAAGGTGAAACAATTTTATTGGCGTTTTCCTAGTTTTTCAAATTTGCTATCGCAAGAAAGGTTATTTGGAACCTCACTGCTGCACTGCTGTCTGAGACTGGAATAATTCTAGTTTTTCTTATAAAGGCAACTGAGAGCCACAATCGTGCCTGGTTCTTGTTTGGGGTAAGATCAGTAGGATGGACTCAGAGAGCAAGGCTCTGAATCCAAATAGCTGGACTAACGAATGAGACCATAAACCCTTTGGAAGAATGTGCGGAAGGCAGATGGTTATGCTTGTTTGCTGTTTATCACCTAGTTCCTCAAAGCATGCAGGCAGCCCTGGCATCTGGATGCCAACAAAGGAACTCCACTGTGATCACACGTCAGAGTTATTACACGTCCATGATACTCTTAGCTTTGTACTTCAAGCATTTCCATGGGGTTGAAAAATATCATACTTGCCCGGCTAATTCAGTAAATCCTGGCTGGGCTGGGCCACTTTTGTCTGAAACGGGTAATTCAGTGTTGCTAATGTCTGCGTAGTCCAGAGAGAGGGCTTTATCCCCTCGCAGGATCATAAATACTGCATGTCTATTTATTTATTTATTATGTGTTTCAGCACCTTTTTACAAATCTAGAAGCGCTTTGAGATTATAAGGTATGCACATATAACTGCTTCATCAGCCACTGGTGCAGCCATTTCTGGGCTAGAACGTTGCTATTAATGAAGCAACCATTGCACTTGAGAAAAAACGCTGTTTTTTAACAGTTCTCTGGTGTTGACCAATGCATCGGGAAAATTTTGGAACTCAAGGCAGTGCTTGAACTTCGGCTAGTAGCCCACACTGCCACGGGTGTCTCTGAACAGATTGGTAACGAAATAAACCACTGACTGCTTTTAAAACATGATACAAAGAATTTGTGCTATAAACTATTGGGCTTTTCTCCTAAATAAGTTGATGAAGCAAGATACCACTTGTGTGGCTAGATGAACAAGATTATCTGCAGCTAAAATTTTGCTCTCATCTTTCCTTCTGGGCTTTACAAGCAATGTCTTTTGCTTATGGGCTGTACCTCCTCCTTTTATTTGCCTTTTTCTCCTTGGATTTGTTTCTTAAAGGTATTCAAACCTGCTTCGCTCCCGTTCTGCTTCCTGTCAAGCTGGATGTCTTTGGTGCTAGAAACTAGCAAAGACTTCTTTGCCAGGTCTTGTCGATCCTTGCCTTTTTATAGCAGGACAACCTGCAGTGTTGAAGCAAAGTCAAGGATCATAATTTCTTATATGGATCAGTTTTCCTCTGTGAAAACTGCTTCTTTGTTTACTGAAGTGGCCTACAAGCTCTTGTGGGAGGAAAACACATAATCAGCACCCTGACATTTTACATTGTGTTTTCAGTTTTGTAAACACTAGTTTGAACTGAGTGTCTCACATGACTGCATGAGGGAATGCCAGGGGTCAAGTGCTTAGAAAGCTTTAGCTTTCTGTGCTTGTAACAGGATATATGTAGCTTGGGAACTGGTGTGTCTCTGCTTTTTCAACATCCTGACGGCAGAATGCCGGAGTGCCCCGGGATGGGGAGGCAGACTCACTCACCAGGGTGTGAAGGCGAAACTTTGGGAGACTGGCGTGACAGCTGCTTTCTAATGCCCAAATAAACTCAGCAGGTTTCAAGTAGATCTTAAACCCAGTTTTGGTTTTGTTTGGTTGGTTTTTTTTCTCAAATCTGTTTTTGACTCATTCCACACCTGTTCAATAATGGTATGGTTTTTTAAGTTGGAATTTATTTCAGATATAAGCCACGTTGGCTTCCCCCCGATTGCCAGTGTCTGATAGCTGCCAGGGCTGTAGCGTACAGCCGTTTGCACAAAGTTCTTCAGCGCCACAGTCGTCAGCTTTGAAACTGCTCCAGCAGCTTAAAGCTTCCAGGGCTTTTGCTCGCCAGAGCCGCGGGCTGCATCGCTGCCGCTGCGCCTCTGCCAAAGAAGCCTCGCTGTGAAGGCAAGAAGAATTTTGGGAACCTATGGGGATATATGTCTTGTTACTGATACTGTAGCTCTATTTTTCCTCTTACTGATAGATGTCCGGGTGCTTAGGTGTCATTGGACATCCGTGCAAACTTGGAGAGGAAAATTAACTTTGAGAGAAAATTGTTCAACTTGTCATATACAAGATGAGAAAATACCTACTAGGAACATAGAGGTTTACTGTCAGCTTTTTGTTTACCACCAATGGCTGGTGTTTGGTCTCGTATATGCCATGTTTGAAAACTGGATGCAAAGTAGTCAAAATGTAAACACTTTTTCTTAATGGTGAGGGGTTTTTAATTAGTCTTTTTAAAGGTTCTTAATATCTCAAGGGAGCTTTTTGGTGTGTATGTGTGGTTTTATTTTATTAAGCTGTAGCCCAGTGAAGTGGCGGTTTGCTAGTTTATTTAACATTTTCTGCGAGTGTTGTGATCTGTAGTAACTGTAACACTTTGACTTTTAAGGATTGGTAAAGATTTCAGAATTGTAATATCTTAATTGTTAAATAGTCAACAGCTTTGCCTTTTTGAAGCATGTTAATGGTTTTTATAGATACTTTTGTATACTGAGTGAATGTATTGTTATAGATTTAATGTTTAATGGACCAATAAAGTTTTTCTTACATTTAAAATGAATTGTTGTGATATCTAAAAGTTGAAAGTCGACTCATTCTAGGAGTAACTTCAAAAATATATCAATATATGAGCTAAGCAGTTACTGAGCCAGTACAAGTAAGTTGGTTGACCTTTTTTGTTCCCTACATTTGTATGTGTTTACCAAAAAAAAATGTTGGCCTGTGGAACATTACATGGCTTCGTTGTCCATGCTATTTTTGTACTCCTCCGGAGCGTGATTTCAGAAGATGGCAGGTTGCACAGATTTGTGCAGTCCAGCCCAGGCCTCTGAGATGTGTCAGATGGCTCTGACAGTGCAAGCAAAGTATTTTCCAGGCCAAGTATAGCACTGCAGCCTGTGCAGTTGTTTGAAACAAGGGTCTCTGATCTTTTTTTTTTTTCTTTTTTTTTTTTCCTTCCTCATTTTCCCAGATGGTGGAGCAGGCAGCTGCTGAGTTTGACGCCTAGTCAGAAGCGCTGTGTCTCCATGGGTCCTGGTCTCTTGCTTCTCACCACCCGCATTCGGGCTGTCATGGAGTCCTGTTCTAGCCCCTGCCAGCTGCTCTGCCCTGCTCTGGCTGCCGGTGCTGGTTGCACCCCTGCCGTAGCACTGACCAGACCCACCAGGACACGGGTTCCCTGTGGTTACGAGAAACGGCTGAGTTCCAAAGGGTTGAATGAATGGTGGCTGCTCCTCTCCGCGCAGCTCTGGTGCACAAAGCTGGGAGGCCGTGCCTTTTGACCAAGGTGCAAGGCAGAGAGTGGTTCCCGAGGGGCGAGGGTACTCGCTGAGGGTCTGCGAGAGCCAAACGGCTTCGCCCAGCAGCCTCCCGCCCCTCTGCCCACCCCTGCCTTCACCCCACCCTGCAGCGTCCTGGCGGGATGTGCTTGTCTGGTGTTTCAAACCAAGAGGTCGTCAAACCAGGAGATGAGCAGGTTCACAGTGAGCTGGACAAAAAACCGGCTGGATGGCCGGTCTCAAAGGGTTGTAGTGAAGGGGGCTGCGTCTCTGCTGGTGGTGGGTCACCAGAGCTGTTCCTCAGGGCTCAGTTCTAGGGCCAGTTCTGTTCAATATATTTGTCAGCGATCTGGATGAGGGAGTTGAATGCCCCGTTAGCAAGTTTGCTGACAATACCAAACTGGCAGGTGCTGTTGACTCTCTCGAGAGACAAGAGGCCTTGCAGAGGGATCTTGAGAGATTGGAGTATTGGGCAGTGATTAATGGGATGAAATCTAACAAGTCCAAATGCTGGATCCTGCACCTGGGTTGCCATAAAGCAGGGCACAAGTATAAACAGGGAGAGAAGTGGTGGGAGAGCAGCTCTGCAGAGAGGGACGTGGGGGTGCTCCTGGGCAGCAGGCTCAATAGGAGTCACAGTGAGCCCTGGCAGCCAAGAGGGCAAACCTCGTCCTGGAGTGCATCAAACACAGCATCACCAGCTGGTCAAAACAGGTGATTGTCCTGCTGTGTTCAGCATTGGTACAGCCCCACCTGCAGTGCTGTGTGCAGTTCTGGGCCCCACCATTTAAGGATGTGAAGGTCCTTGAATGCATCCAGAGGAGGGCAGCAAAGCTGGTGAAAGGGCTGGAAGGTATGTCCTGTGACAAGCTCTTTCCAGCTTCCTGTGGAGGGGAAGTGGAATGGGAGGTGCTGAGCTCTTCTCCCTGGGATCCAGTGACAGGACACATGGAATGGTTCAAAGCAGCACCAGGGGAGGTTTAGACTGGACATGAGGAAGCATTTGTTTACCGAGAGGGTTGTCAAACACTGACACAGGCTTCCTAGAGAAGTGGTCGATGCCCCAGGCCTGTCAGTGTTTAGGAGGCATTTGGACAGTGCCCTTAACAAGGTGCTTTAACTTCTGGTCGGCCCCGGAGTGGTCAGGCAGCTGGACTAGGTAATCACTGTAGGTCACTTCCAACTGAAATACTCTATTCTACTCTACTTCAGGGAACAGAAGCATTTGAAGTGTGTTTGTTGTGGTGTTTTTAGCCCCCAGGAAAGAGTTAACCTGTGGTAAGACGTTCAACCCCCCTGTTCCAAGGAGCACCATGACTCTAACTCCAAAGCAGTTGCAGCTGGTGCTCCAGCTGAGCACAGCCCAGCTGCGCAGGCGGTGGGGGCAAGAGAGAACTACAGGCTGGGTTTTAAAGATGTGGGATTGCAGCCTCGTCACTTGCCAGAGGCCACACATGGAGCTCTGCATTGCACAACGGTCCAGAAAGAGGTGGTGGTGCAAGAGGAGCTTGTTTAAACGAACACATACAGGGACTGCACGGTCTCTGATGGAAACATGAGAGGCGGGAGGTTTCCCAAGGCTGGACTATGACCCTGTGGCTAATCTTGATCTGCAACAGCCGGACTTCCCTGTTCCTGAACTTGCAGGCTTCCAGACAGTTGGTGTGTCAACACAACAGACATAGTGAGCTGCAGCCTCCCAGTGTAAGGTCCAGCAGCACCCTCTGAAACAAAAGTTCTGGCTGGCTGAGCTGGGACAGGTTTCTGCAGCCACCAGTTGAGCAAGCAGCAGGTTTTCTTTTCTGTAGGGGGCAGTTAGAAGCTCACTGCTTTGTGCAATTACCTTTGACAGCACAAGAGCCAGAGCCTGCAGCTCATCTTCCAGCCCCCAGTGGCCAACGGCTGTGGTATAGACTGGGAGGGAGCCTGGAAATGGGCAAGCTTGAAGGTGGCAAATGGACAGGGGAGAGGGTGAGGGGGGGCAGGGCTTGGAGGCTGGTGGGGGTTCGGAGGCCAGCTGTAGTCATGTTGCCTGATGGAGCTGGTGTGTGCCAGAACAAGCCACAGGCAGGTCATGGTGGGCCAGGCCTGTTGCATCCACACGTATAAATACTTAAAGGGTGGGTGTGAAGAGGATGGGGCCAGTCTTTTTTCATTGGTGCCCAGGGAGAGGGCTTTGAGGGTATCAGAGCACTGGAACAGGCTGCCCAGAGAGGTGGTGGAGTCTTAGTCTCTCAAGAAAGACATTCAAAACCGGCCCAGACAGGTTCCTGTGCAACCTGCTCTAGGTGGACCTGCTCTGGCAGAGGGGTTGGACTAAATGATCTCCAGAGGTCCCTGCCAACCCCATATTATTCTGTGATTCCGTCAGATACATCCCCCCGGCGCAAAACGCATGCACTGCAGGCCAGGTCTACCCCAGCTGTGGTGCACCCACAGTGTGGTGGAAAGATGGTGGGGTTTTTTTCTCATTTTTTAAGCATAGTTTGACAATACCCTCTGTGTTGCTCCAAAGTAACTAGCCACTGTTGGAAACCTGGTGAGTGGAGTTGGCTTTGGTGATGCCAAGGGGAAAGGAGGACTGAAACTGGAAGACCTTTCATTATGAAGAGCCATGCTAGAAGGCTGCTCCTGCATCATGCTCTTTGCCGTGGGACTCCTCCTTGTGGGACAGGTCCCAGGCCACACTGCTCCCAGAGGCCTTGACAATGGTGGACAAACCCGGGGTGAAGCCTCTTCCCGTAGCCCAAGCCTCTGATACTGCCATAAACTTTAAGGGTATTTTTATTGTACTGAGAACAGGAAACTTGAGGGTTTTTTTGTTTTGATGCTCTCACCTGATAATTTAACTCAGCATTTCCCCTGTATTCTCGTGCTGAGAAAGAGCCATGGCTGTTCATTTTCTCACGGCTACTTCTGATTTTTAAAACCCTCAGTGTATTCCCCCTCTGTGTATTTCCTCCCTCCCCCTTCCCCCAGGCTGAAGTACTGTTTCCCATTGTCCTTTTTAAAGTAATTATCCTACGGGCTGCAATATCTTTCTCTTCAGCTGTCCTTGGAGCTCATCCTCCCTTCCTTTCCTAGCTCCATTTTCAAAAAGAATGAAGTAGAAATGCACACAGCAGCCAACGCCTTTCTATACTTTGAATTATGGAGTGCATTGTGACACAATTTTTTTTTGGCTTTTTTGTTTTCTTGTCCCTTCCCAATGGCCACTAATGCTTAATTCAGTGTTTTGGGTTTTTAACTTGGTGACTTATTTTCCCAAGATTGCAGTACGTGCTCTGAGTGGAGACAGCAGGTCAAAGCCAAGCTTTGTGCGTGTGAGAGGCAGGATTATTTTCTCTCTGTCGGTGATTCTGCGTTTCTCTCCATGTGTCTTTTTTGGTTTTAGTCACGTGCAAGTCATAAGACGTGACTGCAATGCCCTGCAGTCAGCTTTTCTGCTTAAAAGCAGGACGTGATAGTGTTACTCATTTTCTGGGAGTGGTAGGGCAGGGAGGTCTAATAGAGCTCTTAGAGGAGGGTCTGCCAGAGGTAACAAGGTCTCCAAAGGAGGTTGCTGCTCTAAAGGAGATAAAACTTTTTCCTAGCAGGACTGGAAAGACATTAAAAAGCTCTTGGCTTGGCCAGGCAGCGCCCAACCACTTCATGCCCGGATGGGACCTGTTGCTTCTGATACGTTCCAGAGGGACAAAAGTGCACTGTCTTCCCCACTCTGATACTGAGTCCAAAATGGCAATAGATTCAAACTTTTCCTGAGCATGTTTTAAGCAACTGTCACTCCATTACATGCTGCTCCCTAGTTTTTAGGGCAAATCTGAAAACAAGTGGAGCCACAGTCTATTTTGTGTCCTTTTAATTTTCACTTTTATACAAAAAAAAAAAAGAATGACATAGTCACATCAATGAGAACAAGCTGCGGTGTGCACTCTTACAACAACAATCATATAAGGATTTAAAATATATTGTTTGCAATAGCAATGTTAGTTTGGCATTACTTCTTAAATATCCCCAACACCAAACTGCTGAGCTTGAAATTCTTGAAAGTCCTCTGGGATGGTGTCTGAAAACAGGAAAATATGCAAAAGTTTAGTCTCTTCTGACAAAATCAAAAAGCACTTAAATTAATGAATTACCCATGTACTCTTTTTTTTTTTTTTTTTTAAGGTAACATGCTTTCCCATTTGTCTAAACACTACGAATGAACTGGGAATGTTTTCAGTTTTAGCTATACACCACTGAAAAGCACAGAGGCCAACAGAACAGCAAGTGGTGCAGTGCCAGCCCGTAATGCAGCAGTGTCCATCTTCAAATTACATTTCTAACGAAAAGCTTTGTGGCTTCCACCCTTATGTTTTTATTTATAAACACTGACCAGAAAGGCAGATAAGGGTGGTTGTCTCGCTCTGCGCCACAGACACATTTGTAGCATCAGCATCTCTATTTCTCACATGCCCTAATCCAACTTCCTTGTCATGGTTTCCCATGCCACAAGAAGGGACAGAAACATTAAACCAAGGGCCACCAGCAACTGGTAGAAAAACTTCAGAATTGGCAGAAATGGAGGTGGGTCAATGTCATCAGAGTAACTAAAGTTCTGTTTGTCCAAAGCGTTGAGCTTGAGGTGTGCTTTTGCCGGCTCCCAGAACATTTTATCTGGAGAGCCACAGAGCAAACCATAGAGCTCAAGCTGAAACCAAAGATGGAGCCACAGCAATGAAGCTCAACTGCGTGACCTCAGCTTTACTCTGATTATGTCCACCCTAATGCAGGACAGGTAACTCCAAACTCAAAAAAAAGAAATAACTATATAAATACATACAGTATGTAGAAAAAAGGGGGTAAGTTCTTCACTTTTTGTTGATCATTTCTTTTTTTTAAGGCTTGAAAATTCTTTTCAAGCTTTTTCTGCAGATGTAGGAACTTGTCTGAAATGAAAGCAGGGATACTTGGGGGCTCCCACTTCGAGTGGGTTTCACTGACTTACTGCAGCACCTGCAGCAAAGCCATTGCCTGCTCACAGCCCGGGAAGTATCTGTGGCTTCAGTGGCAGCTTTGAGACACGCTTTCTGGGAAACTACATACTGTTTGAGACTTATAAAGTAATTTTTAGGTGTAAGCACCACTGTCTAGAAGTTCCCCTGTTTAACCATGACCTGCCAGCACCAGCCTGGGTGCACCAAGTGCCCAAGAACCAGGGTCTGGCTGTGCAGCGCCTGCGTCCACTGCAGACTTGGGATGGTCTTCCTGGATCCACAGAGCAGAAAAGGAAACTATTCCAACTTGACTGGTAACATTTTCCTAAGGCTGCCTTGGTCAGCTGGGGGTGATGCTGAGAGGAGGGCGGCAGCCCCTCCAGCCCCACTTCAAGCTAGCTGCCAGGAAAGAAATACCCTGACATGATCAGCTTCTGTGTGAGCGACCAAGGTTTGAGTTATTCTGTACATCGGGAGATCAGGGCTAAGCTACTTACCCCAAGAGGAGCGAGCCAGCCTGCTCCCACAGAGCCTGAGAAGGGAGACTCCACGGGAGGAAGGGCATCTTTTCCTACCACTGACAAGAGCAACCAGCAAGTGCACGGGTGACACTGAGACCTGGTGACTGATCCCACTGGCTCTCCAGCTTTATTTCTCCTTGTATTTGGAGCTTGAGGCATCCTACACACACATGATGGCCTCAGTGTATCGAGAGCATACAGCTCTCACGGGTGATGGTTTTAAATAACGTTTCTAATTCTCTGCTGACAGCTATACTGCTTAGTTGGCACGGTCCCTGCAGCAGAGTGACTGCTCTGGGAGGAGCGGTTGTGAGGTGTGAGCTCCCGTCTGGCTGGGCTGACACGTGCTGCTGGTGTCAGGGGAGGCGTTTCACAGCTGTGAATAACTTGTAAATGAAAAGCAAAGGAAAGGACGCAAAGTGGCTTAATCCGACAGCCACACTACCTGTTCTTCATGGTCGCTTGCTAGCTGTTAGCTAAAATGACATAAAAGCAACGTTACCATTGCAGCGATATTTCAGGTTGGACCAAATAATGTTTTCCTGAGAGAAGCAGAAAACTCCAAGCCGTCCTCCACGCATGGTGGTGTCTATAGTGACACCAGAGTCTGCCACTAGGTCAGAGCCTTCATAGAATCTTGCCCTTAATGAAAGCAAACAGAAGCTCTGTTAGATCTTTTCTGGGGCTGCAACATTCATAAAAGTAATTTCATTATCCATGGTGACACTAGCCTTGGACATGCTATCCTCCCACCTAGCCCAGGGGAGAAGCAGCAGTTAAGATAGCTCCTCTGGGGGCTGGAGCAATGCTGCACGCTGGTGAGAGGTGGGCAGGGAGGGTGGGGGGGTTGGTGGTGGTTGGGGTTTGGGTTTTTGTTTGTTTGGTTGGTTTTTTTAACACATCCTACAAAAGCCGTGGATTTTTTTTTCCCCTGGAGTCAGTCAGGCTGAGAGCTTTGACTCTTGAAAATTTCTACAGTCGATGGTTATAGGAGAAAGGGAGAACCAGATTAGATGGGCTGAAGAAGGCCAGGTGGATATCATCTCACACAGTTTGAAGCTAATTTTTTTTTTTATTTTTTTTTTTTTAATTTTTAGTAGGCAAAGTTTCAAACAAACCATTTGGTATCTTAAGCTTGACTGTGAGATTTCTTTAAAAAATGCGAACATGATTAATTCCAGGAACAGTTTTGATGATTTAGCATCTTCTTGTTAGAAAAGCTATCAGCAAATTCCCAAATAGCTGTGGGAATGGCTGCACCCTTCCATCTCCCCAGCCTGTGCCCCATAGTGAGGGCTGAGCAGCACCACGCTGGAGCCTGCTGAGCTGTTGCAGCACCAACTACACCAAGTCCTCAGCCCCTGGGGTACTGGGCAAGCAACTTAGAGGATGATGAGCCTGGAGGGCTTTGTTTTGGATGAGGACATGCTGCTTGTCTGACATGGAAGGAAACTGCCAATTGTGAAGGGAAAGAAAGTTCCTGTGTCTTTTCATAAAAAAAGCAAAAAACAAAGCCAAATCCTGTTATGTTCCTGAGTTTATTTCCTGATCTACTGAGGCAGTTCAAAAGCATCCGTACAATGAATAGAACTTGTTGTCTTTCAAATTTCCGTGGGAGAAGCTGGCTCAAGTGACATTTCCTAGGCTTTCTTGAAGCCTTGGAAAACCTTTATGAGACACATCATGGTCTGTGGCATCAGGCCTGAACAGACCACAGAAAGACGTGGACAGAGAGCTGGCAGAGGTTTGCTCTAGGCCTGGCTGCCTTTAGTTTTTGAAGGATTTTGTGACATGGACTTTGTTAACTTTCCCCAGTTGCTGGGGGCATTAATTTGGCTGGCTAGAGAGACTGCAACAACGGGCAGATGTTTGCTCATGAAGCAGCTTCACAAACAGCTTGGTCTAAAGAAAGGTTGCCACACAGGATCTACTCACTACTGCCCTGCAGCTGGGACACAACAACTCACAGTATACATGTTCTTAACCCATTTTAGCATAAAGTCGAACATGCTCACTCCAATTACCACTGAATCTCTGCATCTCAACTGCAAGGTAGTGATTTTTTGAAGAAAACTGATTTTTACCTGTATTTCTGTACTATTACAAGGTTGCAAAACCTGAGCTGATGATGCCAGAGCAGTTTACTTTTTGCATTTTAACATCAACCTCCCTCTGCAAGTATAATTCCTGCTGATCCAGAAAAGTTGCAGAGTGAAACTTTTCCTCCTTAACAGTGAATTTGTTTTAAAAATAACTTCTTTTTTCCCCCAAAGTAACAAAATAAGAATAGATAACATACATTACATAACTTTGACAAACTTTCTAAATATACGCTATGTAATCTCAAATCTATCACATCAGGATAATTACTGATCTTAGTTAGGATCACAACCTTTAAGTGGACAACTTTCATTGATTCTGTTATTCAGAATATGTAAATGAACTATCACAATTCCAACAAAAATATTCCAAAAGATTTAAATTAAGAAATTTTGAAATGCATTGGTTTTCAGATCAGTGGCCACCATTAGCTTGGAAAACAAGGTATTAAAAGCCAGAAAAGGGCTTATTAGAGTAGGGCATAGTTACAACAGCCAGACGGTAGAAAACTTCAGTTACAAACAGGCTTTGCTTGGAATTGTCTTTCCTAGGAAAAGAATCACAGGCTGAATTTCAAAATCCAAGCTGTTATAACGCTTCATCAGTGCAAATCCCAGATACATTATAAATTCTCAGATTATCATCTGAATTAGGTGTCGTGAAACAACAGTTTAGGCAGACTTTATCTACCCTTTGATCTCTTACCTGATATAACCAATCTGGGGTCTGTGCTGCAAGAACCAACGGTAGGAGACTTTGTCTTTCCACCCTACATTTCGGGGGTCCTTCCACAGCAGCCTGACCTGATCATTGGTGTCCCCCGTGTGCCACAGGGAGTTGCGGAGGTGCTCACCAGGGCCCGTCTTGGATTTCACAGCCTGCAGAAATACCAGAGAAATGTCACCTTTCAGGAGCTCTAAGTCTTTTTGTAGCAGGCAGCAGATCTGCAGGATCACCCTCCCTCCTGCTCACAAGCCCCCAGCTTCTCTGCATAAGCACAGCCACTGCTTGCCTGGAGAAGCAACCTGGACCAAGGAGAAGGAGGCAATTTGACCAGTTACAGTCAGAGCACAATGTGAGCAGAGAGTAAATGCTCCAGCTGATAAGCAGAGCCAAGACTGGAGATGAAGTTCCTTAAGAAATGATGCCATTTAACAAGACTGTGTGGCGGGCACCTGACAGCCCTTCTGACACTGGAAGAGAACAGCAGTCGGGGGCATGGCCGACGTGCCACATGATGGCTTGGCCAGTGCAGGGGATGACGGCCTAGCCCAGGGAGGTTCAGGCTGGATATTAGGAAAATTTTTTTCACTGAAAGGGTTATCAAGC
>JAOXJM010000019.1:24583081-24594263 GCA_026413425.1 Tringa solitaria
GGACAAGATGATCTTGAAGGTCCCTTCCAACCTAGAGGATTCTGTGATTCTGTGTCCCCAGCTAGGAGCCACAACCAGTACCTTTAGCTGAATGCCAGGCTCTGCAACAGCTCTGAAGGGAGTCGCTTGCCAGTACGTCTGCTCGGTCTGTTTCCACATTACCACGTAAAAGCTAGAGCTGTCCTGATAACCAAAAATAAAGCCAGCGTAGTCATCATCCGTCACCGTGTTCACGTGGAAAGTGCCCTCAAAGTCAACGCCATTGAACGCTGTGTAACCTGAGGATACGCGCAGGTTAAAAACAAGTCTGCAGAAAATGCATTCACATACTGTGAGTTTTCTGCTGTGAAATTTGAATCTCAGAAGAGGGTACATACCAACAGCGAGGCCAGGATCGCTGTTCATAGTCTGCACAATTTCCATGCCCTGTAAGAATAAATTCGGGGTGGTTAGTGTGCGTGACAAGCTGGGTTGGCTAAGCCTGGCAGCCTCTTCGGGCCTCCCTCTATAAGCACCCCCTTCACCCACCTCCTCCCTTTGCTCACAGCGTGTCTGTAACACTTGTAGCTCTGAATTAAAATGAGAACTATAACC
This sequence comes from Tringa solitaria, assembly GCA_026413425.1. Lineage (NCBI taxonomy): Eukaryota > Metazoa > Chordata > Aves > Charadriiformes > Scolopacidae > Tringa > Tringa solitaria. The sequence continues at coordinate 24,583,676 of JAOXJM010000019.1, forward strand.
AAATACTAATGTTTTGGCTGTTTGTGTGCCCCAAGTCAGGAAAAGCTTTTCTTTTCCCATTGCAGACTTGGCCATACTGGTATTCTGATACTTTCTTTCCTGACCCCAGTCTTCTGGAAATCACTGAACCTGGCCAGAAGTGGAGATGCAACTGGAGGAGGGGACAGGCGGGAAAGAGGTCTGGGGAGAGAGAAGAGACCTTTGCCTAGGCTTACCTCATACAATTTGGTAGTGGAGTTTGGGATTAAACTGACTGCCAGGACTGGGTTAAGGAAGGTGTATGTATCTCAGCTGGCTTGGCAGAGACTTTGGCAGTGGGAATTAATTACACATTCCTTGTGACTCAGAATACATTAGCCTCCTGAAGGCTAAAATTCATTAGTGTAAATAACAGTTATTGGACTCCATCTATGAGTGCTCTGCTATAAAGCAGGTCAGACTTTCAAATTCCGGGAAGGATTCATGAAACCGTTCGCTACGGAAGTATTTCAATAACGTGACACAAGTCTCAGGTCTTCTTGGCAGCAGTGAAATCCACCCAGAACAAGCTAACCAGCCTGCAGTTATTTTAGATTATTAGGAGTGTCAAGCTTCAAGCTATTATATGTTAAAAGAAAGTTGCTTCATTATAGCTCCTGTAAAATAGGAAAGACAAGAGGAAATGACCTCAAGTTGTGCTAGGTGAGGTTCAGATTGGACATTAGGAAAAATTTTTACACTGAAAGAGTTATTAAGCATTGGAATGGGCTGCCCACGGAAGTGGTTGAGGGACATCCCTGAAGGTTTTCAAAAGACGAGTTGACATGGGGCTTAGAGACATAGTTTAGTAATGGGGTGTGTGTGTGTGTTTGTATGGTTTTCTTTTGTTTTTTTATCAGAGTTAGGTTGATGGTTGGACTAGATGATCTTAAAGGTCCCTTCCGAGCTAGAGGATTCTATGATTCTAAACAGTCAACCAGCCAACTGCTTCCACTTTTCACTTGTTTGCCAGAGTTCCAGGAATTACAGGAACAGTTTTACTGTGTTTTTTAAATGATCTTTCTCAGATAGGTAAGAAAGACCAGGTGTATTTTTACCTGGTTCAGAACCACCCAGTTGGGATCAATCTGCGCATCCCCCTCTGGGTCCAGCACCACTGTCTGATAGGCCCTGAAGTCTGTCAGGGTGATCTCTGCATTCTCGGGGCACACATCGATCCGATCAATCACGGTATCCTGGTCAAAATCAGACTCGCAGATATCCCCGACTCCATCACCTGAATGCATCAGAGGAGTGAAAGCAGATTTATGGTGCAACAAGTAGCCACATCTGTCTGAGACCCTGTATCAGAGTGTCTGAGAAGCAAGTGGAGTCTTAGCCTTGATAGCCACCATGCTTGGGGAGGGGATCTGAGGTCCTCTGCCTTGGCTAAAGGGCCCCTGTGTGTTGAGGTCACTCCCGAGAGGAGTGTATGCACACATGGTGGCTGTGTTGGATCACATGTGTAATTCTGGGGGAAAGATATAGTGCCTAAGCACCCAAATGTCTCCTGAAGGCCCATCTTACCATTATCATCTTCCTGCCCTGGGTTGGGGACTAGCCTGCAGTTGTCAGGGCCTGGGGGCAAGAGGTCAGGAATGCCATCATTATCATCGTCGTCATCACACTCATCACCCAACCCGTCCTTATCTGTGTCCAGCTGGGAGCTGTTAATGACGGTGGGGCAATTGTCTGTGCTGTCCTGGTGCCCGTCGCCATCACTGCAAGCACAGAGACAAAAAGAAATGGCAGCATCAGCTCCTGCCCCTGCACGGGTGACAGCATGGGTTCCTGAAGGGGGGAAATGCACTGGAGACACCCCTGGAGCTGGAAACTGACCAGTGAAGCACCACGACGAGGAGACAAGGAACAAACAGAGACTGCATGAAAAGGTGGCAGGAAGATGAAGACTAAGCCTCGAGCTATAAAAATACTCAGATAAGGAAAAAAAAAGAGAAGCCTTACATGGAGTGGGAAAAGATACCAGAGCCCAAGATCCCAAGCAACATCCACTCCTAAAGGTTGTGGAAGGCACATCCAACAAGCGCAGTGTCACCAATCAAAAGGCACCCAGGAGACAGAAACAGTTCAACAGCTAGTGTCCCTTGTCACACATATTGTCCACAAGTGCCTTGGTGCTCATCAACAGGCAGGTGGTGAGCGTGAATGAAAATTTGCAGGAGGCTCTGCATAAGCACCTAAAATCAGACTTGTTTAAAAACAAGCACAACTTTCACCCTCCTTCACAGCAAGTTTTGTTACACTGAGGCCCCACAGGGGAGCTGCACTGTAAGAAAGTGAGGAGAACGTCTCTAGCTCCCAAACACCCCTCCAGCCCATGGCTGCATCAGCTGTTACAGTGAAGAGTCACCAGGAACAGCGACATGGAATACAGGAAAGGGTCTGGGAAGTTATGGGGTGGTTGCATCGTTTCCTCCACGCCAGCAGTTAAGGGCATCTGTGCAAAAAAATGGCATGAAATCAGGGGTTTTTTTTGTGCACACACTGTAAACAAAATGGATTCTAGTAACAAACAGGCATGTTTCCCCTCAGCAGCTTTTTGCCTGGCGAAAAGGAGCAGAAGTGACCTGTAGCCAAATTAGGGCAGTGCTGCAGCTTATAGCTATGCATATTCCCACCTCGCTCTCCCTGCTTAGAAAAGGTGCTTTAATTTTAGGTCAGATCAGCTAATGTCTGCCCGTTCTTGAGATAAAATGAAATGAGGACCACGCACCTACATCTATTGCAAGGTTAACCTCAGGCAGAGGTATAGCGTTTCTAACCAGGCGATGCTTCATACACATTAGATAGGTTTGAGGAAAAAAAGAAAATGTGCTTTTTTAAAACAGGAAAAAAAAAAAAGCACTTAAAAGTAAAACAGCCCCCAGCTAATGGTCAAGACTGGGAATGCTCCCTATGGAGGTGGGGAAGCGGGCTCCCTGAGCCCCAGACATCAGCACCCACCAGCAGCACTGGGGTGAGACCCTGCAGCTGCCTGCGGCTGGAGAAATGCTGTGCCAGCACAGGATTTATCACTTCCCTTTCCTCTTGCTGTAAGTAAGGAGCACAGGGTGGGGGACTTGCCACCCCCAAAGCTGGTTCTGCAGAAGTGGCTTCCAGCCAGGCATTAGCAGTTTGTCATGGGACATGCTCCCCTGAGTGCTCAGGGCATGTAAAAGCCACAGAGGAGATTTGCCACTCTTGCTGTGCTAAAGCAAAGGGGTTTATCTGCAAACGTTTCCCACTTGATAATAAAATTCTGTTTCTGAAATACTAGGTTCTTACTGAAAAACATAACAGCCCTTAACTGTGAAATTTCTGCTAAAGAAAAAAATCAAAGAAAAGTGGAATGGCGAATAAAGAAAAGAAAAAAAGATGCTACCTCACTAAGAAGCTCTGAGCAGTGCTCTGGGTTTTACAGCCAGAGAACTGCTGTGATTATCACTTCCACAGGAACTCACAGGAAGCCTGCGTGAACATGGGGCTAAAGGTGAAGGGCTCCGTAACTGTACTGCCACAGGGAAGTGAACCAAGAAGGCTCATAAATCATAACGTTGTTTTTGAAATAACATCTCTTTGAGGAGATACTGGAATTAAACCCAGGCTAGTCTGGGGGATTAAAGCTCTCTAGGAATCAGTAGCATGCTTCAGCTCAAGGCTAGCCTCTTCCGCTTCCCTTCTGTCATTACAAGCCACAACACAGCATACCTGTCCTGATTGGTATCACAGGAGTCTCCAACCAGGTCATTGTCAACATCCGACTGCAAAAGGAAACGGAGAAAGTTCCAGTATCAGCTGCTGAGGGCATCTATTAGAATGGCAGTATTAAACCAAAACACAACCAAATCAAATACAATTAAAATGAAGTGCTTTTAGCATTCTTCTTAGTCACAAGGGTCTTAATCAGAATTCAAAATGTATGAAAAGAGTCGCTGACTTCCCACCTAGGAGCAGTGAAAGTTTTGCTAAATAAGGACACCAGGATTTTGCCCTAACTAAAGAAATAGCAAATATAACTAAATCACATCATTGTCTAGAGTCTGGCATTGGACTCCGGCATTGGACTCCATGGGACTGGAGCACACCCACATTTCACAGAGTGACAGTGGAAGATATTGGCAGGGCAGAGGAGCTAACAGCATCTCAAGCTATGAGAATACACCTGGTGGCTCCCCTTTCAAAGTCAGGAGAGTTTGAAGCTCCATAAAACTTTACAGAATGCCTATTATTAAAAGCTAAACACTGTGGCTGCATGGGCTGCCTCATCCTCTTCCATCTTTTTGGACCTCAGCAGTCCCTCTTCCTAAACAAGGGTATTTTTTCATTCTGCCTGCTAACCTGGTTTGGGTTGCTGACTGTAGGGCAGCTGTCACAGGCATCACCAACACCATCATTATCCTTGTCCTCCTGGTCCTCATTGGGGATCCTCTGACAATTATCCAAAAGGTTCTTAATACCTAGCGAAAAGTGGATCGAATGTTAGTTAAAAACAATTCCCATATTTGTTATTGGACAACATAAACATCAAGAACAATAAAGACACTACTACTTTTCAGCAACTACTTCATCTTGCAATGACATTATAAGCCTGCACAGCAGATCTTTCTTACATGTGCATCCATTCATTTAGTAGAAGTTGGGAACATCTTGCCAAAGATCAGCTTTCAGCCTCACCACACATTTATTACACACAATTCATTCTATCCTGTTCCTGTACCGCAGCTTATAGGATGGGACGTTTAATTTTTCTTAATACATTCTGCAGCTTTTGGGCATCTGGGACAGGCAGCAGCTGGGTACTCCAGGACATGTTTGCACCTTTAAGGAATTACCAAATGACATCAAATGTGGCTTGGTTTATCTGTTACAGTGTTCAGTGCTTCCAACAGAAGCTAAAAGATATATATTAATCTAAACGAAAAGGATTCCAAATGCAGGTTTCATGAAGAAAGACGATGTGCAGCTGATGATGGGAAATCTCCTATCACACAGCACACTCTCAACAAGTTTCAAGAACACCAGAGAAGCTGGAAGTGAAGAATTACCAACCATCTCCATCCATGTCATCATCACAAGCATCTCCTTTCCCATCACCATCTGTGTCCCTCTGGTCGTTATTCAGGACATTGCGGCAATTGTCACAAGCATCTCCAAAGATATCTTGGTCACCGTTTCTCTGGTTAACATTGGGAGCCAAGACACAGTTATCCTGCAAGAGACACAGATTCAAATCAGACATAAACTGGGCCCTGAATCTTTAGTTTCTACTTTAGTGGACTTACATAACTCTTGTACTTATTTCTGCTTTCACAAAAATGACTACTGTGAGCAGTTTGATATTTTCTGTGAGTATTAGCTCTGGATGTGATTTCACTGACTCCCTCAAAGGTCTGCTTTGAACCACACCATGTGAACACTAAACATAAACACCCAGTATCATAAAGCTTTATGTATAACTCTGATTTCTCATTCTCATTTGGGAAGCACTCATGGTGATGCCCTGGCTTTCTTACATGGTCCTTCTCAAAAGCTGCACTTCACAGACCCTGACAGTTTGTTTGTAGATACACTTGGTGAAAGGTGGTTGCCCCCTTCTGGTAGAGATCCAAACCAAAGCTGGAACACTTGTAAAAACGGGACTTTTTGATGAAGAAAGGTACAAGTTTGGAGGTCTTTTGTCGATCAAGCTGCTATTGACACTCTAAGATCATCAGGATGCACGTGGTGAAAATTTTATTTCAAAGTGTTGTAAATGTTACTTTTCTTTCTAGCACACCCATGACCTCATCTTCTTGCACACATGAAGGCTTAGCATCAATACAGAAGTTACTTGATTGCAAAGGTGTTGAACCTGCATATAGATTTACAGTTGGAGGAGAATTTAACATATTTTCTTACAGAAAATTAATACATTAATAGCTTCAAGCTACCAGAATTGGCTTCTGTGACAAAACAGTCTGAGACAGACCTTCTGTGATCGCTAGTCTGCCCTAGCCCCACGAGGACATTTGTACTCTGGACAGAGTGTTCTTCTTGTCTTCTTTGGGAGTGCATTAAGCAATATCACAGAAGGATCTTAATGTAGAATAACAGTGGGCATGTAAGGATACAGCGTGAACACAAAAGAGCTTTTATGGTTGAATTTATTGTCTGGTAAATTCTGCAGTAGTGTACCCACATGGAAACGTCTTTCACTTTGCGAACATGATTCAAAGCTTTTTCAAGTTATTGGCAAGACACCATTAATTTCTGTGGGTTTTGGATCCCTCACAGAATGTGATGTCAGGTCAACCTGTCCTTTAAAAAGAAAGACACTAATGCAAGGAATGTTCCTGAAGGCCATGCTATGGGAGACCATGACAGAAGAATACACGTTCTGTATACAAAAAGTGCTAGAATTCAATGCTAAAATGTAACAGTGGAGAATACACTGTGGGGTTTAAGGCTGGGTGAGACAGCCTGGGTTTTTTACATTTTTTTAACAACAATGTTGTATAAAAGACAATGACGGGTATGGGATAATCTCTGGCAAATAGTAGTACACCAGATTTCAAAAATCACTGCCTTGTGAAACCCTTTTGTTTGCACAGACCCCTGCACCCTGATCTATACACAGCACCTGCTCATTGGGAATGCCATCTCCATCCGCATCATCATCACAAGCATCTCCAATCCCATCACCATCAGCATCTTCCTGCCCAGAGTTTGGGACAAATCTGCAATTGTCCTAGGCAAAAAATGAGACATGTCTGGTGTTCTATAGGTAAACCGGATGCCTTCAAAATTTTAATGACTTTTTCTATTATTGCTTTATTTTATCAATTAATGAAATTAAATACAATTTATCCAGAGGAACTCAACAACTTGCAAAAAGATTGATATATGTAGTCACGTTTCTTCCACTCTTCACCCTTTCACACTCTGAATTATTACAGGATTAAGAAAGAATTTCTTACCTTTCTGCAGTTCTCAGCAGAGCATAAGAGTTCTTCATTAGGGTAGCCATCAATGTCAACATCTTTTCCGCAAATATAACCATCACCAGCCCAGCCAATGCCACACTATCAATGAAACAACATGGTAGTACTACCAAAAGGTTAACGAGTCACTGTAGCAACATTAAAGATGGAAACTCCACATCCATCTTGAAAACACTAACATACAGAAGGTATGGACAGACACTGAAGTACAATGAGGTACACTTCAATATCTTTCAAAGTGGAAAGAGAATCTTTGTTTCAAGCTCTCTATATCTACACACAGCTAGAAAGAGCTAAGACTTCAACACCTAATGATTTCAGTGGGATTCAATTTTGGTTCCTCACCTGCAGATGGGGGAAAAAAAAAAAAGAGGGGACCTAGGCACAATATGCATCTGGCATCTCAGCAAAGGGCCCATGGTTAGATGGGATAACTGTTTTGTTCAGTATCTCTAGAAAATGTCTGCAACCAAAGCAAGTTTTAAGAAAAAACTGCACAAACAGTTACTAAGTTTGTATCAGCAGATTAAGTGCATCTGTACACAAGTTTCTCCTAGATGATTAAACTGGGATTCCTTCAACCAATGCCTTGTTTGTATTGTCATTGAAGATACAGACATAGAACCGCATACCAAACTCTGGCCTCCCCTTAAAATGAGGACTTGCCTAACACAAGTGTCTAGGCATCTTCCCATTATAGCACAGGCTTAAAATATCCTAGATTCTTCTTCTTTGAAATAGATGTACTTAAAAATGAGAACAAAGCAAGTTCCAGCAGAAGCATGCACTGTATCCAAATTTAAGACACAGGATTAGCCTCTTGCATCCCACTGCAAGCTGTTAAAACTAAGTAATACACTTCAGTTAGACTCTTGCAACAGAAATTCATATGCCACTTGGTACTCCTCTGCTCCCAGGGCTTGGAAGCACAGTAAGGCCTACCTGTGCCTAGAACCTGCGGCTTCCAATTTTCACTTGGAAAAATACCTTCTCTAGCAGCATGCCAGTACTGACATGTTGGCTGTGTAGAGAGGATCCCTACCCACAGCCATGTAGCTGAGCACCAGGAGAGGAATTTGCCCTTGTGATGTTTTCTGTAGAGTGACACTCAACAGCACTTTCTGAGGAGACTGTAGGAAGTCTATAAAAGCCATTCCCAAAAGATCTAATTACACAGACACTGTAAATATGGTATGATAGCATGGCTGTCTTACAGACATAGAAGCAAGAAGAAGGAAACAATTGCAAGACAGCATAACTGCTGGTTATTTTTGTAGCTGGTCTGGGCCAGTGTACCACAATCTAGTTAAAACACCCAACTTTATATAAAGACCACAAAGACTTTCTCAATTCCAACCTAAAAAAGGCTATTTTTTCACTATACAAATGAATGATTTTATGAACTCACAATACATGTCACCTCTCCACGCTTCTCCTCAATACAACGAGCATGGATGCTGCATGGATTGAGGGCTCGATTTCTGCAGCTCCTCTCAGCCTGGCATCCCCTGGCTTGGTCTCCTGTATATCCTGGTTTGCACTGGCCACAGTGGTAAGATCCCTATGGAAAACGAAATGTTACTAGCCAGCCTTTTAACAGGATTCATTTTTCTGTTAAAGCAAGCACGTGAGCGAGATTCATGTCACACTGCTTGTGCTGTGCAAGTGTAGTATTTCATCCACTGAGGCCTCTTGCACTGTGAGCAAACTTTATTTTCTACATGAAATGCAGGTTCAGTTTACGCAGCACACACTGGAAAATATGCTCAACTCTTGCCTGTTTAGACCAGTCTTTCTTTAAGCCAGACAGAAGTCATGTAGCAGCAAAAGCTTCTTCATGATGCCTTATCCCTGCCAGCATCACTCTCAGCTGCTTCCAGGTGAACAAAACTTTGTGTAAAATTCTAAGCAGCACCTGCTTAATCACACTGGATGCTCTTATTTCAGTGTAAAGCAGACCCATCAGTTTAGATAAACTCAACTGGGCACAACTTTTTAATCAAAGAGAGACAAGAAATTTCATCATGTCTTTGCCCTATTATTTTTTTTTAACTTAAATGTTTTTAAAGCCAGTTTGAGCTAAATCATGTTCTCCATAAAACATAGGAGTTGAAGACACAGTCATCCCCAATTTACACTACAATAAGAACATCCATGTAACCTTTTGCGGTGGCTTGCCTAGATGCATACACATATATTTTATATTTGTGACACTCTTGGGTAAACAAATGCAAAGGAGCTAAGCCAAGGAATCTCAGTTTGTGCTGGCACAATCACTACATGACATATGAACGGATAAGTGCTGATAAGAAGTGGTCTTATGTGGTTTTCTTTCCTTTATCTCAGGTACTTGTAGATTTGCAACCTATGACATTAAAGTTAATGGAAAACAGTATTTTTTCCTTATAAAGAATAACTGGCTTTAGATGGCAAGTAACAGAAACCGGCAAATCTCCGAAAAACTTGTGCATCCATCGCTTTGTGAACCTGAAGCACTTCACACAACTTCACTCTTCCCATACAAAGCCTAATGGAGGATCTGACAGGATTGTCCCAGTCCACCATGACAGAGATACATTTACTACCTGACAGGGCATTATTTTTATCCTCTGTTCGTAGCTTCATTCCAAATTTCAACTCTGTGCTGTCTGCATACTTTCAGGCTGAAGATGAAGATGCACTGATGATTGAAAAGTAAAATAATCACTGGGCCAGGTAAATGGTGTGGCCTATATAAAACATACTGGCCTGTGCACTGTTTCCTAACAGATGCCAGTGTAATATCTTCTGGAGTCTGCTAAATTTGCTCAGTATATTCCGTCCTAGATCAAGCCCTGGCATGCATTAAAACAACCTTTAAGGCAGCACTTCCAGAACAAATTGTTTCTAAAGGGAGACAGGAGTAAAAAATGCACACTGCTTTGTTTTGACAGATGGCAGGCTGCTTGTTGCCCTCTGCAAACAGGGCCTGATGGCCTCCTGAAGAGGACTAGTCATGTCTAGTCCTGCAATAGAATACAACATGTAACAGCAATATTCTAGGCATTATAAAAAAAAAAAGGGAAACAAAAAGATAGAAACATATTGCACAGTGAAAGCAGTACTAGAAAAACAAGATTATTCACAAGGAAAGCACACCACTTTGAACACTACTGGTAGCCTCAACAATAATCTAGCTACAAAAAGGACAAGCTTTCCATCTGCAGGATACTTTTAACCCTTTTCTTGTTTTGGAGAAAGCCCGCTCTGTATAGCTAGCTATAGCAGAACAGTATTTGACAGTGGAATAAGTGGCACATACAGGACATACAGGTGAAGAGAGGCAGGGCCCGCTTGCCCAACCTGATGTCCTTCTATGACAAGTTGACCCACTTAGTGGATGAGTGAAAGGCCGTGAGTTGTTTACCTGAACTTTAGTAAAACCTTTGACACTGTTTCTCACAGTATTCTCCTGGAGAAACTGGCTGCTTATGGCTTGGACGGGCATTCTACTTGCTGGGTAAAAAACTGGTTGGGAGGCTGAGTTGTGGTGAACGGAGTTAAATCCAGTTGGTGGCCAGTCACAAGTGGTGTTCCCCAGGGCTCAGTAC